>JTDE01000142.1:163372-255903 GCA_014338405.1 Paragonimus skrjabini miyazakii
GGGAACGTTGAAAACATATATATTACTTCGTATTCTATGTCTAAGCAAGGAACGAGGGAGGCCTGAGGCTGGCTGGTAAAGAGATGGGACGTACCGAAACAATATTATTATGATTAGCTCCTTCTGTTGTGGGACCTGTGGAGTAATCACCGGAAATGGGGATCGGGAGGAGCCTTGGAGGTAAATTTGAAAGGACGGTATGGGAGAGGTCCGCAGTAGCACGTTTTCGCCTATTCACTCTGCTGTATGCAGTAGATAGGGTGAACAGCAAAAACGGGGAATTTTTTCTCGTGCACGTTTGCTGGTATTTTGAGTAGAACTGCGCATTCAGTCACGAGTGAAACCCAAATTGATCAGTGGACTTAATCATATCCTCGAATTGGTACAGGTTGGCGAACGTTTACGATGCGAATGCACAACGTTTCAAATGCTGTAAAGAAAAAACTTGGAACAAAGGGCTCAAGAATGAGAGAAAAGCACGCAGGTGTGGGTAGAGTTGTGTGAGCAGAAGGTATAATTTTGCCATGTTCTTCAGAATGTAGAAATTGGAATGTGTATTGGACGCGGTAATCACATGCGTGATGCAAATATACCTCAGGAAGTTACTATTCGTTAGTTTTAACATTAAAGCTAGCACACTACCTCAAGGTTGTTCCAACGACTAACCTTATTGTAGACTGGGATCAGTATCGCAAATGTATGTGTCAAGTCTTCCCCCTGAAGCTCTCTACCGAGAACGCTGTCGTGACGAGGTGAGGTAGGGTAGTCCAGATTGTTTACAAAATTACACTGTTAGCATTTTGTTTATAAGTCAGATGACTCATCTTGTACTGCTGTTTTAGCAAGTAAACCAGATGATAAGGATACGTATTAAACTCAAAATATACGCCTCAGAGGGAGTGACGGTGGATGTAACACTCTACTGATCAAAGCAAGATCGCCTGTGACATGCCGAGAGGATTGACCTAGATTAGACATTTTTTTGGGTAAAACAATCGAACAAGGCAACAACACGACCTTTAGTTCCCTATAATGTGCTCTGTCAACCAGATGAACATTTGTCATAATTAGCTTGAATGTGTAACTGAAGTTGAGTGTGTGCTTTTTAGCTAGACAACAAGAAGACACTTTCTCAATATAAGATACCAAACAACTGAATTAGCATCGGAGGATTTTGTTAGCGTTTCTGATCATCAAATTGCAGCTAGAAGATAGACCGAAATCCTCTGAATTAATCGTATAAGACAGCAGAAGCTAGTTTTTCACAATGTAACTGATAAGCGGTACACAACGAGTGACCACTCTGCGTCACCGCATTCGAACAAGCATCAGGTGTTTAACAGCTCAGTGTGACCTATCTCTCTCTTACTGCTAACCTAATGTTTGTAATTTTGAGAGTTTCCGTGAATAAATGATGTTGTTAACTTCTTACCCTTCTTCAGATCACTTAGGTAGCTTGTGTCTAACGCGTAACCTGTACCAGTGCAATCCCTGATAGTAACCTGAATTCAACTTACAGAAAATCACGCTATCGTTGCTGTTCTGACTAATGCCAAAGCTACAAACGGTTTACATGATTTTAAAAAACTGCATTAAAGATAAAACGTAGCGAGTAATCGAATCTACGGACTGCTCACAAGTTTTGTTTGAACTTTGAATTTTCCGTCAATCTCAAACGAAGTGCGACTGTTCATGTATGTCAGTTTGTTGAAAACACTTTCGAAGACTATAGTGAATGAACTTTTTTCAACTAACTGTCATGAAGTCCGATTCTAACACAATGAGCATCGTGATGTTGTCCGAATTATGAGGACTACGTGGATAATGTGTTCTCTAAGGATTGGACAGCAAGACGTAGTGCAAGGAAGTGATTAGTATGTCCTCCAAGTTTTAGTTCTTCGAATTTGAATCTCTGGAACCAGTCAAAGTTCATCTCACCCTATTTTAAGATGATTTACCCACACAGTCTCTTTCAGGCGACGGGAAACGCATCCAATTTTTTTGAATCATTTTTAACAGAAGGCGATCGTCTATACAAAGCTGTCTCAGAGTGGTAGATCGCGGCCGATTTGTTTGTTTAGACCACGTTGTCTTACGTTTCGCAATGAAACAGAAGTTCGACTTGTGACTGGTGACTGGCCAGGAGAAATCAGTCATCGTGGATCAGCCGAATCCGTCTGTACATGTCGTCCAGTCTTTTCACTCACAGGTCGATCGGGTCAATACAGGTATCTCAGCTTACAAACGTTGTTATCCAGTTCAACAACCTGTGGTGACTATAGCATTCAGCACCTGCATTTGGTCTGAAACTCATTTAATTCAGACTGTTCCCATGTTGGTCCATGTGCCGTTCTGCTTGGTGGCTTTAGAATGTTAGGTACTCTCTACCTGATGTTTGTATCCATCGTTCCATGTTATCCGCGTTGGAAAAATACTTTCCCCAGTCGGGCTCCCATATTCCTCGTTCGCCAGATTAGATGGTGTTAAACTAATGTTTCAATGTTCGCTTAACAAACACTTTGAGTATGAGTAAGAGGAGTTCAGAAATTTAGGCTATTTCGAATTGAACACCACTCACACCTGATCACAACCTTCGAATTTAGATAAGCCTTTCGGTTAGCCCACTTCGAGGGGAAGCACTACACTAGTAGACTAGTAGACTTAGATAATGCAAATAAGTCGAAGAATTCTTCAAACACCATGTGACTGAGTTTCTAGTTTACTGCCTCCGATGAGTGAAGACCATCTTAATGTAGTTTGTTGTTTTCACCCTGTCTACCAAGCCCAGCATACTAGATGTTAGTATTTTGATAGTAAGGATGAATACGATGTACAGGACAGGAGCACAGATATTTACAAAACGGTGGGTGATACCATCTTATTACCCTGTATATATAAATGGTTAACTTCTCTGGACAGTGCTGATTTGAGGCTGAAACTACTGATCATGAATAGGTGAAACTCCCCACATTCCAGTGAAACGGGAAGTTGTATTGAATTGGTAGACTGTCAGAGAGACAGCAGCAACGATACAGTAAGTTTGAACTAGAAAGTTTTCCAAAATCTTTTGGTGCTTAATGCTCTTCACACTCTCATTCAAAGTGTTTTTGAAAAGAACAATTGAGCACAGTTGGGGCATAATGGAACTATTCTTGTTTTAGGGTCGCCTCCATCTACCAGTGAAATACTTTCGTGCTTGGTGGAAATGTATGATTTGGAGCTTTCCAGCTGGATATGGATCGGCATTACAGACCTGAATGGCTTTGATTGATTCATGCGTTGCAAAATACAACAATATCAATCCCACGATGTGCTCACGTGAAAAATTGAATCCTATTCGTCATACAGTAGGAGTACTTCGTTCACGCTTGTGACAGTGAACGCAAAACAGCATATTACTAATTGTCTACAGATAAACATCACAAACTTTGAACCATCGTATTTGTATTGTGAGAAAAGAAAGCTGGTGGCAACACAGGGATTGCTTAAATAGAAAGGCCACACAGGGGGTGTATGTTACAGCACCACATCGAAAGGATGTATATAATTGCACCTAAGATCAATCCCCGGACGACGCAGTAGTCAACGTCAGGTTCGTTTGCATAAACTACCTTTTTTTCTGAATTGCACTCCGACTTTCCTTCCTGTGTGCAACCCCCCAGTTAATTCAACACGCAACTACGTGCCTAAGCATGAAAACTCACGAGTAGTATACTGTGATCAGTCATTCTCACTGCGCTCTTCTACTCGCAGAAATCGTTCCAGCTGCAGCGAAAATCGTTCAGGCTTTCTTCCTTCTCTTATTAGTCTGCGTGCCGACCTAGATGATATCGGCGCACTTGATGTGCATTATCTTCTGGTCGGAATGTCTCACCATTCACGAAGCTAGCTTCCATGAATTCTCCGCTGTTGTCTCCGATACTCAGTTAAATATGCTGGACTGCGACGTTCCACTAATACGTACGGTCCCACGAATTTAGCCGGCCTCTATACCTCACATTCGAACCAGGTTTAAACACAGCTCATTGACCTCATATCTTTGTAGCTGACTTCTCCGTGGATACCTCTCACGCGCATGTCACGTTCTGGTTGACCAACCTCTGACTGTCGGATAATTCACGCGTGTTCATCCGTCGGTCTCTAAATAAGTCAACTTCCAGACTAACTGGCAAACCTGGAACGCCTCCAAACATTTACTCATACCGCAAGTTCTCAATTGTTCTTTAGGACGAACAGTGATGTGGCAACAGAATCAATAATAACGTTTCTTCTCAGATCACTTCTTTCGCTACCAACCACTCCTTAGTTGTGCGGTTGTTTCTTCCTGTCAAACCGTCTGATTAAGGATGGTATGTTGTTGCTCGAACGCTCTCGATTCCTAGGCGTTCCAAACAGTTCGGACACTCGTCATTTTCGAAGCACTGTCAATATGTTTCGCAATACTTCATGATTTGCAACGACGTGTTTTATCACCGTTCTGAATATGGTGCTTGCACGCCGATCGAGTATAGCGGCTGCGTCTATCCACTCTGTGAAATGTGCAGTCACGACGACGATGTGCAGGTTTCTGTAAATGGTTACTGGGCCTATCACGTCCACCAACCATATTTCCCCAATTTCACCGACTGAGATTGGATGAGTGGGACATTGGTTTGAGGGATTATTGCCTCCTGATAGAAGTTGGTCAATTACCACTCCGATCGCTGAATTCATACTCTGTGCTGCGTTTAACTTTCTGAGACGGTTATCTAGTTTGACGTCCAGGTCAAACTCATCAGTGTGTCGTGATCGGAAGACTAAACTGGAAATACGGTTCCCTTTTTCACACACAACACGAACTGTGAATTCGTACTCCAACAGTCATAGCGCCCAATGATCCAGCTTTCCTCGGGGATACTTCGCTGATTCAATCCAATTCACGGGCATGTGATCAGTCTCCACATAAAAACATCGGTTTAGCGACTATAACTTTCAGTCGCCCAAAACCCACAATGTCGTCTAAAGTATTTCTTTCGCTGCAGTTGAATAGGTTCGTTCAGCAGGAGTTAATACCCGGCTGTCATATCTCACAATACCGCTAGCCTGTTTTAGCACGGTTCAGATTCCTACATCACCTGCATCTGTTGCAACAATGAAGCTCTGTTCAATCATCGACAACTTTATGTTCATTTGTCCCTTCATCAATTGTTGGATTTTGACAAACATTTGATTGGCTCTTTGTGGTCAGTGAAACTAGCAATCCTTCCTCATAATTTTGTGTGATGAGCTTGCGAGTTCATTGAAATGTTTGATGAAACGGCTGTAGAAACTGATGCGCCCAATGTTGACAACATGAACATCAGTCGTTTAAGCGTACAAAACGCACTCGACAGTTACAACGACATACGTTTCAAGTGACACTGTTTTTTCTGCAATGAATGCTTTTTTACCTTGATCCGACTGTCTGATTGGAACCTGTCAATATCCAGATCGCATGTCCATCACTCTGAATATACTGGCGTTTTGTAACTTATCAAAACATTTCTGTCACCGATGGGACGGGTACGACATAATTGACTTTGATCTTGTCGAGCCATCTGAAGTCAAAACAAAATCGAAACTTCCCGTTGAGCTTCCTTACCAAAAACAATCCGTCACCCCAATAATTTATTCTTCTAGCATGTCCATCGCTTGCCATTCAAATTTCTGCTGCAGGTGTATCTTGATTCATCTGTGACCGACTGGTCGAAATCGCTCTAATTCGATGGGGATTTCATGTTCAATTCAGTCACACTAGTCGTAGGGGTCCTGATCCGAAATGAACAGTTTTTTCAATTTGCCCATTACTACATTCAGAAACCGGTTGTCACAGGATGTTGTCGATGTGAGTGAGTTCGCTTTAATTTGTCCAATATATGGTTTGCATTTTCTTATTAGCTGAACCACACCGAACCTTATCGTGTTTCAAATCAGTCACGGCCTTAGCACGGTCAAGAAAATCTGCTTCCAATATAGCCTGACGTGTGTCCAGAGAAATAACAAAAAGTAGTTTGATTAAGCGATCACCGATTGGGACATCATATACTGGCAGGCCGTTAACTTTGAGAGTAAATTCACTCGATGTGCAAAGTTGGTGACGGTGTCCAAGTCTTCTTTTTCTTTATCAGAGCAGAAAGAAGACAAAGAATGCGATATGCTAACACTTTATTTACTCTCATCACTCGCAAACGTAAAACATGCAAGTTATATACATGATACAGATAACGGCAAACAGGGACTATATCTTTTTACATATGTGTTTCCATTTTCGACACAAGATTTTTCATTACATGCAAAAGCAAATCACTATGCTGCATTAGAATTTCCACACTAAAATATTCGACGTGACGGCAAGAACGCGGTTGATTCAACTAACCGGAAGGGACAACCAATCTTAATTAGTGCACTTCGCATTGGCTAATTCGATAGAAAAAGTGGTACGGGTCATTCGTGGGATATTAACGGCTTTGCCTAATGAGAATAGGGTTAGCGATCAAAGTGGAACACAGATCAGCTGACCCTGTCCATGCTAGTTCATCAAACGCTTGCTTTTACCATGCTCCAGACATTCTCAATTGGATTCGACATGGGTGAATAGGGTGCCAGTCGTTAGAGATGTCCTCCATCATATAACTCCCCAGCAAACACACTTTTTAGATCAGTGTGACAAGGTATGTTGTCGCATATCAGCACAATGCTTGACATTGGTGCGCTGATCTTCATCTGAGCTAGCAGGATTCGTAACCAGGCCTTGCAATCGTTGCTGTTGTATGCTCCCCGCATCGTCGTATAGCCCAGTTTCGAGCTTGGTGTCATGGCTCCATTCAACTGAAGATTACGGTCTCGGCTGTTTGTTATAGAGACATCCCAATGACATCGTACAGAACAAATTGAAGCTTATCTCACTCGTCCAGCAAATAGTTTTTGAATTTGCATAACACTCCATCAGTCGATATGCAAACAGTCGCCGTAACTCCAAATTCTCAATTGAGTTCATGTCAGCGGGCACTTGGCACAGTTTCTTTACAGTTATGCGCCGACTATCCAAGTATCGACTGATGGTTGCGGTCGATAACTCCTTCTCATACTCAGCCTTGACGCGCAATCTCAAAAACTGCCGTGTAATCGTTGGGTCTACAGAAACCCACTGCAACAACATATCAATCTGAGATTCTGTCAGAATCTTGCCTCTGTATCCTTTGCGCGGCTGAGCTTCATAACTGATGCAATCCACATGAAGCCGCTTGTAAGCGGTATTATACCTGACTCCGTTCAGAAGGGCAACCATGCGCTAGTCATCGCCCCTTTCGAACACTTCTATAATACGTCTGCGTGTTTCGGGACTGATGCAAGTGTAATTTAGTCCGTCAGCCAAGTATACAAGACAACTAATGGAAATGTTCTCACAAACTGGTCCACTCCCATATTACAACTGGAAATCTACCACGACCCTAAACATCAATCCTATTGGACGTGAGATCCACAGACACTCCTATTTACTCGTAACCCTTTAACTGTCAAAGGAACCAATACGGTTCACAGTTTGATGAATTAGTAGGGCCAGGGTCAGCTGATCTGTGTTCCACTTTGATCGCTAACCCTATTCTCATTAGGCAAAGCCGTTAATATTCCTCGAATAACCCGTACCACTTCTTCTATCGAAGTAGCCAATGCGAAGTGCACTAATTAAGATTGATTGTCCCTTCCGGTTAGTTGAATCAACCGCGTTCTTGCCGTCACGTCCAAGATTTTAGTGTGGAAATTCTAATACAGCAAAGTGATTTGCTTCTGCATGTAATGGAAAATTCTGTGTCGAAAATGGAAATAGATATATAAAATGTATAGACACGCCTACAAGCACATCAGGTATTATGTAATCACGACCATGACAACCCGACAGTTTGCCTCAACCTCTTTCGTGCACATAACGTATGCTGGAATGTTCGGATGAGCATCGCTTCGCAGAAAGCTAATAACTTCGGGTTTCGATTGCGCAACAATTTATTGAGTGTACTTAATGAGTAAACTCGGTGACCTGTTGTCATAACGTGTTTGGCAATCGATGACGTTGGATTTCGAGCAGTCAGTGCATCGAGTTGAGATTGGTGCTTCATCTGTTGCTTCAATCGCTTTGGGATGTGTTTGGCGACTCGCTGTGATCGTTGTCGATCAGTTCTGCCTATGTGAACGTTACTGCAACTGGTACACAATATGGGAGACAGAACAGTCCGACAAATTAATTCCGCGATTGCGGAGTACTGGTCCTCTGGTTGTTTTAACTGGGCACAACTGCGCAACCGTATACGTTCGAGCCAGGGCAGACTTTAATTTGTGCTTTATGTCGTTGGCTAGATGGTCACCTTTAAATGGCAAAAATAAGAAAACATCCTTCTTTTGAGACGTGAGTATCTGTAGCACACGTTTTTACGATTTTCCTCTTTCATCCTCATATCCAAAGCGGCCAATACCTTATTCAACACATTGGTTGGTTTACTTTCAGTGTGTTGACTGTCAGGGAGTTTTCCGCCAGTAATCGTCGAAACTCATCAGCCAAATCTTCAGACGTTATCGGACGTGGGACAACAACGATCCTAAGCTCCTCCCTGACCGGTATAGCGTTCCACTTACAAAGTGATCGGTCGGCATGTTTCGTTCCGAATCTTTATCCAACTGCGACAAGGTTTGGGACAAAACTGCATGCAGTAACACAACGTGGACAAGAGCACCGCCCGTGAGACCAAGCCTGGTGCTCTTGAACCACCACACCGTCTCTTGATAGTTCAAAGAGCTGCTGATTTCGACGATCTGCGTCTTCCTCATGTCGGTTCATTACAGGTTCGCGGAACTCCTTCACTGATCATCATCTTCCTTCCTGTGAAAAGCATCTGCATGGCGGCCAGTTTTACCCGGTCGATCTTGGCTCCAACCCATTCTGTCACGTCATCAAAGCAATCCGGGAAGCTCCTTGATGTCTCGATCCTCAAGAGGTTGAAGCCATAATATATCCAGCCTCAGTTCTGGTCACGGCAAAAACCGCAATCATTTAAGAATACAGTCATTCCAAGAATTTAGTCAAACAGAGAGAAGACATATATCGCGAGATGTTAACATTTCGATTTACTCTCATCAGTCGCCAACGTAAAACAAGCAATTTTTATACAAACTGCGTATGTAGCCAAGATGAATGTGGTATTTTCTGATGCACGGAAATTCCAATTGGATCCCAGGCCTAGTAACAATTTCCTGATTGAAAAACAAATATCAAGGAAACTACAAATATTGATGCTACATGGATATATTTCTGAGGTCCAGTATAAGAAACTGAAACCAACAGGCACACAGACACCGAGGATGAGAGGTTCACCAAAAACCCATAAGACGGGTATCCCACTACGACCGATATTATCCATGAACAACTCGGCATACCACAAGCTGGCGCGATGGTTAGTGGACATCCTTAAACCCGTTCGTGAATTGTTATCCCCCAATTGTGTTCGTAGTTCCTTTGAGCTGGCAGAAATTTTGGAGAACAATTCAGTAAGTCCACAGATGATGTACTCGGTCGATGTAGACTCTTTATTTACTAATGTACCGCTGCGTGAAACCGTTGAATTTTTGTGTGATTTTATTTTTAGTCAAAATGTAAATGTAGGTATTCCATTAGATCTTCTCAAGGATCTCATTTTTGCTTGTACAGAAAACATTCCGTTTGAGTTCGAAGGTGTTAACTATAGACAGATTGATGGTGTAGCCATGGGTAGCCCACTGGGCCCAATATTGGCGGATGTATTTTTGGGAATGCTTGAAAGGCAATTTCAAGAAAGGATTTCGGGGGTCCTGCTTTACAAACGTTACGTGGACGACATTTTAGTTTTTACTGATGAATGTACTTTTACTTCATTTTACAACTATTTGAACTCCCTCCACCCAAACCTCTCTGTATCTTATGAGGTGGAAGTTAATAATTGCTTGCCGTTCTTAGACATTCTTATAACCAGACGTCAAGATGGTACATTACAACGATCTGTTTATCGCAAGCCAACTTGGAGTGGACAATATTTGCAGTTCTCCAGCTTCGCACCAATTGCTTATAAACGAGGGCTAGTGAAAACGTTATTTCACAGAGCCAGAATGATTTGCACTGCAGATCGATTAGAGAAAGAAGAAGAGTTTATTAGGAAAACGCTGGTGGATAATGGCTATCCTGAAAAGTTTGTGGATATCCACAGTAAGAAGAAAGAGCCAAAAGTGGTAAGCTGCAGTGCGCAGAAAAAGAACATATTTCTGCAAATTCAATTCAAAGGTGACCACTTGATTAACAACATGAGTCACAAATTGATATCGGCGTTGCAACGCACCTACCCAGCGGCCCAACTACGCATCTTGCTAAGCACTAGGGGCTTGTCTCTTCATAGCGGCGATACACACTCAACCGATCATTCTGTCTCCCACGTAATCTACCAGTTCAATTGCAGTTGCAATGACGTCTATACAGGCAGGACAGATCGGCGTTTGCATCAACGTATGGCTGAGCACTTTCCTAAGTGGTTATCAACGGCAATCTCAAAAAACGACCTAGTGACGGTAACAAGCTCGAAGGCCCCAGCTTCATCGATCGCCAAACACATTTTAGCAACCGGTCACCTAGTTGACCCTGTTAAATCGTTCAAGATATTGTTACATAATCGCAACCCGAAACTGTTAGCGATTAGCGAGGCAATGCTCATCAAACAACATCGGCCAGTTTTGTGTGCGCAGAAGGCGCTGACGCAATCAATCTCATTGCCGTGGAATTGATTGAACTATTAGAACGTGAAAGGTCAGAACTATGTGGTTGGTTCGTTCAATTGTTGTTGCTATACGCAGTTTGTATAAAAATTGCTTGTTTTACGTTGGCGACTGATGAGAGTAAATCGAAATGTTAACATCTCGCGATATATGTCTTCTCTCTGTTTTGACTAAATGGATTAAGGGAACTCAATGTTTCAAATTCCAAGAATTGCTTGTTCAGAGGGGGGTGTACCACCACCTGGAACAGAAATACTCGTTTGCACATAATGGTAATCCCAAAACGTTACCGTAACCAATGCTAAATCTATGCACAGGAAGCACCATTTCTTGCCGGGGTGCACTCCGATGTCCCTACTTGTACTTTCCTGCGGTTACTCGAATTCCTAATTATGTGTCTGCGACTGACTACTTACAAGTATCATGGCGCGATGGTTCATCTCCACTACATAAGTACCATCGCTATGAAGTTGGGTAATTCAGAACATGCGTGTTCTCATCAATAGATATCAAAACCTTCCACCGATCGTCCACAAAGCTATGGACTTTGACCACGTTAAGCAAAGCAATTTTTGACTGTTTGAATTCGACCTCTTTTTTCGGTGATCGGAACCGTGGTGAATGACAAAATGTTCCTTGAGTGGTTCTCATCGAAATTTTGAGCGCAATCGTGCTTCTATCACCCAGGGCTTCTGTACTGTACTGATCAGAAGTCAGTAGATTCTTTGTATATATTCTACTAGAATAAAGCCTTCGACCGGTCTCGTTTACCGTTATTAACCCGCAGATATAAACCTCTAATGCAACTGATAACTGCGAATCCGGATCTCTAGAGTCGCTCAGTGATTTCCTACAAGTTCAGTTTTATTTTCATAAAACGCAAAATTTCACCGTTTTCCAATTTACGCAGTTTTACAAACCTCGTCAAAATGACAGTTGAATTGACTGACTGTGCTTGTTTGAGGCTACTTGTACCGTTCATCCTTGCCTATACCACTGAACTACCGGAGCAGACCCAACCTGCTATTGTTGTTGCTAGCTACGCTTGCTAATCCGACTTTGTTTGGAGGCAACCGCTTCACTGTAAAACCACTCGAATGCGGTCTGATTTGTTTAAGCAAACTACAGATGAAAGTCTGCTATCCAATAAACAGTGTGTACCGATTAGTGCCAACAATTTTCTACCTGAAGTGGTTTGTACAACTGATAGCCACTGACACACGATTATCTGCTTTCCTAGGATACCACCTCATTTATGATCTCTTGTCAAGCCATCACTTTAGTCAAAGAGTTAAGGACGTTCTAAGTTTGGTGATCTTGCCACAACGGACAGACCGCCTGCGGTCGTCAACCTAGTAATCAATGAATTTGACGAAATGCAGGGAATGTCATTCGTGAGTTTCAGTATTACATTGTATTTGTTGTAAAGTTGTACGGCTTTTCAGAACACGTTAGTGAATATTAATTTAGATCGTCTAGACTACCACAGGTGATTGTGATGTCGATGAAGTAACTAACTACAATGTTTCTAATGGTTTATCATTATGAATATTATATCACTTATCAAAAGTGATGAATTAGGCAAATAGATAATGATTTTATAACATCATATATGTCATTTTAACGCGTACGGTAGGCGACCCACTTAGAAGGCCATCTGCGTTTGATTTTGCAATTCAGACGTTGGTTGTAATAGTGTAAAATCAGGTGTACTCGACACTATTGTGCTCAACATAGAAATTAAAATGGTACTTGAATACTGGCTATTTACTTGTTCACGGATTAGGATTGTACCTAACTTGTCTCAAGTTCAGAGCATAACGTTACTGTTGTAAAGGAACGGGCTGTGCTGGCAGGTACCGACTGCTTCAACAAACCCTCGACATTGGCGCTTTGCAGTTCTTGATTAAATTACATCTGCTATGTTGATTGTTCAACCGAATTAAGCAGGCGCAACAAGTGGCGTGGTTACATGACCTAAATGTCCAAATATTATGATGTTCTGAATGGTACCAAAAACCTGTTCAGCCTAAGATCCGAAGAGGCAGACAAAAATTGTGTACATTTTTTATAATCGCAAAAACCATAAATTAAAACGCTTTTCGTAATAAATGCATATACACAAGGCTAGCTCTGAGACAACAACCCGTCCACGTTCTTCGTGGCTAATCGGCTGATTGCCGCTGTCACATTTTTGGCTGAAATAATAAGTGATGACGGTAAATGGCATCCAGTTGGTACTGACCGGATACGAAAAACATACAGCAATTGTTCTCAAATCTTTGCGTTCGTACTTACTTGCAGTCGAACCCTATGATGAGGAAAAATTGGGTAGCCTTTGCAAACCACCGGTAGTGTCCAGTAAGAATGCCACTGAAATTACGTTAAATCTGCTGAACGAGCATGTACGCTACTCTAACATCCTGTGTGACATGGTGGTCAGAGTACATATGGTATTCACTAATCACAAATATCCACATAGAGGGATGTGAGTTTTCTGATCAGCGGAATCCTCGCACATATGAACAGACAAACGAACCCGCTGACGTGAGTATTACAAAGTACAACACGGTGCAGCTGGATGTATGAGAAGTTAAAGTGAGGATAATGTTGTACACAAATTGTTCTGCCAAAGTAGATTTGGAAACTTCAATATTGAGTTCCAAAATATCGAACGATGACTGTCACCCGGAAGTAACTGGGTTCATGTTCAGTCAGTGTTGTGTAGCTTGCTGATGGAGACATGGGCATGTGCACTATTACTTTTCAATGGTACATCAGTGTAAAACTAGATCCACATGTTTGCACAGCGTACGATAATTAGTTTCTGCTATGCAGTCCATTCTTTCATTCAATCGGGCAAGTATTCACAGAAGTTAAGCACAAATTCTTTTTACACTGGTTTGTTTGATTTCGAATCGAATTAATTCGGTCTTTAGAGAAGGTTACTATCTTAGCATTAACTTCTGATTGTTATACAGGGAAAAGTTGTCAATGCCATCCACTGACGGCTATCCAGAGTCCCATCATTTAATGAGATTCCAACCATGAGTTGTACTTTCTATCGGCGACACACAATCGCAATTTTTAACATGTTGGTATAAAAATATGTCCAATTTGATTAGGTTTCTGCGTTTGATTACTTTTTTTTGTTTGATTCGGTTAAGTAAGTGTGTTTATCAGAGAAATGTGTATCCGCTTAGCATACCAGGCAATGGCGCACTGTACGGGCGTCGAAAAAAATCAGTCAGAGAATATAGTTGTTAGTTTATCAGTTTTAGTGACTCATGGGACCAGGATTACGCTACTTGTCTCTAATTTTCCATTCAAGCAAGCGACATTCCCGTATTTAACACATAATGAACATAATCTTTAATGCATGAATATGGCACTGACCAGTATAGTTGACTTTTTAATCACAGTAAATATAGTTATAACAGCAGGGAAAATCTTCTGGATGAGAAACTAGAACATTGCCAAGTAGCATAAACCACCGATATTTTGTGTTAAAGTCTCAGTAAGGCAAAAAATCTTCTCACATTACTGTTGAGGATCAATAATTGCGAATAACTGAATTATTGTCTATTCAAAAAATCAGCACATGAGGTATATGCCTTAACACCACCACAAACAAAAACACTTATTTGCACATACCACTGATCCTTAGACACCAGCTTTGTCAATAACAAATTCGTGTACGGAAACACCATATAATACCAGAGTGCCCCCTAACATTTGTATTCTTACCTGGTTGTTTCAATACAAAACACATGTCTCTGCTTCACTACTGACAAGTAGTATGGTGTGATCGTTCATCTTCTCTACCGTACTCGTTTGGACTACTCAGAACCATTTTTAGCTTGTCTTCTTTGTCCAGAATCCTTCCTCGTTGGCCATTTGTTCATCCTTCAAGTCTACATTCTACCCGTGCCCACCATGTCAAGTTGTTCTACTCTGCACATGCATTGCAATGGTGATATACGTACTTGAGGGGCGCCAAAACCAAACAATCACTAATTCTAGCCCGAGCAAAATCCGAGTGCTACGGAATGACCAGGCAGCATACGGAACATGCATTCAGGCGTTTTCGAAAACGTAACAACAGAGACAATCTTGGCTTGACAGACTGTCGAGTTGAACACTAGAACAACCAAACAGGTTTGCAACCACCCTTTAAGGCTAAGGCTGTGGACAGCTGTTTTTTTTAAGCGGTCTGGTTTCAGGCTTTCCAGACTATTTCTAAACTGGTGAGTTCCGCCTAAGAGTGCACATTAACCAAATTCAGTGGATCAGTATCACCACCCAAACATATTTAAGCCGGAAAAACCAGAAGTGTGCTCATGCTATTCTATGTAACGTTCGCCTGTACGATTGACCTTGAACACCAGCCGTCGCACATGAAATAGTGTTATCTTATTTTGCATTGAACTGTCAGGACAGTCACATGTCAGTCGTCTAACATTTTAGGATGCATGCAGGAAGTAAAAATGTTTCAGATAGAACAGTTTTATAGGTCAGGTTGTCCGTGAGGATAGAAGAAGGCGTTGTAGATACAGATAAGTTTGGGGGGGTGTTTTGTCAGCAGTAGGTGTAGGTTTCGATAACTTTGTGGAACACGTTAACTGGTATACAGAGGACATCTTGTCGGTTGAACAACGAGTCCCCACGAATGTAGTGATTTGCAGGACGGTCTTTTGGATTTGGTCGTTCCATATATAACAACAGGTAGCAAACATTTTACTTTTATACTCGCTGATGTGGAACGGAGTCTGAAAAGAAAATCGGCAATTGTATAAAGTCATTATATGAACAGATATTGTGCAGATTCTTCAAACAAAAGGCTGAAGCTTTGCAATACTTGATGTTTTATCAAAAAGTGGACGAGTTGTCTGTGAAATGCGAGAACTTAATTACGCAGGGCAATGATAAGCCGTAAGGAGGCTGTCTTGCCGATGACGCCTTACTTTCATTTACAGCTCGTTTGTTTGTTTGCAAGGTGTAGATGCCTTGATGTTGTATGTTTGAATATATAGACATAGCTATTTTTAGTAGTTAGGTCCATTCCCTTCCCCTTCTTTTTTCACTCTTCCCATATAGGGTTGTTTTTTTTCCTTCGTGGTTGTGTGGCAGTTAAGCCTCAGTGTGGACGAGTGATGTAATGCTGTCTGTAATGAAAAGGTGGATAATGATTGTGAAGGAAAATACACCGAAAATTGTAACATGCCTCCAATATGTTGATTTGTCATTGTAATGTCATTGGGATAAAAATCGATAGGAAAGAGTTTACTAAATAAACTGAGTGAGTCCAGCTCAAAAGCGAGTGATTTTACGTTCTAACTTCATCATTGCACGAAGTGGAGCAGCCAACGAAAGTACAGTAGAACTACAAAGTCTGAAGCAGAATACACAGTATCTGTTGCTCACAATCTTCCTGTGACGTGACGATATCCGTATGCCAAGAAACCCAACAACACAAGCAAAAATGTAACATTTATCTTCTTCTTGCGCATTTTGGATATCTGTGGTATAAGTAGGATGCGGTTTTTGTTTCAAGTTACATAAATACGCATAATGCCAGCTAGCCTATTGACATGATTCAGTTTTTATTTAGTTAACGTTGGTTTAGAATTATTCTTTCCTAAGCAATCACTTGTATAATAATTATTAATCTCAATGGTAACGTGATGATGAGCTCCAGGCCACAATACCTGAGTTCGATGAAGTACACTCTAATACAAAGTCCACCATCTTATAAAACTTCATGGCAGACTCGCATTCCCAGGTATCGCGTTGTTTCATCAACTGAATGAAACAACTGAAAGATCAATTCATAGAGAAAAGAGGTTGGCTGGTCAATTTGCGCATTTTCACAATTTCATTCCACGGAATTCCTAGTGTACTTTTGTGGGTTATTTGGTGAACATAGAGGAAAAGATTTGTACACCAGATACTTTCGATAAACGCTCAGTAAAAATGGATAGCCCGAAAGACTCACAGATAAAAATTTGCATTCAGTTACGAAACTTAAACGCCTTCAGACAGTCGAGAAAAAAAACCTATTTCTATCTGTCTGTCATACAAGGGTTACGTTAAGAGCAAACCAATTAACCGTAGACTTTTGAGCGCGAGTGAGGGTGTCTACCCTGTGGCAAGACTTATCATATTACCCAACACGTTCACGATAATGATGCCATGCCTTGCGGTAATTTTGTCTAATTGCTCTTCACCTTTTTCTGTTTACTATCTCCAACCTGTTGTTGTCAAGCCGTTTACTTTGGAAGAACCACGAGGAAGTTGTCGGAAGGAATTCATGAACACTTCTTGAAATGGCTTCGCTACGGCTCGAAAAAGCCCATTTCCAGTGCCATCGGCTTCAATGTAATTGACGTTGGCCATCAACCAAATCCGGATAAAGCCTTCTCACCCATCTACAAAGTTCGGGAGGTTCACTCTAAAATTGTCAAAGTGCGATTATTATAAACCGCTTAAGTTATTTCTATCAGACTTTACCATCCCTGTCTTTATGTTCAAAAATATTCACCAACACTCTTGCCTTTCTCCAGTAGACTGTGTTCCACAACGTTCCAGTGATTTTAAAGAACAATATGATTTATTATGGTTTTCATACATAACTTGCATTTACTCTATGTAACTGTAAAAGCCTGAGTGTTACTACCAATCTATGTGAATGACCGAATTTGGACAGGCCCACCAAACAAGGACATTATGATAAGCTTGTGTGACTATGCAGTTTTGCATCATGATAGTCTGGAATTGGTAACCGATCACGAGTAACGCTGCAACTTCATTCATTCAGGTTCGACCACATTTCAGCCACTGTCCGAATGATGGTTTCCACAGACCTAAGATTAGAAAAACCACAATTTTCCACTGTCTACAAGGAGCAGAAATAGTAATTTTGTTTAACATCAAATAATTGGACTTAACGTAAAAAAATGTCATTGGCGTTGATTGAAATGCAATTAACTTACTGTGGGCAATTAGAGTAAGCCCTACTACTCAAACGGGCCTGGTAAACCGCACTAAAATAGACCATGTGACTGTAACCGTTAATCTATTCACTGACATAAAAACCACTCATCAAAATGAAAAACCTCTGGGAGTGGAACGGAAACTTTTATTGCAATAAAAACAGCTCCATCTATAAGCATCAGTCGTGTAAAAAATAACATTTCGGCTCTTCAGAATGAAAAAGACGATGACAATTTAAGGTTTTCGTACAACATACAAATAAACAAGCGAACCTTTTCGCAACGATAAATCACGATTCGACATTTCCGCTCAATAAAAGCAAAATTTTCAAGTTGTATATCCCTCATATTTTATTGCGTTCAGCCAGTCAGCCTCTTTCGAAAAGAAGCAATAGTCGCAAATGTCGTTTTGGTAGAACTCGTCAGTCGTTCATTGCCTTGCCGCAACCAAGATCAGAACTCCCGCCACGATTCTAGGAAACAGCCGTGTTGACCACTGAACCATTGGCGTCTCATTAGGTGTGACCGAATTGTGAGATCTGTACGTACAGCCAATTTCGCTTGTAATTTAACATGTTGTCCAACAAGCTTAGTGGAATGGGGGATTTTGACCTTTTTCAGAAGTCCTAATCAAGGAGTTTACCATTGGGGTTAACCGACAGTAATTCTGTCTCCTATCAAGACGACCGTGAGAACTGAACATTGCTCACACGCGTCCACATGATAATTTAGTCCTGTCTAAGGTAATTGGTCCAGTCGTTAACAAGGTTGCCTCATGAAAGATCGCTCGATGTTTTAATTCAGGCGGCAGTAAGGGTATACACAATCGACAAGCCGTAACAAGTGTGAGACTCGAGTCTAGCGCTTCCTTTCAAAACGCTTGTGAGCATGACCACAACGAACTTGTGCTTTTGTTTTATCCAATAACTGTATCCGGCTTTTTTCTTCTCCAGCAGTTTCCTATATCAGTACTTAATTTGATGTATAGTTGTGCAAGCTCAAGGTGAAAATTGATTGAAAACAGTTCTGTTTGCTGGGAAAAATTGCTTCCGTGATTTCTACAGGTATGTTCATTTGAGTGGTGCACTCAAGTGTTCGTCCGCCATCAGAGGTCCGGTGAGTCATACGCACGGTTACGTGGTTCCCAACGTTACACATTCAACGGATCGAACCAATAACTCACTGATACATGGGATCGCCGGTGTGTTCTACCAGTTCCCGGTGAATTACAGGCATTGAATGCTTCACGCGGTGAGTCTCGAGTGGCCTTCAGTTGATCTAATTGTTGTCTAAGCGGGTACATGTAGGTTTGGACAAACCCCATGGGCTACATACAATAGGTTTCTGAACTGTGTGAGATGTAACCTCAAGCAAAATCGCCGTAACTTCAAGCGAAATCAGTACTCAGCAGACGCTGAGGACTGATTACAAGACTGCTTAGGGTACTACAAAGGACGGTCGATGGCAACAGGAAGCACGTGGAGATCAGTGTCCTCCGTACTCTGACATTTCCACTTCACGAAACAGAAAACTATTGCGGTAATCTGTACAAATGGGAAACTACCATTTTACTCGGTTTTCCAACACAGATGTACTGTTCGTTCAAAACTGACAGTCACGATCATTCTCAGCTGAGCTCATGAAAAATGCTCGCCCAACTCCTCGACTGGTGGGCTTGTCCGCCTATCTCATCAGATGCCCCAGCCGGCAGTATCCGTTTCCGGGTCAACTTGATGAGGTATCCAGATCCAAATGATTCGTGCGTGCAACTGTCATCACAAATGGCTTGCACTGCGCTACTAAAGGATCCCGTCAACACGCCCAGCACCGAGTATGAATAACAACGAATAAGACTGAAAGATGTGCATGGCCCAGTCTGGTGATGCTGTTGGCCCCATTCACATGCATGCAGACACGACAATTTCAGGCCAATAGATGATTGCGCTGTGGTTGTAGTTGTTTGCATATCTGAGTGTTCATTTTCCGGGAAAGATCATTAGGCCGATCTCTTTGAGGTTTGGTTATCGCTAGTGGATTAAACTCCGATTGCTCCGGCTAGTCAAACATAAACACGACAGCTGTTTACACGGCGAATGGTATAATCGTTTGAAGTTGTTTCTCAGAAATGATTTGGTAGGCAATCTCTTCCAAGGATTAGTTGCCCAACTAAAACAGTTTCAGCCGAATTTGAACAAATGAGACGATGGAAGTATTATAACCTAACCACGATAAGTATACATACCAACTAAAAGCTGACAGAATTCAATCGAGTTCCTTTTGTCTAAAACAACCGAACTATTCGTGATGATATTCCGACATTCATAAAGTTAACTAAACCTCTTCAATTTGTACCTAATCATAAGTTCTCTTTACCTCTGCTCGATGCATCACACATTGGTAACGCACGTGAGGTAGATAAGCCCACTGAATGAAGGTTATTCCTGAGTGCACTAGCGACCACCTCTCAACCGGGGAAGATATGCGAGAACCTGTTCCGGTCTGGAAATCAAACGTCAGCAGGTTACTTTCAACTTTCTACTAAAATTGTAGGTCAAAACATCCTCGGTACACGAAAAAAAAGACGATCTTGTTGCAGCCGATGACCTTTGACGAACACAAGAAAATCTTGATTGTTTAGCAGGAGTTTATCAATTCGTACGAACTCCTGATTACAGAACTCCGAAACACAACTATTCAAGGTTATGCAACGAACTGCGACTCGAAGAAATTCGGAATAGTTATTTTGATTAACGCTGAGACTTGAACTCTTAATGTACTTTTGTGATCAATGTCTCTTTCATGTTAGCAGTTCGACTGTCCACTGCTACTTATGAGCTACTGAGAATCTTAAATGATCCTTCTATTGTCATAAATCTTTATAGCCCAGAAGTACTTGTTTGGGGTGATAGTTTATGAACAGGCCTTATTACTCTGTCTTTCATCGAGATCAACGTCGTAGGTAAAACTGACTTATTTCGCTGACTGTTTTAGGCACGTCACATATCCGGATGCTTTTGCAATAAATAATTCGCATTGTCCTTGGACAGTTTCACCTAGAGTTTCAGTTTAAGAATGTGCATCGCCACATACATACACTTGTCATCTTGGTTCTACTTTTTTGGACGAAGTTGCGGCCATGGAATACCAAAAGAATGACCACTCAGGTAGTCGGATTTAAAAGCACTAACACTAGGAGTTCTCGAAACCAACCGTATACGCAATCGGATCACAACCACTACTAGGCTGACTGGAACAACGCAGTGAAGATAATTTTCTGGAAACTTCACAGGTTAAAACAGTTAAAGTATAGTTTTCACATATTCTGAACAATATGTTACCTACTCGACTTTCGTATCGTTGGCGGTGAGTAGCGTTGAGAATATATAGATGTCCGGCACACCAAAAAAGAATGGGATAAACAGCAGGGTAGACAAGCATGACCTCTGTGGAATACAGCTTTTAACAGGGAAATAGTGTACTTAGTGATCATTTAACAGGGTATGAGATTTTCATCCGATAGGCAAATCCTTTAACCAGTTAAGTATGTGCTCTTCGAGGAAGTAGTTGTTGAGTTTCCGTAATGGGATGACGCGGTCAGTTTTAGCATTTATTTAGCAAAGAACAGGACAGTATAAAACAATGTGCAATTCTACTTCGGCAACAGTTGCTCAGAAATCCTAAACAAACATCGGACACTGGACGCATGAGTATACTTTAAAAAAGCCACTTATACCTTGTGGATTTCATTGTTTCCTTTACAGAAGGCTATTCGGTCTATCATACTCCTAATTTGTCACAAATGCAATCGCAACCTGCTGACTTTTGAGTTCCAGACCGGAACCGGTTCTCACACATCCTCCCCGGTTGAGAAGCGGTCGCTAGTGCACTGAGGAATAGCTTTCATTCAATGGGCCCATCTACCTCACGTGCGTTATCAATATGTCGGAGAAGTCGTCAGTTCCCCGAAAATATCGTATGACCAGAAGTAACAGAGTTCACTTGTGAATGACCTTCAGCCTTGCCATGGTCATGCACTGCTCCGATCTTCACGAACGACCTAAGCCGTCGTGACAACTGTTGTTGTCATCCCGACTACACGTCTGGACTGTACTATCTAGACTTTTGTCAGGTCCATTCGCTTTTACCTTGCTTGGTGCTAGTCACAAACCTTATAAATACGAACGGGTTTGTGACCGTGCTGTCTTCGAGGCCGAACGACATAAATAAGTTCTGTAGGAAGACCAGTCTTTCTCTGTGTTCATGCAGTAGCCTCGGGTGGATGGGTTGGATGGGGAGAGACCAAGTGAGAGACCAAGTGTATGTGATCATGTTAGACTTCCTTCAGGTCCAGCAGTCCCGTTAACTGCTTTTACATGTCGTAATTTGTGTGAACTGGTGCGCTTTTATGGCAGATCACCATTCATCTCCCATACTTGTTTATCTTGTGAACTTCATCGTCTGGTGTTGGAGTACTGTTGGTCTTCATGTCATGACATCATCCTGTCAAACATTCACCTGTTTCTGTTGCTGCTTCGCGTAACACGATCACGTATCCACCAAACTCAGCCGCTTGATTTACCACAGAAGTGCGTTTGATGATCTGCCACGCTACGAAGCCCGATTTCTGACTGTGAAGCGGCGATTGTCACAAAACAGTCGCTCGTAAGGAGCGAATTAGGTTCAATAACAAAGACGCATAAAAGACAATAACATGTCACAAATCATCATAATTCCATCACATGTTACGACGTCTTAGTTGACTATATTTTTGAGTTGAGGAAGTCAATTCGTTTAGATACAAACCAATCGAGTCATGCCAAGGGCAACATGTACACTTTCACTAATATGTGAAATATCTGAGGGTCTTATATTCATCTGTCATAATACGTACTGGCCACAGCTTTCGTTGACATTAGCCGTACAGTTGATACTACTGGGTAGCATATACAGATTTTCAACCTAGAAACCAAACAAACTCAATGAGACTGGCATCGAATTTTCAGTTAACAATAACAAAATCGGTGTTTAGTATGATCTCGCACTATGGGCTATATGAACATCACTCAAGAAGAGGTGAATGGTCGCCCGATGACGAGATTATCCGGCTCATATAGGGCCTGCTGAATTGAGGTTAAGAGGTCACTGGTTGACCTTCATTAAGGTCACCCTTGTCTCGAACGTATTTCGGTGGAGCACAACATTCTTAGGTGTCGTAGGGGTTCAGCCGTCGTGAGGTTCCAGAAGGACCCCAGAATTGGCCTTTTGCTCAACACCACAGTGTTCTTTGAAGAGAGTCCCCAGAACGGTTCCTCATGAACTAGCAATAAGAGGAATGCGGCTGCTGTGGACTTTTGTCAAAAATCCACAGAGGTGCTGAGGTATAACCGAATTTGAAGAACAAACTGACGGTGGTAGCTTAGTTCACGAAGAATAAATGCAGTTTTGATATTACAGGCTATCATAGAGCGGTAACTGTAGGAGAAAGCTATGTATCATAGGATTGAGTGAGTGGAATAAACACAGAAATGAATGGAATGATAATTCGATTAAGCAATAGTGTCTCTAAGGTTAACGCACGAGGGGAGTTAACTTCCGTCCTGAATTTATGACCAAACATAACGAATACCAGAATAAATGCAGAACAGAGGTGTCTGTCGCGTAAAGTCTATCATGGTCCATGGCTTTTGTGAAAACAAGGTGTGAGGTACATGCTGCTCATATTGTGCCCTGAGATGATAGTGTGTGTCAAATACATGTCATCTAAAGTCATTACATCTCAAACCATTCTGTTGTCCTATTTCTTTTCGTACAGGAAATATGTTTTATTACAAGAAGATGTGATTTCTCTTTCGAAGTAGGCATCTCATTTATACCCATTCAAGCAAATAGATTGTCCATTCGTAATTAGGTGCATACTGCACCACATGAAACCACGGAACCGTAACAACTTAAATAGTTGAGCTTTCGAAAAATGCTGAAGAACACTAATCTTAGTAAAATTATGCGTTACTTTTTACACTCGTTTAGTTGTTGCGATAATTATCTGTTTGCAAATACCCTATTAGTAAGAGAACAGTTGTGCTTTACGTCTCTTCTTAACGTGGGATGTAGCAATTTGGAGCATACTATTACATTAACTTCGGTATGCCTTCTGCCGTTTCGTGTATTTTTAGGTGAACACTATTTGAGTGTCATGGTGACGGCTGAGCAGCCGTATATCATGTGAAACATTCGGAAGAAGACCAGATAGAAAAAATGTTAACTTCGGCTGGATTTGGCCAGCGACAGAAACAGCATGCTCAGACGCAGGCTTAGCTACAAAGTCACTCTTGACATGCTGTTTATGTCGCTGGTTCGAACCCAGACGAAGTACAGATATGTCGCAACTGATTCTCTTCTAAATTGTCAAATTAGTCAAGCCTTAAATCACTAGTACGTATGACGCGGGCATCCGGACTGTTAAATTTCTCGTCCTTTAGCGTGTAACGTTGGACGAATAAATTTCAGCATCATGACAAACAGCACACCACATGGAATTTGTTTGGTACTGAAAGTCATTAGAACGCAGTGGTTGATACGGTCAGTGTTATTGGCTCAGGTTGATAGATCGAAGCCACAAAATCTCCTGGCTGTTTTGAACAGAGAGCATTGTTCTAGCACAGATGAAGAAAGTATCGAACAGTGGTAGTTGCCGAATGAGTTGATGTTTTATTAAACTCGAAAGACAGTTGCAAAGGATCTACTTGCCGAACTCACAGTTGGAAGCACTCTACGTACCTCGTTGATCGGTCTATTTTACAAGTTCGCACATAGGCTAAATGGATCAAAAATAACATGCCACCGATGTAAATTGATCAGCAACTTGCTGAAAACTAAAAGTCCCAAGAAATTGCATACAGTGACCAACAAAGTTCGTGTACTGGTTGGCCAGAAGATATCGCTTGGATTAAAGCAGATCAGTCAACCAGACTGTCTCAATCCTTTTGACCGCTCCACTTGACTGTCTGGACGTGCACCCGTGTTGTAACACTGGTCAGAAACTTGGAGGGAAGATAATCGTTAGAAACATTCTTCGAGCACAGTATTTTGCATTCATATTACTGTATGGAAAAGCAGTTTCTTAGATTGATAGCCCTTAGAAAGGATGATTCTCATTCACTTTTCTCCAGTGCATTTCAGTACTTTCCAGCACGGATCAAGGAAAGCTCATGCTCTTATTTTCAGTGCGTTTGTATGATAATGTTGGGAATGACCAATGAAACCGTCAAACTGATAGTCAGTAATTTTGTTAAGTGCGAACCTGATAATCTATTCCGCTCTACACATTCGCCATTCTTACTGTCTTTAGGTGTTCCTGTGATTATAGATTGTGCTTGACGTTACTACTCACTAAACGACACACGTCTTCTGTAGGATTTAAAAGAAGGAGTTAAGGACGTGAACGTAACAGTCAGCCACCTTATAAAACCCTATCCGAATACGTGGAACTAACTACTAGCTGGCTGACAATCTACGCCATTCATATTGTATATCGTCCCTCAGTTTTCATTCCATTCAGAATCTGGAAGGATACGCGTCTGTCACCAATGTAATATAGACATATCGTCGTTTTTATTTATCATATCAGCTGCTTGAGATCCATGTGAATGAACTGATCAAAGCTTATCGTTTACTAGCTTGAAGTGATAAAACGTCCCATTGTGCTCATGTCACTATCCCATCTGTAGTCTTTCTTCTACCAATATATGTCTCCCATATTTATTGAATGCGCCGTGATCAGGATAGGACGATTTGTAACCGCTTGTAAATGTACGTGTGAAAACATACTGTGCTTGCTAAATGTTTTAAGGAATCGGGTAGACTTAACTAACAAGTCGTCATCTAGGTCTGAAATTAACTGCACCGAACCGGAAAGTCACGACACCGGAGGATGAAATTTTGACTTGAAACCAGAAATAACTACTGGAATATTAAAATATTCATGTGATGTTGTGAAGTGGTAGTGCCTCACCGTTTCCCTCCCCAGACTTGATGGACATCAAGACAAGCCGCGCTTACAATAATTATATCGTCGGATGACTCTTGAACACGCAAACAACGTTACCAAAATGTATATTGTGAAGATATTTCGAGAGATCTTATCGGCAGGATACATGGTCTACGCTTGACGGGTAGTTGCTGATTAAAACAAGCGTAAATAGGAACAGATTGTGAGCTGCAATATAAATAGCAAGCACGTCCACAAATACATTAGTGATCTGTATCAAGAAAGTAGTTTGTATAAGGATTGCTTACGTGGAAAAAACGACACATGTAGTACATGCTCCAATAACACGTGGAATACAAACACTCATCTGCGTATGACGATGGTCCCAGTAGGACACAGCTGTCATTGATAAATTCACGCGTGTAAAACACCCTTCCTTGCTAGAGTGCAATCCAATGTTTCTTGTCTATTCGCTCTGGTAACTTCATTGTCACAATGTGTGTTTCCTCGACTACTCACGATCAGTATGTTGTGACTGTATATTCTCACCCTACTAGTCAACTGGCATTCGGGTTCGTGACTCAAGGATATTGACGGGACGATTCAAGAAGTCTGAAGTACTCTCTAGATTTGGTGTTGGGCAGCATATCAATTGCAGAGGCACTCGTAGTTAGATCACATCGAAAGCGCTGACAAACCTATCACAAACTACGCCCTTAAATCCACGATTGAAAACCATATTTCTGCAGTCTAGCACACCGGTAACTAGGTTATCACAGTTAGGCTTGTCCAAGCGCATTCTACGTGAAATGTTTAGGTCGGGTAAGTAGCAAGTGGCATCAAGGTCATTAGACTATTGAAGAAGTTTGATTTCAGTGACTGATCATTTTGTTTGGACATGTTATGTATATTATCATATACCAAACTTCCTTGATTCCCTGTTGACACTTCGGTATACCATAAAATCAACAAAAGGGGAATCATCGTCGCAGATTTGGACATACGTTGCGGCTATAACGCAACAGTAAACGAGGATGAAATGACGTGCGGCGTTCGATTTGCCCGTAATGGAGGGGCGTTGTAGGTGTAGGTGTCTTAATATCAATACAGAATTTGTCGATTGATCGCATATCCTCCTCTCCACATTAAGTCAAAGCGTGGGTCATTGAGAAAGAAGTTTTCGGATCAAGAGTATTAATCACAGTCCAATGTGATTTGTAAACAACTTAAAATAACTACAACCACAAAGTGTGCAGATGTGAACATCTGCGTGACTTCGGATATGAATACTCAGAAAGAAACTGACAATCTGGCACGTGGATATGAAGAGGTCTGGAGTGCCTCGAGTTGTTACACTTGATAAAAAGGTAGATCAACACTTCTCGCGACATGCGTGCAAAATCTACTACCAAACAGAGGAAACAATCTCAAATTATTCAGTTGCACTTTGAGTTCGGTATTCTAGTATACGATTGTCATTTGAAGACGATCTGGAAAGCCTCTACCTGTTTTTTAAAATAAGATGTTCAGTGAAACTCACTTAAGGGCGATTTTGAATGGAAGCCATCTTCCAATTCGACAAAGTGAGTGTGCACAAGTTTGCTTGAGAAATTTACTTATACGAACCATATGTTCACTTTACGGCTGCTTTGTCAACACAATGAAAAAAGTATTCAGCAAATTCAAGCAGAAACCTCCCACAAGTTGATCGCAACACGTAACCGTAGCTAGATAGGTTAGCTTGGTTAGACTGATAAAACGTTACGCCCTGATTCTGAAAGTTTCCACTAAGTCAATTTTCGAACAGAACCGTTTAAACATGCTGCAAGCACCATGCGGAATCAAACTTAAGCAACTTTGTTCATAGTTTTCAGTTGTGTTGCCTCAGACTGACATTCTCTCAGTTCTGTAGACACAGTTTTCACAGTGTACTGATACGTGAACGTGCTTATATTAGACAAGCTCTTCAAAAATGTTATTTTTATGTAGGATGTAGTTCATTGTGTGTACTTGCAAAATCCTCTCCACCCTCTAGTTCTGTGGAAAGCTGTAACAAGCGGTATATAAATAGAAAAGGAACACTGAAAACGGAACTCAGCTGGGGTTTGTTATACTCGTTCAGATGACCGCCAATACCGACTACCACTTTGCACTCGTCCGTGAAAGTATATATGGTTTACATTTGATTATATGTTACGTACAATCTGCTAGGGCTTTACAGCGCACACGAGAATGGTAATGAATTCGTCTGTGCATATATACATATTCACCCTGCGATAAAGTTATATGACCGTCCTAACTGTATGCCTTATCTGGGACAGTCGTGCAATTTCGACGAAGCTGATTGTCACAATTTTGTGCATAATGCACTTTCTATAACGTGAAGTACTCAAACGAAATCTAGTTCTTGGGTTTTTCAAAATGGCGTTTGTCCATTTGTTACTAAAAATAATTGTTTTGATTTGATATTGGAAAAGATAATGTTTAAGGATTACGTGGTCATATAGACTTATCCTTAGGTATACGCAGAGAGTGAAATGTTTACACTTGTGATCTTTTGAGGTATAACTGAGACAAACTGAAAGTTAACAAGTTCAGAACAAACTACAATTAGTTAATGCTCCGGTTCACTGGTGACAGCTCAGACATAATTCAACAACTGTTTCAAATCAAGTAGAGCGATTACAAATTTAGAGATATTTCAGTTGGGCACTTTGCGACTGGCCTACTACGTCTGCTATCAGTTTTAGGATTCATCAAACAGCTGGCCAGAAAACGATTCAGAAGGACTTTAAGGCACAGTTGCAGGTGAGGCTGATTTAGACACAGTAACCTCTGTGTATTCATCTCCCAGAGAAGACAGCTTCACTTTGTCTCAGAAAGTGTTTACTTCATCGCTGCATACCACAGCTATCATGTTTGGAATGCGTGCCGAGACCAAGTGGCGAGAAGTCGGATCTCTCCAGTTGAAACTGGGAGTTGAATGGCAGAATGACGCTTGGGGGATCGAACCACGGAACCGCCACACTCTGCGCATAGACGCCACCACCCCACTGCTCGTCCACAGCCAGGGTGTGCGCAATTCCAATCATAATTGATCCCTATAGCTATACTCCATTGTCAGACTATTGTATTGTCGGTCCTATACATATATTCCCCTGTATTGATTACATTAATTAGTGGCCGAACGTTTCTTACATTATTACACGTAACCAACTCTGCATCGACATTACGAGCTCCCCCTTCAACTCGATCTTTGTTTGTTTTGTACCACCATATTGAACTGTTTACGCCACCGTGTTATTGGTTGATATTGCTGAAGATTAAATTCCGTGCACAGAGTTCACCTAGTTGTAAGTTGTATAATTTGATAACCGTTGCTTATTTATGTACGGAACCAGTTTTATCCGAGTAAACCTTCAACATTCCGTCTTGTTCTGCCCTGAATCAAGAGGTTTACAGCTGCCCCGATAGATTGCGTCTATTCTGCTGCATGAGTCACATCGAACCTAGTACTAGCTACGTGATCGAACCGAACTCCACCACAAAAATTCATCGCCAATTCGACAGGTTGAGATTTCACGGTTTCTTTAGAAAACAGTTGTTAGTCATCAGGGCCACAACTGTCCCATAGTGAACGAAATCGCAAACGCAAATAACCAATACTATCAATCACGGGTTCTGAAAATCCATCTGATCAGCCTCGAACTCTGATATAAAAGAAACAAGGAAAACGTTAGTTAGGCATACTCCGAACAGATAATATATTTAACCACCACACAAATGGCGAATTTGCCAGGAAAAAATTCTTACCATCCAGAAAGAAGTGGTAATGAGGTCAAGTGAGTTTGCAGTGATACATTCGAACCGCACGTCAGCCCATATCTCAATAATGGTTTGAGATATCAGACGTTTGGTTGATGAATCGTGATCTTAGGGTCAGGTACAATCTAACCTTAACAGTTTAATCGACGAGAGTTAATCTGACCGGGAAACGATTGTATGGCGAGTTCACTGCATAGTAAGCGGGATGACAATGTGCAATAACCAAATGCAGGAAGCTATATTCTACATTCAGAAAGAAAACGGACGTAGTAAGTACCCGGAGTTATGGCGGTTTACAAAGGTCGACAGAACAACTCAAACAATACGATGACGTGCACTAAAATTAAGGTATTTAAGAGGCATGTAGATTTCTTAACTCACTTAAACATGTTTGTGAAGACATAAATGATTGGCCGTAGTATTGCTGCATGAATGTTAGTGTTTGTTACTTTACCGTCAACTGCTTTTTGAACCTACTGATGTAGGATATCCCAAGTTTTCTAGTATAGTTGTGTGGGTTTGAAAAAATTTGGAGAAGTGATACCACTGCATGTGTTTCCACTGGAGAGAATACAGATGCATTTGAAGCTTCTGGAATGAATTGGATAAACCCTCTACAATCAAAATCAGTAGATGGAAGACTAATGCTCTATTCAAGACGGATGAAGCTGTACCATTTCTTCGCGCGTTTCGAAGCAGCATCTTCTGCTAAGGAGCGAGAAGTATCAAGAAAAAGCTTAGCCAGGAACGCAACAAAATTCTGATGGCATGTATGGTGAAAGACGATAAGCCGACATCTCCAATTGTAGCAAGAAAGATTAAACTTAGTTGTATAGCATTGGAAATCCGTCAACTTTGGTTGCAGGTTACGGGTAGCTCCAAAGATATGGGTGACGAAAGGGCTGTTCTCCTTGTTTTTGGTGATATAAAATAATGGCATACCAGTCTCAATTAGAATGATGTTGATTTCACCCGACAATCGTTTCGTTTACACCGAAATCCAGCCAAACCACTTAAAGCCGATTTTTTTTCACAGACACGACTTCGATTTGGGTGACTGTTAACTGTGACGAACATTTGTCAAGACGAGTTGAATCTACAACGGACGCAGTAGTATCGGCCAACGAGACAACTAACCAGGCGAACATATGAGACCATAAAACAACCATACTGTCACAACATGAGATTGTGCAATGCAATTGAATGAATGATGAAGATATGGGAACATCACGTTTTGTCTGTTGTGGATATCCGTGAAAGTTACATAAAACCGTCCAGACAATTCTGTGCTGTCATAAGAAGTTCATGCAGTTTATTAAACCTTCAATTCTGGAGATGGAAGATAATGAGATTTTCGCCAATTTTTCACTCTCAATTTTATATTTACCTACCTTAGATGAAACTGACGAAGGCATCGCTGAGGATGTAACGGAAAGGGTGGAGGAAGAACAAAACTATTGATCAGATTTCTGCGAGCAAGGATTGGTAGGCGTTGAAACCACACTTTGAAGAATATTTGAGAGTGCTCCTCAAATTGACAAGCTTTCAAGATGATCTTCAGAACGGTCGGTAAAACAAAGAACGTATGATAAATAACTAATTATTATTTTGAACATTTTACCCAAAGATTACACAAATAGACTGATGACTATGAAGTTTATAAGTAGTCAACAAAGGATTTATTATAAGTGAAAATTGTAACGCCTACTTTCAGAAATTGCTGGGAAGCGTAGGAAGTGTACAAAACTGTAGATTATCACACTTTATTTACCGATATTAAATAGATACAAAAGCGGATATGTACAAATTATTGAATATGGATACTTTTTCATAAAGTGAAAACATATGGCCATTTTTGTTTTATACAAAATATAGATCTGTGTGCAACACTACAGAATAAGTAATAGACGTCACAAGTGAGCCGAATGTGAGGTCAATGGCGCAGTGGTAAACACGGTTGCCTCATGAACAGCGAAGGCCGTGGTTCTTGTCCCAGCACTGGCAAGGATATGCACTAATGACGAGCTCTTATGAGAGCGAAACTTGTGTCTAATGCTTTTGCAGTTCGAATGCGACAGCTGGGATCATTTGTGGATGATGTTCAGTCTATGTGAAAATATAGATCTGTGTGTAACACTACGGGATAAGTAATAGACTTCACAAGTGAGCACAACTGCACGGCAATATGAAGAGTCGCGCAGACTATCATTTATAAATACACTAACGTATGTACTATTTACCGATAACAAATGTATCCCTTGTGAGCAAGTACACAAAGACGAATTTGTACAGTTTTCCGAAGTTAAATAAATCTTAGTGGTGTCATTGCGCCTTTAAGTTTAAATTCTTGGTGGACTGGCTGCCAGTTTTTCTCGAAAAAATCAGAACTCTTTGGCACCTTGTCGTTGATTGAAGTGTGCCTGTTCACCTCGTCTTTTCTCAACTTTTGTTGGGAGCGGGAGACACTTTTCGGCTTCAGCTTAGCTCTGAGGTCTCGTTCACACAAGCGTTGTACCAAAATGGCGACGGGGTTGGTCGGATGATCATCCATCGTGTCGATCGAAGACGCACAATTGAAGCCTGTTTTTGAGCAGAAGCTCAATATTACCGAAACTGTGCCGCATTCCCAGTATCACAAGAAGACTATAGTGAAGACTACGAAGTCGTTAGTAAACTGAAACTATTCCCATCAGAACTATCAAATTTTTGTTTGGCCCAGTGGTTATATCAGCTTGTAAATTGCAGTTGAAGCAGTACGCAGATCCAGGTTGTGTTAAACCATCCGGTTATGATGACGTTATGAAAGTACGAATCCTTCCGCAGAAATTGAGACCAGCACAGCACAACAGTGTCACTTTACACTGCCAAAAATTATTGTGGTTACATCCTTGACGGGGTGGTTCAAACACATGCATTTTTGTGTTCACTGCTCCTTATTCAGCTAGCAGTACTAGTGTTTCACTCTGATGATTAAAGCTACGCATAACGTTTTCGCTAAGTCCTTAGGCATCCACGGTCCAAAACAGTGTGCGCCTCGTTCCGTTTGCCATTCATTTGGTCAACCCCACCTATCACTCAAGTTGTTTTGCTTGGGACGATGAAGTATCTCTGGGCCTGTTGACAATACGCTTAGTCGTGACAGCGCTTTATACAGGACAATTTGTAAGTCGAAAAGTTTCGCACCCATCAGTTGCGACGCCATCAGCAACAACTCTGTCGAGCCGATTAATACTTTTTCCTACTTACTTCCGTCTCATAGCACCCCCTGAGCAGGGCTAGGCGCATCCAACCTCAATTGGATGAATAAGTGAATAATAGAAAAAATAAATGTACGTGATAATGAGTATAGATATGGTAAAGAGTGTTAGGAGTACACAGTGCTTAGTAGTATCGTATTGCTTCGAACCATACTAACATTAGTCATCACACAACTAAACGATCGTGGAAATGGGCGTTTTCTGCTATTTGCCACCATCCTGCGGTTGGTTCTCGAATGCCTTCATCTGTAGCATGATGAAGTAGTGACTGCTTGTTTCCAACTATCGATCGAATGAATTCCACGAACAGATGGTTTCCGGTACGCGACGCTCCTTATCCGTTCATGTCCGGATAGCGATTTTGCGTTTACTGCATTCGTCGTACAGATGTTCTAGAATCGTTCCTTTTGCTACCGTCTTAGGTAGAGATTTTATTTTCAGGCGATGGTGAGCACCTGTTTATCTGTACTGTTTCTGTCTTGCTGTATACACTGAAAATATGGAACCACATTAATCACACGAGGTTTGTTGAGGTTGTTGTTTTGCTATTGGCAGTGAATCCGGTTTAGTTATTATTTTTGACTGAATGCTTTCGCGATGGAGGGGGGCTATCAGTCCGACGACTGTATCAATTAAACTCCATACGACACAGCATGCGATGTATGTGTTAGCTCCTTTAACATATTGACCTCATAATTTATATCTGCATTAATTATTTGTTGACAGAACATAAATGGAGTTAATTAAACTTGTTCACCTCTTTTGCCCTATATAGTTCATTGCAAATGAATTAATTTATGTGGAAAAATGTATGCCGAGGTAGGTAAAAGTATCGCACATAAACTTTCAACTTCTCTGATAAAGAGTCGACAATGATGAGGACGCGCTGGACTGTTTTATAAAAAACCAAAAATGGTTCACCAATCTAATTCGTAATCCGCTCACTTTATTCGTATAAGTCGAAAATAAATTACAGCTCAGCTAAATGCGCACATCCCGTCGTGTTCACGGAAAAACATGTCGCGACTTCGCTGTCGATCAGGATGTCTCCTTCATTTCCAAAATCCACAAAATAATATCAAAATTTGCAGAAGTTTATAACATAATGTGAAATGAAATAAAATGTCGGACCAACCATCAGTAAACACTAATCCTCACTAATCGATCGGTCAAATAGCGCTAGTGGTGCAGCCAAACACAACTGGACGAAGTGGTAATATTCACTGCATCAGTTGGCTTCATATAGCTAAGTAGTCGATAAAAATATTATTATGAATGATCAGGGTGCTAGAACGGTCACTGTAAGTACGTTTACCACTTTCAAAAGAATAGATAGCTGTTCTCGGTCTAACTGTTCTTTTTAGCTTTTTGGAGGCCACTCAAGGTCAGCTGTGCTTTCGAGTATATCACCAGTTATGAAAATAATCCAACAGATACTGCTACATGGAGAACGCTATCGTCAAACGTTAGCTAGACTGATAAATGTAAGATTATAACCCAAATAACACGTCATCACACACAAGCTGTGTCAATCTAACAATGAATGAGATGTTTTGAAGAGTTTAGGACAATAAATACCGTCGATCTGACAGTTGCTTGGAGTTGATGAATGCGGAAAGAAATCTGTCATTAAACAATTTATGATCGAGTGGATTTCGTCTCATCCCCAAGAAGGTTTATTACAGGACTAAATATACCAGTTTAAACGACAAGTCAACTATAAAGGAGAGCCAAGGATTTATAGATTTTTAGTTTATAACGAGACCGTAGCAAATGCATGAACAAGTCATTTTATATAACTAGAATGGGTAGAGGATGTCTGATTAAAATTGCCTTTTTCTACTCCAGCAGACGTTTTGTGCTGAACGCCTGTGGCGTTATTTCCTCAACTAACTTCCCTGCATCCTGAATACGTGTGGATGTAGTAGGCGACTGTATAACCGCTGGCCTACTGAATATAACGAACAGATAGGTACATATAAATATATACGTACTGTGAAAAATTTAGATCCCTTTAATGTTTGAACAAAATAATTAGAGCACCGAGCACAGTAGATGTGCATCTTCCTTACTGGCTCATTGACACCACCTTTGCGAAAGCATAAACCATTTATTATATCGAAGTATTGGGGAAAGGGGTGGATAGTCGGTCGGTGGGATATTAAATGCTACCAATTCCAACGCAGCGTTAGGTTCACGAAAAATTGCTTATAAATATATATATTGCCTTACTGGTAAATCGTTAGTGAAAAAAATCTATCAACCCATTCAGTCATTCACTCATTCAGTCTCGCTGGCCGTGAGCCTGACCAGATGGCCGGCTTGGAAAAAAGTAACGTTTAGAGTCTGTCGAATTTTTAACCTAAATATAATATAATATCATGGGCAAAACTTGGCCCATAGTGGTTCATAAAACTATCCACTGAACTACGCAGTCCTTAGTGAAGTTTGTGTAAACTTTTGTTAAGAATTCACTTGCATTCCTTTGAACATCATCTATGTGTGCATGTTCTTCTCACAACTGGGAGTGACAGCCAGTTATGTGGGGATTCCTGCAACTACACTATCCACTTCAACTGTTGCTACTGAGTAGTAAGTCCAACCGTAATGGACACGCTTCACGATCTGAGAAAGTCGGATTTTGAACGATACTGGTTGATACTGACAGTATAACTTCCTGTTATTGTGATTCACCCTGTTTCACAGTTTGCAGCGGAGGATTTTGAGGTATGTTTCCAATTTCTCCAGGTTCCTTCCAGTTTAGTTCACGTACGATCTGTTCGCCAGCAACTTTGGGCAGTTATCGTCATCTGAGTATTTAAACCGACCTTGTGCCAACAATAACTTCAGTTCAATCGTTTCCATTTCGCTGACCATTGGGCAGAATTTTCAATTAACTAGGAGTTAGCTGGGGCTTATTCGACCTTACAAGATAGCGGAACAGTTGTAAGTAATTACGGTAGTGTGCAATCACCGTTCACAAACTCGACTCTGTTAAGGTAAGCCGTCGTATTGGAAATCCAGTGGACTGTTTTTGAATCCACTTTTTGATTCTGTGACATATTTCTGGAACAGTCTGTGGATTAATAACCTGTTGCGTTTCCAGTGTTGCAAATATTGTTGAATTTTGCACAGACACGAATGTGGTGAGAATTTGTCAAACGCTTGTTTATTGAGTTGATATTTGTTAAACCCTCGTTAGTCAGTCACAAATTGTGAACCAGTTTGTCTTACATGTACCGGTTAGAAAAGTAAAACAGAGATTGAGTAATCAACCAAACAAGGTATAAATGAGATACGGATCGACTACTCTTGAACATGTCATACTTTGTGAGAGAGTTCTAAACCTAATTTTCGGAAAAAGTCGGAGTTAGTGAACTAAGCCTGGAACTGAGAAACATTAACATAAATCAACATAATCGTTTAAACTCTTCATAAGTAACCATCATCGGGACTGTAGAAAAGTGACTACATATCAAGGGCAACAACCGGAGAACCATGTCTGTTGGTTGTGTGTTTGCTTAAAAAGTAGCAAATCCTAACTAAGTATGATGAGATAACTAGAAGTAAAATATATTGATCATTGCATGTCTTAGCCTTATTCTCAGAAGGTCTATATACAACCATAGTGTAAAATTCAATTACTATAAGAGCTCCAGTGATACGATTTTGAATTCAACTGCCTTGTCCCACAATACTTTCTCTGCAAGTGGCTACCTATTTATTTTTAGAGATCTATAATCACACTCTTCCTCTTGATTTTTTTATCTGAAAGGATAACTGAATAATTTTTGGAACATTAAATTGCTCGTGGTGATTTTGGATATCAAAGTTGTTGGCGCCAAAATGATTATTCAAATAGCTTCAACTCGAAAGGACGTAAAATTAGGGCAGAATTTTAGGCCCCGAAATGTTGGGGAAAAGGTTGCAAGTATGTTTTACTACTAACTATTACCATTGCAATACTAATAGCAATTGATCAGATACCCAAATTACACAGTAGAAACAGCGGTCAAAATGATACAACTTCGAAACGACCCGTAAAAATATACATCAATCAACGGAATTTAGGAACGTTAAAACAGTTGTGTTTAGATGAAACTGAAAACATGACAGCCCTACCTTAAGAGACCGACATCGAATTCCTTGTTTTCGTTTCAAAATAGTGAAGATATACTTTGTGTGCGCCCGAATAACATGCTAAACAGGAAAATCAATTATGTGTCAAGTTTTCGAACAATATACGATTTGTGTTCTCTACTGAAATTGTCCTGTCGATGTATCCTTCAATTTTGGTGACCACGTCAGGATTACATTTTCACCTAGCGCTCTCAGTATGGAGTTGGACTGCACAACAGAGCGCAACGGAGTACCGTTACCCTACTCAGTCACCGGCCTTTTTTGAATTTACCCCTAATTAACCAAACGAGGGCAGTCACACAGTCTGACGTTCTGTCTGACGATTCAGCACAGTCAGTTGAGTGATGGCATGTCTAGGCACCAATCAGATGCAAGGCCCTCACTGACAAAACAAAGTGGCATTTTTTGATTACGCATTTGTCAGCGATTCAGATGAAGGTCATTGCCATGCTCCTGTTATTCGGGCGTTGCCTTAGCAACAGTACCCGGTCAGGTAAGCCACTAGGGAGGCAGCGGGTTGAAGTACATTGCTATTGGTCCCAATTCCACCAGCTGTAGCAGTCACGTGTTGAACGTTGTATCGAAAGCGGATCTGAGGTAGGAAATCTGTACCACTAACAGTAACAAAAACATCGGTTTTTCATTGACTGCAGAGCGTAGTCTAAGATCTCCCTTTCCATAATGACAACATGATTATGATATAAAACCCTGTGAAGCCTATGAGAAGGGTTAGGCCTGGATGTCTGGTGTGAGAGGAAGGTGGGCAATCAATGTTACACAAAGGCTGTGATGATTGCCACTCCAAAGCCCTTTACCTGCTCCCGTTTTGTTTGTCATACAATCCAGACACACTTTGTGGACATCTGTGACTTTGGGCAGGGCTCTAACACAATAGGTCACACGTAAAAAGCAATCAAGGAATTTTTCAATCGTGTCATTACATCATCTCAGTGACATCATCTCCGATCTAAGTCCCGTATCGAACAAAAACCAACACTGTCTGTTAAGGAAAATGACAGTAGTCAGAATAGATTAACACTCCCTAGGGGCCTATAAGGACAGATAGACCGGAGGTAAGGGTAAATATAATAGCAAAATTTTGCCTGAAGACCTCTCCAGGGAAGCAACATGCTAACATAGGTGATTCATCGAGAATACAACCACCATCATCATTGTCATCATCATAACTAGTTTAATCGTTATGCATTACCCGCCGGCACATTGATTTGGAGTGCCGTTGTTCTTGACAATGGGCCACAAAGTTGCAGTGTATCAGTTAAGTACAGAATCATAGTGGGGATAAAGAAGAGATAGAAAATAATTGAGTTTTGAAATGTAAAAGCAAATTAGGACCAAGAAACACAGTAAGAGAAGGGAGGGCACAGATTCATTAAAACAGCTGTCAATACTCACAATAGTAAACAACGAAATGTCTACATCTTTCAAACAAGTATGATGTCGATAGCAAAACAATCTCGTTCCGGATTTCACTGGCCCGCATCATTAATTGAACTTTGATCACAGGCAGCTCGGTTAAACAACGACAACATTCAAGCCACTGGGTTCGATCAGCTGTCAATTCACCTAAATTTTCCAGTAGTTGATTCTGCGAATTTCGAGGGCCCCAGCACGGATGATGAACCTAACTCAGGTTGGTCAATCCAATGGTGAACGAGTTCATGTTTCTAGGCCAATTCATCATCCATCTATCGTGCACCTCACGCCAGTGTCAGACAACTGGCTGACCATATAGGTGTGTGTAAACTTGAAATGTCAGCAAAAGGACCCGTTTATTACTCATTGTCAATTACCCATGAGGGTAGAGTATGTCCGCGTTACGTACTTGTCACCTTCCGAGGCTTGGCGTATGGACTGTAGCAAGAGGATGAAGCGCATTTTCGAGAGATTTCACAAACCTGTGAGACAAAAGAACAACGTCAATTAAAGTGGGTGATGAAAATTATGAGACACAGCGCTTGTGGACTGCGCAAGACAATTATGGTTAGTGGGAAGAGTTTTGCTTCCAGTTTCTGAACACCGAATTGCGTAAGGATTATTTTTATCTCAATCTCTTAATAAACGGGTACTTGTAAACTTCCATAAATAGTTCACACAAGCTGGAATAAAGGAACTAAACGCAGTAATAGGGATGCAGTTGTAGTGTTCACTTCACCGACGGAATATGATAAACTACAGCCTGTCTTGTGATGTATGCGGATAATTAAAAAATCCTGTTCTGAAATCGGGTACTACTATGGACGGGAACTCCGAATCGTTCACAGAGGCTAGTGGAAGTATAATTCATGAGCTTTCTTCCACAAACGTTTCGAGGAAACCGTTACATCTTCATACTGGTCGATAAGTTTACAAGGTAGCCATGCCCATGACACAAGTGTACACAACAATGGTGACAACAGTGAACCATTGACTCACTAGGCGTGATAGCATGGAATAGTTACAATCAGATATTGGCAGTACTTTTAAAAATTCTTTAATCTACCAACTGCTTAGAATTTGATAAAACCCCGGACAACCGCTCATGTATACGGTGAATACCCAGTTGGGAAAAGTCTGGCCTCCGGATAAATTCGAACCACTAACAGAAACAGTGCGCCAAAACTTCGCAGGCGTTCTACTAGCTGAGCTACGAAGCCACGCCGGAAAAAGAGAGCTTTCACATTCGGGGTCACTTACTTACCCTACTCACTTCGTCTTATGAATTCTATCTACGAGCACATGCTTGAGCCATGAATGCTAACTTAGGCAATCCCTCTGGTTCGGACTACGGATTTCATATCTGGGTTCACAAATCTCGGATAACCTGCATTAACCACATTACCCATCAGTAACCATTCATGTCACATGACTACGACACACCTGCTATGATGGTACGATGACCAGATTAAGGATTTGGTTACCAAGGCTTCGGTATTAGCTAGTTGAGCTTTGTGAAGTTGTCATCAAGTTGTCTCTATTCATGTTGATTTTCGGGGTTGGTATCTTGATGGTAACACTGTAAGATTGTCCTGCTGAGCGACCAGAGGTTACCAAGATTGTCAGTTCAGTCAAGCTTTGACAACCCACGTGCCTTAATCATGTATCTGAAGAACACAAATCATTGACACAACCGAAGAAGAAGATTTTAATAAACGAAGACGATCAGAGACAATTCGTTATGATTGTTAATTGGGTAGATTGTAAACCAACGACTTGATCACTTACACGAGAGTTCATATGGCATACAAAGTAGATAAGTAGCCACTCTTGTTTTGCTCCAAGCATTTTTATATTACAAACATCATGAAAACAACAACCAAAAAGAAACCCAAGCACCGAAGTGAAACAATTATTGTAAGATGTCTATCCTATATGACGAAACTATGTGGCTTCGTCCAGGGACTTACTGAATAATGTCTGTTGAATGCAACTATAGCGTTTCTATAGAATTTCAAGCCAATCTCATTCGAAAAATGTACTAGGTTCGAGTCTCACTCTTGTTATTGCCCGTCAGCAATGCATACCCTTGTCACGGTCGTGATTGAAACAGTGAGCGAACTTTAATGGAGCAGCCTTGTTGACCACTACTTCATTGACCTCACACTAGGCACTATTGAAATACCGTATGCAGGCACTTAGCCACATTCGTCGGTGAGTAACACATTGGTTACCTGATATTCTCGAAAGGAGACATAGTAGCTGTTCAGTTACCGCTCACGTATGACCCCTTGGCTAAGATTTCGTTTGAATTGTACAGTTTATGTCAACCGAAATCCATACTTTTTACCAGCATTTAAAATGTCACTCGACAAGTTTACTGAGTTCTCTATACGTTCAGTTCGAACAGAAGTCCGGTAATCAGACAAGAGACAGTAATGCTGTCTTTCAGGAGGGCTGTGGAAACAATGGGAACAGTCCAACAGAAGTATATCCAGTCTGTTTCTTACCATCAAAGTAGCAAGACAATGAAAGCATGAAATCCGGCTCGTTGACACCGTGTATCGTAGTCGACCGTCGGAAATACCGTGTATAGAGAAAATATGTCCAGCTAGTGAGACAGGAAGTAAGTTGTGGGGACGAAAATTAACAGCATGACTAAACAAAAGTAGGTGGAATAAAAAACTCATCCAAGATGTGCAATACAACGTGACTATCAAAAATCTCTACGAGACAGTGATTGAAGCAGTAGAATTCTGTGTTTGTTTGCAAGATGTAGGTGCCTTGACGTTATGTCTGAATGTAGACTTAGCTACTTTTTAGTGCTTAGGTCCCCTCCTCTTTCCCTTTCTTTCCCTTCCCTCTTCTTACACAGGGTTCGCTTTTTTCTTCTTTGTGGTTGTATGACAGTTAAGCGTCAGTGTGAACCCCTGATGCATTGTTGTCTATGAAGATGATGATTCGCGGTAGATCATGAGTGTTGACCAGTGGATCGGGTTCGTAGCTTCTTTGAACCTACACGAGGTTTAGTCAATCCTGAGATGTCGATGAAACGGTAGAGCCCTTGGTGTTATGCTCTTTGTGAATTAGGGACTAAGCCTACCGTCAGAACCCCACATAGTGCACTTTTGGTGGCCTTCATCCTGGTGATTTTGAATACAATGTGACCAACTAGAGGAAAAACAAACAGTCACCATAGTTAACCATAATCGATAGATTGTAGTGTACACTCGCGAAGAAGCCCTGGTTATCCATAGAGCCTTTGCTTTGAGCTCGGTTGTGTGTTTGCAAGATGTAGGCTGTACGGTCCACCTACGTTACGTTCATGCATGTATGGTTGGCAGCATCCGAAACGGATTATCCTGTCGCAGTGACCGGAGCCAAGGGACGCCTGCGCTTTAAACCATCACCGCAAGTGGCTTGCGCTGCACCACTCGCAGTTCCACTCACACACCACGTATCTGGTGCAAACCCGAAGGAATAAGACCAGTAGGTGTGTGAGTGAGGCCTTTGTCTCCAGCTGGCCAATGCTGGTTAGCCAATTGAATGGCTAGCACGAAAAGGAAATCCTTATCTCTCGGAAAATAAACAGTGAGAGAGACTGCAATGACAAGATCCGTACTAAGAAGAAAGATATGTAAACTGTAATACAAGAAGCATTAAAGTATACGAATGCATACTACTGCATTCAAGAGAGGATAAAGTTGAAAAACAAAACTCAAAGTTGAACTACGAAAAGATCAGACAGCCGATCCATCATTCAATACACCAGCAAAGCCCAAGAAAAGAGTTGGTTGAAGATCACAGACACCCAAGTTGCTGAAAAGAGGAGCAGATTAGTTGCCAAACGACCATAGTCTTGGTCGATGCAATCATTACCAAAAACAGAACGGATATGCCGGTATGACCTACCTGAGCCTAGCGTACTCATTGTCTCTTCGCCGACGGTGCATTATGAGTACGTTGGTGACCTACTAATCCCAAACGGCCAGCGCATTCGCGGCCGCACACATCGCAACGCCATATAGTCATGTCACCACGATCTATGGCACCAATGGTTCCCTTGCGTACCGCGCGTTTTCGTTCTCGGCCGCGCAATAACTATTCGTTGAACTCGCGGACGCCCATCCGAATTGTATTCCTCCAAGCAGTCCGGTTCAACGCTAAGTCTTCCCAACATCTACAATCAAGTTTACAACGTGAAAGACTTACTTGCACAGCATCCTGGTATCTCAATTTTGGGCCACCAGGACTTCGCTTACCTGATCTCAATTGTCCATACAGCACCTTTTTCGGGATACGGTCATCGCCCATCCGACGGACGTGACCCAGCCAACGAAGCTGATTCAACATCAGCAAGGCTTCCATCCCGTTCATGTCCGCTCGCCGCAGTACCTCAGTGTTCGGAACCATGTCCGACCACCGAATACCCAAGATGCGTCTTAGACATTGCAAATGAAAGTGGCTCAAATAGCGCACGTTCCTCTGATACAATGTCCACGTTTCACTGCCATACAGCAGTATAGACAACACCATTGAGCGGTAAACAAAAAGCTCAGTGCTCGGCTTCAGGCTGTGATTCTTCCAAACACGTCTTTCAAGACGTCCGAAAGCAGTACTGGCTTTTGCCACACGAGCTCTCAACTCGCGGTCCACGGACAGATCGGTGAATATATTACTGCCCAAGTAGCAGAAATCTGTGCAACTGCCGACAACATCTCCATTGACACGGATTTGAAGTGAAAGAGCACAGATAACACCTCCACCTGGAGATGACTGAAAGAAAGAAAATGTCTTACCTGTGTTGATATCCAGTCCAAACTTGGATGCCGCCGTCGCGAAAGCCGTGACCAATCGCTGTAGTTCGTCCTCGCTATGTGCGACCAGCGCGCTATTATCTGCGAACAGAAGCATGCGTACCAGTGAGGTATGTAACCTGGTTGGGGCGCCGAAACGTCGAATATTCAGCAGGCGCCCATCCGTCCGGCACTCAACCTCAACGCCGTCCTTCCCAGAATCCTGAAAAGCAACTGTTAGCATGGCAGTCAAATATAAGCTAAATAGGGATGGAGCCAGGACACAACCTTGCTTCACGCCAGTGCATACACACACACACACACACACACACACACACACAATCGCCCACTCACGTGAACCGTCCCGTTTCACACCTGCCGGTTGCAAAGGTCACGGGCGCCCAGTCATGCTTTGTACTTTTCCCATAGGCTTGTTATTGGTTAATCGATACGTTCACTGTAAACTCTATATCTTTTTCCATACTGGTTTCTCTTTTAGGCATAAGAATTTATCTTTCGTGTAAGAGCCTTTCGTTTTAGTGCAGTAGAATTACTCCATTGTATTTTCAGGCTGTGGAAGTGGCTTATGATTGGTCTGGTGAAGTCATATTTTGCGGCCTTTTTGATTGCGACTGCTCGCATTGGCTGCTGCGCTAGGACAATGTCCGAGGGAGCACTTGAGTTGTGAAGGCCGTCATGTGGTCCAATCAGGGTATAGAGTCCAGTCCAGATGGGGCAGAGAGCACAAGCCAATGATTGGACCACACAACGGCCTTTACAACTCAAGTGCTTCCTCGGACATTGTCCAAGTGCAGCAGCCAATACGTGCAGTCGCAATCAAAAAGGCCGCAAAGTATGAGTCCACTAGACCATTCATAAGCCACTTCCATAGCCTGAAAGTACAATGGAGAAATTCTACTGCACTAAAACGAAAGGCTTTTACACGGAACATACATCCTTATGCCTAGAAGAGAAACCAGTGTGGAAAAAGTTATAGTCATTGTTACGTGTAATTCAGTTCCATGCTGGCTCAGTCAGGATACACAAGGTTCCTCCTAACTCCTTCGAGTTCTCACTTCAGTGCGTAGTGCAGGTATAACATAGGCCTCCTGATGTTGTATTTTTGAATATAGACGTAGCTATTTTTAGCGGTTAGGTCTCCTTCCTTCCCTTTTTTCTTCTCCCTTCCTACACAGAGTTTGCTTTTTCTACTTCGTGATTGTGTGGAAGTTGAGTATCAGTGTGAACCACTGATGTATTGCTGTCTACGATGTTAATGATGATGATGAACAGAATTCGGAAACCAAGTCAGCATGTCAGCTGAATTTTGATACTGTGACGAGGACCGCACCTTTTGTTTCTAGTTCGGGATGACTGACACGCTAGTCGTGCATGAATGAAGCTCAAGTTGAACAGGAAGATTAACCCCGTGCCATATGCTTTTCAAGTCTGCACTAATTTTTACGTGTGTCTCATATTGGTAACAGAATTGGATCATCAGAGCAGAAGGAAGATATATATATATTGCGATATGTTAACGTTTCATTTACTCTCATCAGTAGCAAACGTAAAATATGCCAATTATATACATCATACAGATAAGAACAGGCAGGGATTAGACACGCCTACAAGCACACCATGTATTATGTAATCACAACCATGGCAACCCAATAGGTTGCTTCAACCACATTTGTACACACAACGTCGGCTGGTAAGTTCCGATGAGCATCGCTTCACAGAAGGCTAACAACTTCGGGTTTCGGTTACGCAACAATATCCTTAGTGAGTTCAGTGGGTCAACTTGGTGACCTGTTGTCATGACGTGTTTAGCAATCGATGAGGTTGGATTTTGAGCCGTCAGTGCACCAAATTGAGGCTGAAGCGTCATCTGTTGTTTCAACCACTTCGGGTTGTGTTTGGCGACTCGCTGTGATAGTTGTCGATCTGTTCTACCTATGTAAACGTCACTGCAACTGCAAGTGCACTCGTAAGCAACATGGGAGACAGAAGAGTTTGGCAAGCTACATTTTTGATTATAGAGAACTGGTCCTCTGGTGGTCTTAACTAAGCGCAATTGTGCAGTCGCATATGTTCAAGCTAGAGCAGACTATTCTGTGCTTTCTATCGTTCCCATTCTTGAGACAGTTAGTTTTTTATGTGACTTTATCTCCAGTCAGAACTGTGATATAGGTGTTCCACTTGAATACCTCGAAGACCTTATTTTGTTATGTACAAAAAACATTCGTTTCGATTTTGAGGAACTTGTTTACACACAGATAGACGGTGTGGCTATGAGCAGTGCGTTAGATCCAACACCAGCGGACATTTTCTTAGAAATGAAAAACTGTTTAGATTATCCGTGGAAAAGAGTCGGAGTTAGTACATTGCGGAGACAGCTACCACATACTGACTGGACTGCACTGCACAGGACTGCTATGAGGTAAGCACTTGACATGCGATAAATTAAGTGGATTTGGTGCCTCAAGTATATTGTTATTATTTTGAACACATGAACAGACACACGTGTTGGATATAAGAGGGCCGACGTTAAAGAACTTGATTGAATCAAACTCCAATTTTGAGGTAGTTAGGTGAAGATCGGACTAATATGGCCATCAAGGATTGTGGGCCATCAGTTCGTGAGCTACAGTACGTCTTGGTCGAGTGTCCACTGGTTAGAACGACACGACGACAACCAATCAGGAGTGTCCTGATTACTTTGTTGTCATTGGGCCGACAACCACCAAACCGATGAGCCCTCCGTTACTCAAGCACTAAGAGAGTGTGAGGTGACTGGTACCTGTCAACCTCATACAACTTAACCAAATGCTTTACTTGGTGCCATCTATAAAATGAAGTTGAGGCTGTACTTACTGCGTCGTGGGGCTCGAGCCTGCTCACCATTTGGTATTTGTTTCATAAGTTCGACTACCATGGGTTTATCAAACAGAGCACGCAAGATTCCATCGTCGTCTTTTCTTTGGCAGCAGGACAATCAAAATTATCTTTCACGTAGACAGCACAACCACTCAGTCCCGAAAACAATTGGAACATTATTCTATGCCAAACAAGTAGAGTGGAACCCCACCCAATTGAAAAAAGAGTGGGTTTGACCAAATCATCCGTTGTGAGGAAAGCTGTAAGATGTTTGCAGTTCGCGGGGAGAGGCACACGGAAGAAATCATTGCATTGCAGCAGTTTGGAGAAGGCTATGTCATCCAACACTATGATGAACCAGTTCCTCATTCATACTCTGCCCATTGAAAATTCAGGAATTTGCACAAATTATTATAGAGTCGACAGCCACCATTAGATTAATTCATTTACAACATTCGATCCGTTGAATTACTCTATTCTGGTACATCTCGTCGATGACAGCTACCACGGTCTTCCGATTGACCAATATCTACGTTGATTTTTGTAATTTTTCTCTAGATGCTTTCAAACGGAGTTATCCAATGAAACCCCAAATAAATTCGAACACCACTCATTAAATTTCGAAGCAGAAATGTCGCAGGCAATCGTGCATCCAACGAATGGAAGGAGTGATAGGGGTTGTTTAGGCTTGTCGACACACTACCGTATGTTTCGGGGTTAAAGGCTCTATTCTTACACTTGCCACAATAAATCCGCACATGCATATTGGGAAATTAAAATAGCTTCGAATTTGTGGGCAAACGGATTGACAAGCAAATGATGTGAAGAAAGTTGATAAAGGAAGTGGTTATAATGATGTGTTAAGTTGTATGGTGATCAAGCAAAGAGGTGGTCATGAAATATGCAGTCCGTTGAGTAGAGTGGATAGGTGCCGCCTACTCGGTTGAGGATTTCGAGAGATTATTCAAACCGCCCATCAGCAATATTCTGCGAGCTAACAGCTTACGGTAATCAGTTGAGACGTCGATACATGCCTGGTGACCGATTACTTCATAGTAGGCAAGTTGCGACACTTAATGATTGACGTTATGCTATAGCATGTGTTCCGTAACACAATCGATCAAATTATTCATAAGCTGGGCATGGGGTATTATAAGGATGTGACTGAGAGATCAGGCAAGAAAACGGATAGAATAAGCTGCTCACTTTTACCAATACTGAAAAGGCAGATGCTAGTGAATTCAGTTGTTTTCTTTTCGAGTTGAATGTAACCATATCGAAAGAAGTGCAATGTCTTGGACAATGGATCAGGAGGAAGTAGCAAAGTTGCTCAATGACTCTGAGCATCCTGTTCTATACAGACCACGAACAGCTGAACGACATCATTTTGGGAACTTTGCCGACGCAAAGATGTACTTTTCTTTCAATCCAGAGATGACTGCGGTACAGTTAGTGTCATTCAGACGAGGCTAAATGCCTTTACAGAACTCGTCCTTTGGTCACCTCCAATGAACTGGTTAGTGTCAGTATCATGGAACAACTGCCTCTGCAATCGGTACAACATTATTCGAATGGACTCTACCGATCACAAAGCAAAGCACAGTGAAGATTGCAGTTGACGTTGTCGTCAGTTACCAAGGCTTTCGGTGAGTGTCTGTTCGGATGTACCTTGATAATTTCCAGCTTTGCAAGACATTTAATAGCTTGACTTTACAAATTATTGGGATTCTATTAGACACAAAATAAAAACATTATCTTCAGGCCAGCGAGTAGACAAAATGAAAGGATTGCTCTCCAAAGAGTATGCTGAAGTCCAGTTTGAATGAGAATATCATCAGATGATTTAGGGCCACTCTCGTTTGTTTATTGGTATTCATCAGTGTGACTTATGATACAGTAATGTCTTTGTACACTTTTCAGGAACTGGCCGTAAAACATTAGTACCATAAGCAATTCGACCACCATTTGTTCAGCAAAAAGCATTGTTTAGTCACTGACTGTACTAACAACCTGGTAAGTACATTTCACTAAACCGATAGAACAACAGAGGCGCACTCAGTGGCGCCTAGTAGGTATAATAAAGACATTTGTGCGAGGAACTACTTAAAAACTATTTACAAGTAGACGAAAACATGTGGCTGTATAACGTGGTTCTTAGCCGTTTGCCTAAATTATCTGTGACGCATCGTCAACCAGCGAGGTGCAGAGTTAGTGATTTCTTTTTGTTCTCATCTTCACCGTTGTTGTCTGATTGGAAAGCGTAGGCAGCTCAATGAGGAACGTTCACGTTTTGATCTCTGAGAGGCAAGCGCTCTACCAGCTAGTATATGAAGCTACGCAGGTAAATCGGAAATTTCCAACGTAAGTAATACAACTTCATTGCTCAACAGTGGCGTTGGTGGATTCCAGCAGGAACTGTTTGAGAAATCAACCTTGGGCAGTCACTTCGTTGGATTATTTGGTGGATTCCATATGACAATAAATTGGGCGAGCAACTGAACAGGAACGTGAAACTTCTGAGCTCTTAGTATGGTTTTGTAGCTCAGCATTTAGCGCGTTTGGGCATGTTGTTTTAAGCACTGTATGGAATCCAGTCGAAACCCAGATTTTTCACAACTGTGTCTCATCCGAATTATGAAATCTGGGGTTACTAACAAGCATTGTGACTGTTTATGTGTTGTTTATCGTAGGGATGATGATCGTTCGGAGTTTTTGAACTCCATTGAAACTGCGCAAATGTTGTAGGTGGAAGTGTGTTATTGGTCAAAACCTTTCAGAAATAACATCACCAAGTAAAAGATTAACGGCAGCTTGAAATCAACCGATTAAAACATTGCGTACAAAAAGAACCCAACCAGAAATTGCGGAACTCACATTAGACTTTGAGGAGCAAACAGTTGGGAAGTAAGTGTCAAATACACTAGAGAAGGATTCATATTGGATCTTATTGAAATTAGCCAACCACACAATCAAGAAATCTTCATTTATTAATTAATCGTGTACTTACGTCCTGGATCGATTCATCGAACGTTTGCAAGAGGATTTAAATTAATATTAAGCAGACCAAGGAAGACAACTTTTCCATGATTCGGTATGTTTCATCTTTTGACTGATTTGGATTGGTTACCTGATTCGAAGAGAATTTCTCACTTCACTTTCAGGTCCTTCTTTGGCCACGTGGAGTAATTGATTATCGTGCGCACTCACTTCAAAGAGATGCGTTGAAACACACAAACCATACCTGAGCAAGTAAAATATTAGGAACTGGAGGGTTGGCTGCACGGAATGGACCAAGCAACACCAAAGCCAACTAATCATCGCATTCCAATGAGGATCATTTTACAGGTAGCTGATGTTGTGAGTTTGCTCACCGACTGAACCCTACAAGTGGATCATAGTGCATATACGAGCACTTGAAACAGTTGCACTGTTGCACACCAACTCACGTGCGCTCTCATAGGTGTGATTGTAAGCGTTTCTGGCCCCACGCGTGGGCCTGGTGAGTTTTGGGACAATGGGCACATACCACCGGTGTATCAGTTGCTATATTCTGGTTGGAGTATCTTGTTTCAGTCCGTTTGTATATGCATGTTTGAGGCTTTGATGAATTAACAAACGAGTATACCATCATTCGGCACAGTCGTTTCTCCCTGCTATCACATGGTGTGTCAAACAAACCAGGCAGTTTACGCCGGATAGCCTGAAACTACCCTCTGACAAAAGAAATAGGGTTCGCTAAAAAAACAGACGCGTTCACCATATCGGTCGGATGTGGACCGATTGGCAACAAATAATGTGTATTGGTAAGTAAAATATATGAAGATGTCATACAACATGTGACGATCAACTTATCCTGTAGAGCAGACTGAGGGCTGATGCAAGACCTTATTTTTGGTCATTGAAAAACGTACTGGACACAGTCGGATTAGGGTAACGTACGCAGCGTTTCAAAGGACGAACCTAATTAACTCGTAAGAGCATCACAAGACTCCTTCAAGTAAAATCAACCGCAGGCAAATTAAGAGAGAGGTTTGGCCCTTAACTCGTAGCTTCATTAACGGAGTTCGTCAAGAGCAGTGGCACTTCAAACCACTGACCGACTACTGCTGCACGTCCTCCAACATGAATGCTCACTTTGGGGGATTCACGATCAGTATATCGTACTTTTTAGCGCGTTTTTTGCCAGTCACCTTTGAGTTTGTTATCACTTCGGTTGGCTTACTGATCGATGCGCTAGTTTGATTTAAAACACGTTTACCATGTCTGTCCGATGAAGTTACATGCTGCAATCGTGGAAGAGAGACACTCAAACTATTCGGACTTTTTCGGTGTTTATCAAACTCTTTTGTTGACCGTGGTCCTCTGAAATGACCAGTGGAATAGTACGTGCCAGTGGTCGGAGTGGTCTCAATAGGTGGTAGAAAGCCTGAGCTGTTGATGGAGTTCCGATTGGACCAGTCTCGTGACTTTGAGCCGTGGGCTACCTGTTGTGGTGACAGACGTTCGACTGAATGTGATTGCTTCGAAGTGGATAATAGCTTAATGTTCGCCCCGGAGTTCGCGTTACACTGCCGTCTGACCGGTAGTTGGTTGTTTTTACTTGGGCTTTTGCTCACCAGTACCATGTTTTGTCTGTACTCCATAATCGGACTAACCGTTCCACACCGGAGGGGTCTTGGATTCATGCATCCAGTCTCGGGATAGAGTCTCTCACGGAACTCAAGTGTATTACATTTTGTACCGCTAGCATCAACTTTTTGCCTACGACAAGTGCAACCATGTGTAGACTGCAACAGCGGTATAAACTGAGTAGGCGAGTCATCTAGTGATGGTCTGTGTTGTTGTTGTTGTTGTTGTTGCCATTGTTGACAGTGACTGTTATAACTCATTTCTGAGGAGGTATCAGGTGCAGTTAGCTGTTCCGAATCAATTTGCGGATCACAATGCGCTCGTACAGGTGAACTGGTAGACGGGGTCCGTATTGTACATCTCACTTCACCGGTATCACTTTGCGTATCTTGTTTGCGAAAACTGGCAATGCGATCAAACAAACAACGGCGTGACGTCCTTTGTATCTCTTTGCCAGACTCTGAATCCCTACTTTTGGCAGCCGGCTGAATTGTGTTCCTTGAAAAAACCGGCACAGTCCATTCTTCGACAGCAAATTGTGTGCAGGGTTCATTCATCTCGGCCGTATGTACTGTGTATAAAGAACAGCATCGACTTGACGGTTGTACGACAATTTTTGAGGTCCCTGTACCCAGAACAGTAACGTTCAACGAATCGGGAGGATATATACATGGTCTCTCAGGATTATGGCAATGTTCACTTAAGTTTGGTTGAACTAGGGGTGTTCGCTGGGCGCTTTTTGGCCCAAAGCTTTCTATTCGTTTTGCACTTCCCGGTTTTCTAGAATGGGCTAAATTACTGATTTTACTGCGTTCACTGTCCGCCTCCACAGGCTCTGGATTCACCATCAAGATGGGATCGATATGGACACTGCTGTTAGTCGACTGCTGAACGGAGCCCACTGCTAACTGACTAGATCCGTGGACACTTTTTACGGTTTGTGCAATATCTTCATAAACATTTGGCAAATTGCAACCCGGGGCCACGTATACCCGGTTAATGACTGGTTCGACAAGGAACCGTGTGTTCTCGTATATTTTACGTGGAGATTCTTTGTGTGTAATTCGCTTTGTTTCGGATATTTTTACATGGCCATCGGATTGCACGGAATCATTATCAATTGTGCCGTCTTTTCTATGATACTGACATATACTGGAATGAACGTCAGATGTGTTCGGCTTGATACAGCCTAACGAACGCTGACAACACTGAGGTACATGCTTTTGTTTGATTCCTCGCGACCTTACGACTGGTATTTTAGGTTGTCTCACTGGAAGTGTCCAACAGGAAGGACTATACCTATCTTTGCGTTGAGGCTTGACTCCCATATAAATATACCTGGGGGATAGCTGTCTGGTCTGGTATCTCTCCGGCAGCTCCATATTGGTGACAGATTGCTCTGATTGCACCATCTGATTTTCCAGAAGCACTAGTTCCGGTTTTGTCTCATCTATGACGTTCACATATGGCACGCGTCCTTCGTTCTTTGTCTCATGAAGTGTAAGATCAACCGGCTGAACGGATAATGATTTTCTGCCCGTGAGTGGTAGCTTCTGATAAACTGCAATAAGTAGTTCTCCCTGGTTCGGTTCATGTAAGCATTTGGAATGACGAATGAGGTGTCGTGTGACTAACTGTGTAGTGCCATTCTTTTCGCGTCCAATAAACGTCTCAGCTTCCACACATGTTCCATCCTCCATGAAGTGCAGCCGACATTTCCCATCATCTGTTTTACTTTCAATGTATTCAGATATATTTGCCAGATCATCTATTCCCACTGTACGATTCTGACGCCGAAAATCGTCCGATCGGTCAGCGGTATGTTCAGACCCACGCAGTGAAGTTCTATGTGCGGATTTTTCCTGCCGACTTCTTTCCAAGGTTTGCAGGTCTGCAGACTTTCGCGGTTCATAACTCTCCTTAAAGCTTTGTGATTGTGAATTTCTTTGTGAAGAATACGTTTCCTTTGATCTTAGTGCTCCAGGATGGCTCAAACACTCATCTTTTACTTCCATAGGACTTGTGATTCTTTCGTGGTATATCGATGTAAGCTTCTCGGACTTTGGTCGTTCAGAACCTGGTCTTTCTTTGCTCCGAGGTAATCTTGGGTCATTCGGTTGTGCTGCCGTATTTTCCCTAGAAAAACCGCAGCCCATCGTTTCATGGCATCACGGACAGTCAGCGGTTTAGACAGAGTAATTCATGTGGAATATTTTAAACTTAAAAATCTTTAGAACATTTATGTCACGTGAGTAGTAGATAATCGGTAGCAAAATGTATGCTCCAGTTGAACGGTTGCTTATGTTCTGTTGTTGTAATACCAAACAATTCATGTGTGTGCAAACTTATTCATAATTATGTAAAGTTTAGTGAGACATATTGCATTTTCAACTGATTTATCATTACAGCCACGCAGAGACGCAGAGATATCCTGACGACAAAAAATTAGCCTCACTAGATAAATTTGAAAATGATGCACAAAAAGTGGGAGAAAAAATATCACGGTTATGACCACAGACACACGAAGGAAACGATAATAGTAAAAGCAAATTGTATAATGCAATAATTGTTTAATCGTTTCCTCATGTTCGTTTTATCCATTGGCGCTTGGGACGTATAGAGTTTGCAAAAACCAACATGCTAGGTCTATCATAAACTCACCGTGCATTTGGTCAGTCTAATGCATATTGACGTGGATGCGAACTGGAGTGTACGCGTGCGCCAATACACAGAACAAGTAATAAAATACTTAATACTGTTACATGAAAAAACTGATTACCACACCGATGGCCAAACCATTCGTTAATGTTAATGCTATTTGTTGCACGGAGCCAATAGATGTTATCTAGAGTGAATGATTTTGAAGACTCCTGTTTTCCATGAGACCGAATATTTAGGAAGAGTTTCAAAAGATCACCACCTCCGTAACTGTAATTGGCCACATGTAACTAGTCATAACGAAGACAGTAACTGGTGCATATGAGTCACTATGAACGGTTTGGCTGGACCGCTTGTGGTTCTTCCAGCACACGCCGTATATAATGAAGATCTGAAAGACCAAGACCAGAGGGTGATGGATCAGTGTGTAATTCCGACGTGATTATCAACCCATCGTGATACAATACACTCAGCCACATTAATCGCACGCAGTCAGACAAAATGGTCCAGAGTCACTCAAACAATCATGAACGTATCGAAACGTATAGAGCACACGGTCATTGTCTTATTAGTCCATCTCTCTATTGCTTAAATCGTGTTTCAGTTTCAATATGATCAACTGAGAGACGATCCTCAGTTACTGGTTCCTTATCATGCGCCTGAATCCACTACTCATCACAGATAGACATGTACTATTCATCCGTGCTTTCTAATCCAGTCTGTTATTGGCTCATGATTTTTTCCTTTTCTAGTTTTGAAACCAGATGAAATTTTCGGGATTAGTTTGGTGAATGTTTGAGTATCACCGTTGGCGGACCACTAAAGTTATGATCACAGACCTTCACCTAGCCGCAACTAAAACGCCCGGTTACATCAAACTTAGTGTCATTGGTGTGAGTCGGAAGTGCTTGTGTTTGAATTAACTAGGACGACCGGAAGTAAATGTGTGCTAGTAGCCATGACAAATGCCCTTCTGTGCAAACCCCGTCGAATTGCTAAGTAAGCATTACTAGCAACGCAATAGGTCAAGATCACAACCAGTATCATCAACCGCTTCCTGACGGTCATCGGAAAGTCCCCAGCGTTTCTTTTTAATGGAACCGTTGAGGATAATTCACCAAGCAATTAGGTTCGGACAAGAATATTTTCATCTGTAACTAACCACTAAAGTCTTCTCTGATCAGCATGAGTGCACAGTGGCTAAGTGAAAAGGGATATTTGGTCCTATGCAGCAAAACAAACTAACTGCGTGTGGCCACGACTAATCATAACTCCACCTAATCCTATTCTTATCAATGGTCGTAGAGATGGGCCTATATATCTATGCAGTTTCTGATCTCCTCTAGAAATATATCCGTCCCGGGTTTGGAGACGATACAGACACCAAATCAGTCCATATCACAGCGTACGGCAAGTAATGCATCTTTTGACGCCGTATATCACCGGAGGATGCCTGTGCAGTGCTCCACCAAGTAGGACAGGTTGAAAGTCTAGCCTACAAAGTTGGAGACGGGATACAAAACAGTTTACTTGAAACACCGCGTTCCATTGTTGTCAGCAAGAAATTTTGGTAAACATTGTTACTACCATCACTACTGCTGACATTATTGTCACTATTTATCGTTTGTTTTGCATAGTAATTTATAAAACTTCGTTGGGAAAAGATCAGGTGTTAGAACCGAAAGTAAGCAGAAAAATGTGGGAGAAAGAAAATACCAAACAAACTGGATGTCAATTATGGGGCGCTGAATGGGTTACAACTCTGACTGATAGGTCCTTCCATAAGAGTAGCGTATTTGGGTAGCTCCTTGAGACATCGAATAGGGTTGTTTCGTACGGTAGGTTGAAAGTAAAACAAAAGAAATCTTCAATCAAAATCATAAACTCCATAGGGTAGCAGAGTACTAATACAACCAAGGATCGTTCAGCTGAAGCAAAAAGTGTCCTTTCATAGTGAAAATGCTTGTCAGAAAAATGAAAACAGTCAACGCCAGGCTCGTATAAATGTCATAAATTTTGAGGGGACTAAGGATGGTCAGTAGGCAAAATCAATGACTGCATAAATGGGCAGTCCCAGTCAATGATCAGCATATTGTGAGGGAGGATCCATGATTCTTTGTAAAACGATGATCACAGGAGTGTGAGAGATTGAGTCAGCTCGACATCCCATAGCATGAAGAACAGAATGAATGGCAGTGTTTTGAGAGTCCGCTCCGTAATTTCCAATCTTATTGGTCCATGCAGCTTGGCTTTGGTAGTCATCCATTATACCGATATACAGTGCCACTGATTCGTCGTCACGGAACGCGATCACGTCCGGCTTGATGAACTAAGTTGTCGTTGATACTCATAACTCCCCTAAAACTGAACGCCTGAGACTACCTCACCTTTCTGCTAAGTCTTTGGCCACGCAGTTTTATCGAGCGCAACGTACCTCGTGTGTGATCTGGCAAGATTGAAAAATATGGCGTGAGTTTTCTAGTTGATGGCTTTCGAGTTGATGCTGACTAAACAGCTGCCTCTGTACTTGTGATTTACGCTATATGGAAATGGTGGTAGATAAATTCGGAATGTCCAGACCGCCCAGGCGAACTGTGATGCGAATTTAACTGATTAGCTTATCTTCTGAAAGGTGGAAACTCTGTCAGACAAACTGATGGATTGTACAATCCATAACTCCCACTGTACAGTGGTGAACTTGGCTTAGAACTGGACGGGCGAGTGATGTAGTCAGGGGACCTGACCCGAAACCTTTCAGTCCAAACACAAAATCTAGTTGAATGACAAACCGAGTCTGTCGTGAGATAGGAAAGTTGTGACAATCACAAGTTGCGGAACGGGAGTTGGTAAGTGATACCATGTCACGGTCGTGTGTACATCGGCCAGAATGACAGGACAACAGCTAATCGGGGGTGCCCTGGTTACCTTGCTGCGCCCGATTCGACAACTGACAAACAGACGAGCTCTCCACGACTCGAACATCAAGCGAACACGTGGCGATTGACACCTGTCTCTCTCAAATTCCCTACCCAATTACTTCACGCACTGTCACTTATAAAAGTGCATTTAACCCGAAATACAGCGAGGTCGTAAGTGTATCGAGGTTTCCTCTTCCTACTGGGCTCAGGCTAGCAGTGAACTCGAGCTGGCTCATAACTTGCTACTGACCCCACGATTTTGATTGGCACACCTTCCTTAATAGACAGCAGACCTCGAAACCGTTCTTTAACTCACTACCTGCAATCTCTGCATATCCGTGTGTCTAAGACTATTCACCACAATTCCTTTGTAAGTTTCGTCCCGCCGCCTCTGTCGTCTCGCCCTTTCACGCGGCCCATCACGTGACAAATGACATTCACTGCCCCAACCTACACATGGGCGTTCACACATTCGCCGACCCGAAAGCTCTCTTCCACATCCGAACTCACGCACGCATGTACGCAGTAGCCATCTGCACATTCAACCAACTGGAACGCTCCAACAGGATGTAATTCAGTGCAGCCGATAGACAGGCACGCATGACGCGGTTGGACGCGGATCGGAATAGAGGGAACAACACAACCTAACAGGACAGGACACGGTCCAGACGAGCGCCATCGCATTAAACTTGCACATCGATCCCAACAATAAAGATCTAAACCATTGACTTAACCTTTTCACTGACTATCATTGCGACGTTATTTGTTACTCAAGCTATCACGGTTAAGAGGTCCCCTAAATCTACACCCATTCTAAAAGTGACCTTTGCAAAGCCAGTGTTAAAATGTTTCGTTCGACTTGAGAGTTTTCAGCACCATCTCCTTGGACGATTTTAGTACTGTCATCGTAACCCCGTCTGCCAGAAATATCACTTAACTGACTAGGATTACTGATGATATTGCCTTATAAATAATTGCGTCTCGTTGAATAATGCTGTCGGACCCCAGTCGAACTGAGAGTCTGGTGCTATCTTTCACGTCACTATACATCACACTGACGTGGTTAGACAGAATAAACGTTCTGGTATTTGAACACATGCCTTACGTTGTAATATTTACCCATGTCCTACTGTATTACCGCGTGTTATTCATAACTTCTTAATAGATGCACATCCAGTTAAAATATGAACAAAAACAATTTCTCAGAACTTAATGTGAGTGGGCCAAACGCAGAACACTACGATTGCTATCCAACTTATTCCCTAATGAGTCAGAACATATATCGTTCATTAAGTCAATTGCAGAATCGTGACCGACCTCCCGTGAAACTCTCCCCAACATATTTTGATAGTGAGATTTGCGCATTTTCATAAGAAACGCTAAATTCAGGTTGCTTAGCATAAGCGTAAGTTTTCTAGACTAGTAGGTAGAAGGCTGTGATAGTTGCTCAGAAAAGTGACAACTTGGTTTAACTGCCTACATGGAGATAGCTGTGACAAGACTTTCGAAAATTTGAAACACGGTTAAATCATTGTCTTCTATGAACTGTTCGTAATAGCTTGGAGCACGTTTGCCATAGCTGGTTCAAGTGAACCGAAAGATTGATGAAAAACATATCTGGCAGCACATATAAACGACAGAAATTTTTATGATATCAATCACTGTGTTTTAAATATATAAGACTGACATACTTCTCTTAAACCCTACATCGATTCACACATCATGATGATGGAAAATGGGATTGATATACCGTGGAGAACAGGTTTGAAACTACCCGTACCTGGTCTCGACCTCGTGGACATCGATGTCCCCGAGCCCGGTACATGGATGGTTGAAAGAACAAGGAGAACCCGAACGGCCTTTGCTGCGGTTGGAACAATCTTTTCAGGAAGAGGAATGTAGTGGGCAGAAGCAATCGCACTATACTACTCGCACCACTGGTACACAGTAGTGGGGCCAGAGCATGGATTTTGACAGTTGAAAATAGCCGCGGAGGATGGAAGTGAAATAAGAGACATCGAATTACATTATGACATGAATTGGTTCTCGGTACATGCAGGAACCGAGCATTGGCGTTTGGGACAACCGTGATGTCCTGAGACCAGACGCAGACCGTACGCGATGAACGTTTTTGTTTGTTGTGATGTTGAAACGCATAGCCTGTTTCGGTTCTTGGCTTACATCACTGGTTCAATAAAAAAGTTATGATATCCGACCCTGCCGTTCGGTTGTCAATTTAAAGAGTACTATACATCAACAATGGAATAAGGCAGATGCTGTCGTGTACCGAAATATGCCAAGGCAAAGCGATAACTGTTCAAACGAAGTGGAAGATATCGAGCTGAATAACCCCATCCAAAGAACTACCACTCCAGTTGTCTACTAGGTTCATGAGGCTATTTTCGATAGAAATATGACGAAAATATTTTCAGACGAAAAGAATCTTGGGATTCTAGAAGTTAGATTTTTCAGGTAGGCAAATATCTAACATTATCGGTAAAGGGCTTGCATCAAACCGATGACTCCTAACCGTTCTACACCACTGACTCATCGACAATGTTCTCAAAATTAAACTGAAAAGCTTGAGACCAATAAAACATGTTTGGTCTATTCAAATCTCTACTTCGTAATACACTCATGCATGGTGAGCTTTTGTGATCGATGATCAACTCCTGGTCTCACAGCAACGGGAGTAGCGGGGAGTAAATTATTTTGGGGATCAGGCCTTAGTTTAGTTGTAAACTTAACTGAGAAATCTCACTTCACAAGTATGAAGTAAAGAAACTGTCAGAAGAACTTTGCTTAGCTCAAAGTTAACAGTTAGCTTATCTTGTAGCCAATCCCAATATCGTACACACAATACTTGAGTAAACTTCCATAAATGATTCCGAGTTTTCTTGCAAGTTGATTAAGTCTTCCTGAAATTCGTTAGTGCCAATTCCAATTTGTGAAACATTTACCGTAAGCAGAGTTCTGGTTGAACTGTTATTCCGACGCAGCGCATAATCATAGCTGAAGTTGGGGTGTTCGTAGTAAGAAATTAGACCTGAAGCAGACATTATCTCGTAGTTTTCAGATGAGCTATATGATCATTGCTTGTGTCATGCCCTGACTGAGATCGTGAGTTTCAGCACGGTTTGTCATCGATCGACTGAACTGAGCTGTGAATCCTATCGAAGGTGAGCAGACGAGATTATCGTTGTGCATTTAAAGAACAAATTAAATCCGTCTTCGATTTTTTGTTGAAATGATGCGAACTAAATTTAGATTGCTACATGGGATTCGGGAAATATTGTTTGAATAATAGGCTATTCCCATCGTTTTAACCGAGATTGTCGATTCTACGAAAATAACTTATATTGTCGCCACTGCCGGGACTTGAACCACGGATACGCTGTTTATGAGGCAGCCGTGTTTACCACTGCGCCATTGACCTCACGTTAGGCACGACCGAATTATCATATGTGAACGCTCAACCAATTTTGGAGTTAACAGACAGTAACTGTGTCTCCATTTCGAGACGATCGGGCAACCTGATCATTACTTACAAGCAAAAGTGTTTGAGCGGTCACATATGATTATTCGGTCGTGCCTAACGTGAAGTCAATGACGAAGTGGTAAACACGGTTGCCTCATGAACAGCGTGGCCGAAGTTCTAGTCCCGACCGTGGCAAGGATATGTACTATTGACGAGTTCTAATGAGAGCGAAACTCGAGTCTAGTGCTTCTTTTCGAAAGGGGCCGACTGGAATGTCTATGGGAATGCGACAGCTGTGGTCAATTGTGGGTGGTGTTCAATTCGAAATTAACCAAATCCCCGACTACTCATCAGTAAACTTGTATTGCATTGGAGAAATATCGGATCTCCGGTTAAACTCAAAGAGAGTTCCTCTGGCTGAGTTAAGAAACCACGCGAAGAGCCAACCAACATGGAATCGGTTTCTAACTTATCCTGCCACGTCATATGGAATCCACTAAGTTCTTTCGGGAAGCAACTATCCCAGCTGAATTTCGCAATGAGTTCACTCTGACGTTTACCATCTGCGTCGCTGAGTAGAGAATGCATGTTACGGATAAGTATTTTAGTTAATAAATCTTTACAAAATCGTCGAAATTAATTCTTCGGTGTAATAGTAAGTAATACACTTCCCAACTCGGGCCAATTAATTCCCCTTGATGAGTGGGAATGGAACAGTAAGAAAGCCATCTTTGGAATAACGGTCGCTGCACTCAGCTGACACATGAAAGTGTCGGTGATTTTAGTGGGTACTTAGTACAACGGACTGAGGGGAAACTACATGATAATAAACAGATAAATACAGACAAACACTGAAACAGCCTCTAAGAGATCAGCCGTATTTTCAAAACACATTATACTAGAGCAAGGAATCAAGGTGCTCAATAACCAGAGTTGCAGTCTGCAACTCCGGTTGATCTGAAAAAATTAGGAGGAATGCCAGCTGAACGTAGACCTTTGTCCGGCCTAATATTTGTGGTTCGCAAGATTGAGATCGTGTTACGTACTTCGGATTTTTTGGTAACACATGCGTTCCCTGATGTTCCTATCATCCACTACCTTAGTTGTAGATTGCTTTCCGCATGTGGTGCACAGTACAACCATTCGAGCATCTTCAGAAACAATGGGATTTGACACCAAAAGGCTGGTATTTTACATATGAAAGGACAATCATTAACTTTGTATATGTGCTGCACCTTACCTTAAAACGCTTGAAGTTCTCAAAATGGAAGCCGCCAGGTTTTTTGATGCATTGTCGGCGGTATTCACTTGGCAACAGACATGTTTATAAGATGAAAGTGGTGGTATTTTCCTTGGTAGTCTGAGGACTGTCCGCAAGCTTATCCGACATTGTGCTTGGGACAAGTACAACCGTGCTAGCCACGGGCGACAGTGTACGTGCATTGCATCGTGACTGGTTGACAAAAGTGGGCATGCCATGTTATGTGCGCACCGGCCTGGTAACCATGGTTTGGCCTGACACGGAACCGTCATGCAAACAGTCGACTGGGTGGTGAGCCATTGAAGCAGTCACACTGAACAAGTCACCATGCCGGCTAGGCTCAAGGTCAGTGACAGATAGCTTTGCTTGATGAAACAACCGAGAGCACAGATTTTGCGCTTCGCTCAAATGAACAGACTGCTAACTACTCTAGGCAAGTTTTGAATCTGGAAACACGATTGAGCAAATGATGCTGCTGTTGATCGGTCAGCTGTCGTTAGCAGACAGACCTTAGCAATTTTGACTCTCGAAGGCATCCTAATGAATAACAGAAACAACGTAACAGTTTTCTTTATCGGCTCAAGCCTATTTTATCTCGCCATGTAAGTGGTACACAGATGAAATCGGTTCACTGATATTGTTACAACAGAAAGCAGTTCGAAGTATCGAATGTGTGTTGTCTAACTGAACAATTGCAACATTTACGTTGTATAATCTGAGGTGAGAATGCTCCGTTTCTGGTATGCACATACGTCAACTAAGACTGTGTGTACAGTAGACATGTACAAGTGTGGATTGACCATTTCTGTTATCAAATGCAGTGAGGAATATATCCATGCGAAAAAATCATTTAGTTGGAGAGAGGAATTCAGCTGGATATTCATGGTACTTCTGGAGTACTGTTTCAACTCAACCACAGTAAGCGTTGTATTTACGCCCCTTAAAACTTAGGTGCTCCTTGGAAAACTCTGAAGTACTTCACTAATGCAGTTGTACTACAAGCGCTGATGAGATTGGCACCCTGCTGAAATCTTGTTATAGATCACCTTGTGAAAAGGATAGAGATTCATGGCAGTCTACTAAATTGAGTTCGTAGAAGCAATGTGGACGGCCAGATGAATGACAAGATAGGGATCCAAACACAGCAGTATCCAACCACGTAATGGATTGATGATCTCTTTTGATCGAAAGACTATACCGCCACTATGGGCAGCCGTAATTAACCTTTGTCGGAGATTGCCAGCATTCTATAGGTTAACGGATAGTCAACTCAGACTTCCACTGCGATCACGCCTGCACACGTCAAGCCAGCGTGTCACACACAACAGTTGCATGCATCTTTCGGCGGATTTTTTGTATGGCTTGCACTAGTGGGGATTTGCGGGTTGTTGTCCACTTGAGATGATTTGAGCATTGTGTTTTTGACGCCGGATCTATACCTAATTTAGCAAGACCACAGTTGGTCAAAATACATCCAGCAGTAATTAGGTGAGACAGTGCTAGTTGTAACTTAGGATCGTCCATGGAGTAAGTAATCGTATATTATGTTTATATTTATCGGCTTGCCTCTAGGCTGCCACATAAATGCAACTCAATAGATATGACTCACCGGAGCCTGATCAGACTATACGGAGTACACAAGAATTTTTTTAAATAAATTGTCTAGAAACCGAACACATGCAAAACGTTCTCTTACATACTGTACCATATTCGTAAAGTCTTGCTGTAGAAACAGATTTTCGGTGAATCGCGCCCGTCATTCATGTTTCGCCAAGTTGATTGAAAGATCTTCATGAAAAATTTAATTGTATACTTCTTAACGTTTCGAATAGGTTTGTACCCTGCCGCCTAGTTAGTGTAAAGACACACGGTGAGGTAGTGGTCGATAGGGAACTGTATGCTTGGGTGCAAACATCCACATGGCTAGGTGTGTATCATTTTGTAAGATAATGATCAGAACGAGTCTGGGATTTGTTGTGTATACCGTCGTAAAATAAAAACCAAGAGTGGGCTGTGATCAAAATCTGCCGTTTTCCTACACGGAGTTTTATTTACAATGAACAGTCAAGTCTATTGATCGCTTTATTTGCCTATTCCCAATGGTCTGAATAGATGATGTATCATTTTTCTGAGGTCCGTAACGCTGGTTTTTGATCCTCTGATGTTGATCGATTCGCTGGTTGTTTCTCGTGTATTAGTCGATTGTGCGGTGCTGGTCGTCGCGCTCGACTGCAACAACTGTCGTGTAACGACCAGCAGATTTCACAAGCCTGCCTGCGGTATGCTGTGTAAAGTAGTTATAAAACGTACAGTCGTCCTGGCTGTGTCAGAAAGTTTTGATAATATCCAGAAGGTCACAATATTCACAGTGTTGGACTTGTTGTCCAAGTATTAACAGGTCCCAATCAAATAATTAGACCGAGATAAAACTGTTTTCATTGTGAGAGCAAAGCGGTATCGTTTTAAACGCACGCTGTTTGGACTGTGAGATGACCCTTAAACGTCCAGACAACAGACGTTCAAGGTGCTGCTTGGATTGCACTACACTGTTGTCTATGGAGACGATATCATCATACACTGGATCAAAAAAGCATAAAATACAATATATGTTTAAGCTGTGTTGCAGAAGATTGGACAAAACAGTCATCGGATCAGTAGCATAAGGTCGCAAGTGGCCAAACAAACGGTTGTACTACTCGGTCACAAGGTCGGTTAAAGCAACGTTCAAACACTGTCCGAGAAACTAACTAATCAAATCTACTCCAGTCATGTCGATTTTTACAATCGCTTCATAAAATATTTTGTTGAACTTGCAAGCTCATTGAACGAAATCATGAGCAAGACTTGCTAGTTTCACTGGTCAGAAAAAGTCAATCAAGTGTTTATCAAAATCCAATAATTGATGAAGAGACAACTGAACACGAAGTCATCGGTGACCGAACGGAGCCTCATTGCTGCAACAGATACAAGTGGTGTAGGAATCTGAGCCGTAATGAAGCAGGATGGAGGCATTTTGCAATATGTCAGTCGGGTATTGACCACTACTGAACGAAACTATTTGACAACAGACGACATCGTGGACTTCGAGCGAATGAAGATAAGAGTTACCGAACTGACATCTCTGTGTGGAGACCGATCACAAACACTTGGATCAGATTAAATCAGTGGAGTATCCCCGAGGAAAGCTGGTTCGTTGGGTGTTACAAATACCGGAGTACAAATCTTTAGTTCGCCATGTGTGTGAAAATGGGGCCCATGTTTTTGGTTCAGTTTTCCGAACACGACACATATGAATTTGACAAGGAAGTCATCAGAGTGGACAACATTAAATTAGATAATAGTGTGAGAAAGCTAAATACAATACAGGGTATGGATCAAGTGATCACCGAGGTGACTGACCAACAACCAGAAGACGAGATAAATCCGGAATTAAAAGCGTTGAAAATACACTCGTCAGATTTCGATTGAATAGTGCCAGAATTCTAACACGTCGCGTATGAAAGGGAATTAGTGTACCGGTAATACTGGCAAAGTTGAGAAATGACAAGTTTGAAGGAATTTCATTAGTTGGTCCAAACCGCATTTCATCGAGTTTACGAACTGTTGGATCAATGGGCATACTGGTCGTGGATGAAGGTTGATGCTAAAAATTACGTGCAGGCATGCCCACAATGTCAGCTGTTGAAGGACATAAGCCACTCTAATTAATGCCTCATTTATCCAATCCCAGCCGGTGAAATTGAGGAAATATGGTTGGTGGGTGTGATAGGCCCAGTAACCGTTTACTGAAACCAGTACATCGTCGTCGTGACTGCACATTTCATAGAGTGGATAGACGCAGGCGCTATCCTCGATCGGCGTGCAAGCACCGTACTCAGAACGGTGATAAAACACGTCGTTGCAAATCATGAAGTATTGCGAAGCATATTGACAGTGCTTCGAAAATGACGTGTCCGAACTGTTTGGAACGCTTAGGAATCGAGAGCGTTCGAGCAACAACATACCATCGTTAATCAAACGGTTTGACAGGAAGAAATAATCGCACAACCAAAGAGTGGTTGGTAGCGAAAGAAGTGAGCTGGGAGGAAACGTTATTATTGATTCTGTTGACACATCACTGTTCGTCCTAAAGAACAATTGAAAACTTGTTGTCCGGGTAAAAGTTTGGAAGCGTGCCAGGTTTGCCAGTTAACCTGGAAGATGACTTAGTTGGAGACCGACGGATGAACACGCGTGAATTATCAGAGAGTCGGAGGTTGGTCAACCAGAACGCGCCGTGTCCGTGAGAGGTATCCACGGAGAAGTCAGTTACAAAGATATGACGTCGATGTGCTGTGTTTAAACCTGGTTCGAGTGTGAGGTACAGAGGCCGGCTAAGTGAGTGTGTAACAGGACCCGGATATATGAAGTTCCTAACACGGCGGATGGGACCGTGCGCATTAGTAGAACGTCGCAGTCCAGCATATCTAACTGAGTTTCGGAGATAACAACGCAGAATTTATGGAAGCTAGCTTCAAGAATGGTCTGACGTCCCGACCAGAAGATAATGCACATAAGGTGTGCCGATATCATCTAGGTCGGCACACAGACTACTGAGAGAAGGAAGGGAGACTGAACGATTTTCGCTGCACCTGGAACGACTTCTGCGAGTAAAAGAGCGTAGTGAGAATGGCTGATCACAGTATACTGCTCATGCTTAGTCATTGAGAAGCAGGTATTTACATATTGAATTAACCGAGGGAAAATTTGGAGGACGTTTCGGTGAACTCTGTCAAGGACTGGTGTTTTCCATGCATAAGCTTGGCGTTGACAACCGTGATATCTCGGTGTAGGCGTCATGTGCAAATGATTGTTTGTGCTCGAGATATTGTAAAAACCACCTCTGTGTCTGTATTTCGGATGAGTTATCCTCATGCTATTCGCGTTTTGGGTCAACAGCATAGGTACAGCTTGACTTCAATCGTCGTAGTGTGTGTTCTTTTTTAACGTTTCTTCACATTCAAGGTGAACTGTTTGCAATCTTACGGGCTGAATTTGACGGTTTCAAACATTATTTGCGGATTATTTCGTGCAAGCACGGTCCGAAGTGCTTCTGAATACACACGGTGTCACTGTAGATGAAAGGTCTAACCTTGTGGGGCCAGTATCGTCGAACGATCGGTGGCAGAAGGAATGTAAACTCCCAACTAGCGGATGTCTGTGCTGATCTTTGTATAACCAACACAAGGACATCCATTACCGTAATATTAAATATTGCGAATTTCTAGGCATCCTCTGACTGGTGCTGTGCTAATGATGTTCCAGTGAATCTGTTGACACTATGACTTAGGTTATTAAGTAGAGTGACACATCCTCTACATTTTCTCACCACCGTAAACAACAATACTCAATGGTACGTAATCGTTGTCGTTATCGTCCTCTTAGAATTGACTTATATCCTGTTCTAGACATTAGGGTGATTCTACCACCGTCACGTGCAAACTATATGAATGATTCTCACTGCATGCATTCAGGTCATTTATTGTTAGCCGAATTTATGAGTGGTCCATTGGGTTGCTCCATCTGATAAGGTTCGCCCCTCTATTAACTCCTGACAGGTAAATTCCTTTTAATTCCTGCGTGGCTTCTTGGATTCCGTCAGCTTCCTTTACAGTCGTTTTATCCGATGGGCTCTATCCGCTATTCTGGTTGCTGCTGTAATCGCGTCGTTCTACTTTGTCGTTGTGCTCATTACAAACAGTCTGCCTGAATCAACAGACATGTATGATCCTCTTCATTTCGACAGCAATATTCTCCAGTTTGGCCCTTCTTCTGCAGTCATATGCCGTTGTTATCGGTTTTTAAACCGTTTGAAATCGTCTGAAAGTTATCTTTTTTCCTCGTCAACATTCTTTTCTTGTTGTCAGCCTGAACTGCTTCTAGGGTTACATATGGGGACATACTTGCCGTTGTGAGCTTTCTTCAGGTGAGTTGCGATGTCTGCCAAATTCCAATATCTTGATCCAGTGATAGTCACGGGTTTAAGCCATACGGTCCTCGGAACGTTTTGGAAAGGCCTCACCCAGATTCGCTTGTTCTCGCTTGTTCAAAGGTCTTCAGTTACGAAACATGGGACATATCACCTAACATATCGCAATTTGTCTCACGGTTAACCTTCCAGTTAGGGACACTTCTTGTTTTACCACAAAGGGAAGAATGCCCTATCACAACGTTTTTGTATGGTTTGCTTTTTTATTAGGTCGATAAAGAACACGTAACGTATACTAACTTTTGTTCTGAAATCTCGTTCACTGAGATCAGTTGCCAAGATGTCAAGACATGGAAAGCTGCATCACTTTCCATTTCCGTCCAATAAGCACAATGCCTCGTATTTTCCAATGTCCTAGATCAGACAGTATATACTATCTCGTGGCAATGAGTCTACAATCGTTTTCGGGTTCTTTCTAGGATAATTGAGGTGTGTGCATTCCCAGTCTTCAGTTTCCTGGATGGAACCTTGGTGCGACTTATTGAAGTCTCGTGTTCGAGTTCTTTACATTCGATCGGTATTCTCTCAAATGTTAAATCTGAAGCCAGCGATTTAGTGGGACCCCTCCTCTAACACAATTTGTTCACTGGAATAGTGTGGTTTAGGAATGCACCTTCTCCAACAAGTGCTGACAATCAAATTACCGTTTGATTTTACTTTCCAGGGAAGTGTTTGGGTGTGAAGTCGCAGTTTTTTATTTGTGGCCTTCGTTGTTATAATCCGTTCCAGCAGTTTGAAGTTAGTGTGTGAATGGTAATGTTGACCCGACTAATATGTTATTCGTTGGTTTACTATCTAAATCATTTTTGAACCTTGCTCACTGGCTTTCCAATATTTCTGTTTTGTTGGAGTCAAGACCCTGACTACCCAGAACGGTGACATGCTAATGACAAATTTCTTCACAATCAACTGCAGTATCTTGTACTAATTATTTAGATAATTCGGTCGTGCCTAATGTGAGGTCAATGGCGCAGTGGTAAACACGGTTGCCTCATGAACAGCGTGGCCGTGGTTCAAGTCCCGGCAGTGGCGATGATATGCACTACTGACGAGCTATAATGAGAGCGAAACTCGAGTCCAGTGTTTCTTTTCGAAAGGGGCCGACTGGAAAGTCTATGGGAATGCGACAGCTGCGATCAATTGTGGGTGATGTTCAATCTATATTTAAATAAGCATTTGAAGTTAGGCATTGCGTAATCGTTGAATGTTTTATTTTTCTACTGCGAGGACTTCATTTCGTTTGTCCAACTTTATCAAAATTTATGATTTTAACAGATTTTTGCAAAATCCTGCTTCAAAAATTCTCTCCAACAAAGTCTGAAGTTGCGCTGTTTTGTCCAATTCGCAATAGTTGTAATTCGTAATGTGACTGAGAGGAGTGAATGAAACGTTGCTCGGGTATACACGTTATATAACAGTTTTGCTCCGATTCAAGTTCATATCGGATCAAGTCCGTTTCAGATCAAAACATCATCTTTATAGGCAACTGCATTATTCAGTTATTTCCGGAACTTCAACACAAGGTGCCACAATCGGATGTAGTTGTATCTAAGGTCTCCAGTTTTACTACTGCCAATAATATCGTTTATTTTGCAAGGCAATTTAAACAGCTTCATTTGAACTAAGGAGAATCAGTGACACCAAAATTAAACAACAAAAATGTAAAAACTGGAAATTCAAAGCATGGTGTCTGTCAAATATAAGGTGATGCGTAGATAACAACACTGAACAGTTGACAAGTACTTACACGAGGTTAACGAACGTTAATAATTCAGTCCTCAACAAGAAATACTTGTATGATATGTTAGCAAAGAGAAAGGATAAAAAATAGATTAATCTCTCAAGATCGAAGGCTCTTCAAGGCAAAAGGGCGCTATCACAATCGAGGCCCACGTATCGGGAAGGGGAAATCTCCCCCTTAATAACTGCCAGAAGGTAGCAAAAATCAATCGCAGGTTTTCTACATAAATGTATTATAGGTTTTTAGGGAACTTGGAACAGTTAATAGGCAAAAATCCGTGACTGCTTAGTTGATCAGTCCCTTTCAAGGAATAGCGCCACAGAAAGAGGGAAAGATGATGCCGCCAAAAGAAATGATCACAAGTGAATGAGGAACACAGTTCACATCATAACTCAAAGTATCAAGGACCGACTGGATGGCGGCATTATGGAAGTCTGTTCTGTACGTCGCGACCTTGTCCGTCCAGGTAAGTTGGCTTCGGTAGTCATCCACTGTGCTGACATCTAGCACAACAGCAGCATCATCACGAACCAGGATCACATTGGGTTTAATGAACGTACTCGCCGTTGGTACTTGCAGCTTCTCAAAGACTGTATAGCCCAAGCTGCGCATTCGTTTCGCCAGGTCCTTGGTCACGCGGTTGTGCCAAACACAACGCACAGTTGCCAGGGCGGAGAACTGAGTGGTAAATTCGGCCGCCTCGTGAATTTTAGACCTCAGTCCACAGGAGACTACACTTGAGCTGCATGGCACGAATACAATTTCTGGGAGGAAATGCGGTCTGAATTTCACGGCCAACGAGTAGAGAGTGGAGTGTGAGAAATATCCTGCAGACCATAGCCATCTAGCATATAATAAGGCTTATCCATCCACGCCGCATAGGCCTCCTCTTTGTTAGTCACTACCACACCATGAACGCGTACCGGGATATTGACGTCCCTCATGATATAGCCAAACAAATAATCTTTGACCACATTCATCGGAACTATGCATTGAGAGGCGAGCAGCGTTCTCATTCGTGATTTTCGCGAGATAGGAGTGGTAGTAGAAACATTCGTAATGCCAAAAACCGCCGGATAAAATTAGGTTGTTGATGTAGCTGATTGATGTGTCCTTGTGATGGTGGAGCTACCACCGACCAAACCGCCCAGTCATACAGTTCAAAGCTTTCAGCGTATTTTCGTAGACTCGGTTTAAAACTAGCGAGCGATTCATCTTCGGAATCAGATGCTGTCTCAGATGGTAAACATACTGATGGGGCTTCAGAGGTACTTCGGTAGTTTCATGCAGCATCATAAGAAGCTGCAGTCGATGGTTGGTAAATGCTTTACTTTTCCAGGTGGACGGAATACTTAGAAAGGTCACCGTGTCAGAGACGCCCACTGAGTGGATATTGTCAGGGCCAAAGCTAATAGACTCGTCAGCAATGGCTATTGTGTCGCGTCCGTGGTCGTCATAGATGATCAAGAGTTTAGTCTTACGAGCGTTGATCTTCAGTCTGGGTAACCGCAGAGCACTAACGGCCGCTGCAAGCTTCTCGGAGAGACGCGTCGGATTTGTGGCCAGGTGACACACTGTCGGCATAGACGAAACCCTCGACCAATTTACCGTGGAACTGGTAACCAGGCTTCGATCAAGATAGAGTCAACACCCGTCCATTACTACAATGAGTTGCAGCGGCGACTGTAGGTTACCCTAGCAAACACCACGCTAGCCCCGGAGGACGGAGCCTTCGAGCGTGACGGAAGCATTCCGATAGAAGTCAGTAATGTATTGCATTAGAAGTGGAGGAGCACCGAAAGCTCGGGCCGATCTGATAATCAAATCCTGTGAGATAGAATCTAACGCTTTGACCACGTCGACAAAAGCCACACAGACTTGAAGACGTGGTGCATGAGGTTCGGAGTAGCAAGTTAAGTAATGAGGTCGCCTCGTGGCAACCGTCACGGTGTATGAATGCAAACTGGAGATCGGGCAGTTGCAGGCGCGTATTCTAACGATTGGCCAATACTTTGTACCAACGATGAAGGCACTATGACAAGCCTCAATTTACTGGGAGAGGAAAGGTTATTAACTTTCGGAACCGGTATGATATACGGTCTTGACAAATGAATCGGAAGCCCCTCTGTTAGCAGGAAGAGGTTGTAATATCCCGTCAACGTTCGATGCTTCCAATTTTTTGGCAAAAGTTCGTCCAAAACAGGGCGGAAAACTTCCTCTTCAGTGATCACGTCGACCAAGGATTGGTCCGGAGGCAAAATCGTACTTGATGGTGGTTCACCAGTGTGCGGATGTGCCGACAATACCTCGGACCAGTATTCGCTGGAGTTGTCTGGGAGGCTGCGGTTCACTTTCTTCAGGCAGTCCTCCAATCTCCATGAAATACTGCAAACACAGCATCTTTCTTAAACTAACGGTACAGCTTTTGAATCGCTGCCTACTCAGTTCTCCGTAACTGCTTCGTGGTCGCGTGGAGCTCCACGTTAACACGAGCACGTCGTCGAGTGATAAGTCGCTAGGCGTTCGGAAAAGCTAGTGAGCGTGTATGTTCAGCAGCGATTTAGCTTGTACTATTGTGAAAATACTTGTCTGATGAGCACAGATAATAGCTAGTAATTCATCACTGCGTAGGAAAGCCTCGCTGTTGGACTCCAGTTGAGTAATCGCTGTTTGAATTAAACAGGTAAACCACTCGGAGTGATCAGCAGCTTAGGACCCAATGTCCGGAAGCTTGTTAGTCTGTGAGATGATAATTTAATTGGCAGCGGGGAAAGTATTTCTCCGCCAAGTTAGCGCATACTGACGAGTCCAAATGGTCTCCAAAGTACGACATGGGAAATGTGACAGGAGCTGATGATGAAGTTTGCGTTGAGTGGGACACGATGGAGCCAGTGCATTGGCACATCTGATAATGGAAGCCGATTCTTGTTGAGACCAATTGGATCCGGCGGTTTTCATGACATGAGTTTCTCATGGTTGCGTTCGACAGGATGTGCATGCCTTCTGTGTTGACTGAGACCAATTTTGGTGGGAAAGCTGCGGTCATAGTTGACGCAGTCAACGATTGTGGTAGGCTGGGTGTCCACCTCTTGCCCTGGACCTTTCCTGCGTCGATGCATGCGAGTATGCGCCAACAAGCCAGCGTTTGATTTGCAAATCTGGCCACATTCTGAACACGTGTACTCCGATCGCCTATTCTGTGTACTGGTAGGTGCTTTTTCGGAGGTGCCGGCGGTAATATTATGGTCTTGGTCGAATGTAACCAATACGTTAAAACCAGGTAGAGTGGTTGGCCTTATCTGGAGTTGCTGAACTCTCGGCCAGTCATGGTTTGCACCGAGACCGCCCAGTCAGCACTTGGAGGAGGTGGTTCGGCGCGCCGAAAATTACTTCTACTATTACTGTAGTTTATCTTGAAGAGTGATTTACGCAACTTCATTCGAAGAAAACACTATCAGTGACACCATCATGAGGCAACCAAAAATTGAAAAGGAGAAATTCAAAGTAATCTGTCTGTCAAATGTGGTGCGCTACTACTACTAGCTAACAAATTGAGAACCAACCGACTCGGTAAAAATAAGTTCGACTATTGTGAAGTGTCAGAAATGTTTCCGAACACTGACACTGTTACTAATTTAAACTTGAGTTTCATGCATTCCAACAACGAAGCTGGCAAACTAGGAGGTTAATTTGCCTCTGCAATAACGTCTTCCATCGTTATGACCTATTTGATATTTTCTTTCCTTCTCTAGCCGAATCGGCCTGAAGTCCTCTGTAGTCAAAATAACTTCAGGTTCAAACCATTCACGAATCGCATAGAGATCCTCATCGATTCTAAATAGCTCTGTGAATTTACTAACTACTGATTGCATTCGCAACTTGGTATACAGCAACTCTGCACCTGATTGACCTTAGCCCTTCCAACATTACCTATGTACAACGATTTGTATTTAGTGCTTAACTTCTGTTATTGGAAGTCGATCGCAGCCTAAAGGTTTTCGGAGAAGTGGGCGCCATTACTGGTTTGGTTGGGTTTAGGAGCTAGCATACAGCAGTACCCCATGTTATCATCATCGAAACACACCATAAACTCGGCCAAGCCCTCCATTCGTAAGTTGTGCCCGCCAGTTGTTCTAACCATTGTAGAATATGGTACAATTTCCTGGTCCAATCATTAAGGTAGCTGCACCTGTATCTGTTAAACACTTCAATTACATTTAGTTTTGGTTTGCTGTGCAACTGTAAATGTTCCCTCTATTGCTGCTAAACTCGATAGAGTAAAATGGCATCAACAAATTGTTTTGCTTGCAAAGTTGCTGTCATTTGAACGACGTCCGTGGTTATGATATCAGTTCCTTTCAAAACTGAAGCAACTTTCAGAATGACTCTGGTTGTACCTGGTTTCCGATGCCGAAACGTTGACGTTGAGCTGTCCTGTCGAGCCCCAGCGTTCCGTCAGTATCTTATCGTTTGGCCACTTCTCCATAACTGTCATAACTCCATAACTCCATAACTGACCATCCTCGACGTCATTAGTGTTCTGGTGGTGTCATTGCTGGGCGATATCCATCCGGTTAGTCATCCGTACCGCATGAATTTGATTTCTCAGTGGTTGTCCTACCGTGGATGAATCGTTCCATCAGCAGCTGTTTTCTTGTCCAGTTGAGGAGGGAAAATCTGAAAATTTAACAGCAGACACCAAGGCATTCACTTCTATCCCTAACTGGACAGACATGATCAGCTGAATTGATTGGTGACGATCGGTCAGCCCGGTTGGCGGATCCGGTCACCAGAGTTTATTTCACAGCCTCCAATTCCACCTACGCAGAGCCTCTTTGCTCAGCATATATCACCACCTTCTCACCGTCAGTCTCTTAAGGTCAATCTTGGCTCGAACCTCGAATTATTTCCGGATGGTCCTAGGTGTTGTAACCACATCACCCTCTGTTCCGAGTCAGACACGGCACCAAAAGTTGTATACGGAAAGTTGCTGGTACCAGGGTTCAGGGTAGTATAGAAACCTTAACACGTATTATAAAAGGTCACCACCGTAAATAAAAGCAGCCAGCGGCACGCACTGATTTTATAGATCTGTACCTAACTCATTGTTTGAAATGCTGTTCTCTCCTCGCAGACTTGAATGAAGGAGACATTAAGTAAACGCTGCTCAGTTTATATCAGAACGACTTTCACTGCATGTTTCTGAGTGTATACGAAAGACCGCTTACATTTCAGCAAGAGAAAGCAAATACAACGAAAAAGGAAGGAAAATGTCAAAGTTCACAGTCTTCTTCTTGGTGGTTATTGTCCGATTGGACTTTTATGCCGGTTCTACTTGTTTCACGAGTGGTGTTCCCTTCACAGGACGAGTGATGATGCTGTGCTGACTATTGCAGTATTCCTCGGTGTATACACTGCCATGGCTTACTGCCCACTGGCGTTGCAAATGATGGATTACACTGCTATTCGAAAAGTGTCTGGACGGTCAGCAGTGTTTTTCACGAACGGTGAGTATCTGTTGGTCCACGCCTATTGCTGTAAGACCAATAGATTGTTCCCCTTGGTAGCTACGCGGTTCTATATCGTACCTCCGTGATACACTTAACCGTGGATTTAAACTGTTAACCGGCAAGTGCTACTGCAATGATACGGTCTGTGAACTAAGTGCTGTGTCTGGCAGCCAAATGCAAATTTTAAAAAAGGACGCTGTGGAATTGTAGCCTGAAAGAATCCGGCAAGAACCGAGTTGCATAGCTAAGTCAGAAAATAAATTCCTGATGCCAGTAAGGTTAATCCTTTGTGTATTTGAGTTAGTTTGCACTGACACAGAACTTCGTTCTTTCCAAAAAGTAGGTTGTACAGTTGTGGATGACTAACAATCTCGGGATTTGTGGGAATTCAAAGCTTTAGACGACCGGAAGCAGTTCTATACAATCACTAATAAACTGGCTACCTGAAGGGGTAAAGCAACTTGACGAGGAATTAGACAGTAATTGGGTGCCTCCTACTAGCCTTGTTCTCTTATGTATTGAGGATTAAATAATAGGAAGATAGTTATTCAGACGCAGTAACAAAGGGTTGAACAATAAAGAAAAGCTGACGCAGAAAACGATGGTAGAGAAGGGGTTAATCGCTGTAGTTCAGTAATAGAACTTCCCCCTACCCCGGACGATCTGAAACTGTACACACTGAATAATTCCGGGTTATCAGATGGGACCGGTAATTGTCTGTGAAATCTTCAAAATACAGTGTCGGCAGTACCAACAATATGATTTTCATTAAAAATGTTCCATCATATACTACTCCAGCAAATAACCATTGCTGTATTTTCAATTCGTCCGCGTTTTTCAGTCAGTTAGCTTACTTACGAACTTTAAAAATTTCATCTTGGTAAATATTGTCGGAAGTATCAGTAGCTGATATTTCAACGTTTGCTATGGTTGTGACAGTGAAATAACTCAGCGTTAACCGGAGCAGTAATTCGAAGTTGCTGAAATGTTCAGTTAATAGATTTGCCGTGAGGCCTAGTTCGTTAGGGTGACAACTTTGGGGAAGTAAGTAGCATATCGACTCCGTGGTTACATGGAAAAGGTTAAGTAATGGATATATTTTATGTAGATTGAAAATCACCCACAAGCGATTATAGCTGTCGCAGTCCCGTAGATTTTCCAGTCAGCTCCCTTTGAAAAGAAACACTAGACTCGGGTTTTGCTCTCATTAGAGTTCGTCAGTAGTGTATATCTTTGCCACTGCTGGGACCAGAACTCCGGTCACGCTTTCATGAAGCAACCTTGTTGACCACTCCGTCACTGACCTCAAATTAGGCACGGCTAAATTATCATATATGAACGCTCAGTCATATCCGTTTCACACATTCGGTTTATCCTTTACAACAGCTTTGGCATCCGGATGTTGTCCGCATAATGTTCCAGCTGATTGAAAAGTGGAATTCGAGAGTATTGACAGCTTTTTTTTTGCAGATCACGCATATTTATTCCAGCCAACAAGCGGTCACGAAGTCGAGTTTGCAAGTGGTCTTCGAAATTACACCGAGCCGGGTGAGTCTGGATTTCGAGGATGAAGCGTCCGCTGTCCCGGTATTCTTTTCTCACCAGCGTATGAAATTTGACTCGTTCAACTGCTTCAGGTTGAACATGTGGGGGATGTTCAGTTTATGTGAAGACCAAAAACTCCCAATAAACATTACGAATATACTTTAATTGCATTTGTCCAAATACATACACCTAGTGCTCACTAGTTCCGTTAAAGGACATCATATTGGGAGATTCTGTTTAATGTATATATCTGTCAAGCGGCCTATTCTACCACGTAGCTACTTTAGCATGGTCACTAGAGTGGGTTTATATCAATCAGTTTATCAGATGAAGGGAGTGACTTTCACATATTTTTAACGTATTCATACAAAAACTGTCGGGTGACTATTAACATGCTAGCAGTCCCGAGTTTTAAACATTTATAAGCATGATCCGCGTAAATCTGTCTGGGGATCGTCAACAACTCCATACATACATGCTGCATCTTCGGTAGTATGCAGTTCGGTTCAATTTTGAAACCTTTTCTCATTAGTACATCTGTATTAATTGACTATTCCAATCTGTTACGATGAGGCTTCAATGCTCTGCCGCGTTATCCCTTTCTTACTTGTTAACAAAATCTCATTTTCCCCCCACTCAGTACACTTTCCACGAATCTCGCGAGACGTAATTTATTGAAAGTCAGTGTGATATTTTAAACGTCGGTTAGATTTTAACTATCAGTGTAGACTCATTTCCTCTAAGCAAAGCAGAATAAGAGAGCAACAATCTGGATCCGGACTGTTACAAAAAAATTGTCATTACCTTGCTCGTTTTTATTCTTAACTAGGTAGTTTGTATCCGTGATGCTTTCATCAATACAACAATTTTTGCAACGACATTTCAATATCAACTTGTAGAAACACAAGAATTAGAAAAACCATTTGCATGTCTACTTTAAAAAAGCAAGTAGTTGTCGCTGCAGCATATTATTGAGCATGGTCTCTAGAATCTATTATGCCGACAGCTGTACCTTAAACTTTTATGTGGTAAACGTATTATCTCAAGAGGTCATAGTCTATAAATTAGCACATGTTTGCTCATGTGCCTGTTGGTCCAGTCTTTTCGTTCATGCTGTCATTTTATATGAAAGAAAAAAATTGGATAACGCTGTATCTATTTAGGTGAAGCTCCTGTGAACGTTACCGACACGAAGACAACTGATGTTTAATTTAAGTTATACTCCAGTGGACTATCGTATGGCCTGTTGGTCCGATACACATCTTGCTTGTGTAATTTAGTAGATCACTTGCCAGAATTGACTGATAGGCTTATCGAGTTCATCGTGCCTAAAATCACTAACGGGCGTCAATTAACATTCTGCGATAAAAGCTACTGCCCACACAGATAACGGGACTGTGCAACATACGGTTACATAATAATTTGTAGACTTTTTGTAGCGATATGAATATTTGCACTGGATTGATAGGTTTATGGATTGTTACCCGTGAAGAGAAAAGTGCCAATTTCCTACTGAAAAAGTTAAGAAAATGTGAAGTACGACAGAACAATCAAGCAATTATTACAATCTCATAATGCTTATTCTATATTGGAACATTTTCTGTCGAAACTAGCCACTCTTTTGAAGGAAGTATCTGCACGTCCGCTAGTGCTTCCCAGCTCACTGTTTCTATGATTTTGCTAATTCTCGGTTAAAACATATCGTCCTTGAACATTGATTCCCTCATAAACAATGGTCAACACGAGTAAACTTAGGCAATTAAGGAATATTTGCTTCTCGTCTGTTTTAATCCTTAGTTTGTTTGCTGAGCAAAATTATGAACAGACACATGACTAACATCCCATACGATGCAACTGTGTGAAGGGACAGATGATGTTGCCACCCAACGCATCTGTTTGCTCTGAACAAACCGTTTCTTACGTGCGACTTGCAAGGACAAAAACAATGATAGGTAGCTGTGCCAAAACATCGTCACCTGCTAGCTGTGGAGTTTAAACATTACAACCAATTAGAACTAGTCATGTGAGTAGAATAGCTGTTTAAACAACCTTGGGCGATAGGTCACTCGATCGTCCTGATCTAAGTAACAGTAGAACGGACTGCATATTGAAGATTATACAATGCACAATATACAATATACCATCGCACTTAGTCGATGAATGAATGTGTCAAATGAATTACTTTGTAATTTCCTTGCAGATAAAACAAAAACATAATTTTAATGTAGTTGGAATTAATAAAAGTTTTGTTTACAATAAATATACTAGAAAATCCTAATTGTTTACGTTGCTGTTGACTCCGAAACCAGTTTTTATACCTAGAAAATTGTACACTTGTAGTTTACATTTATGTCTAAAGCGTGTGCTTTAACATTTCGGTATTCCAGTGGCGCTTTGAGTGAATTTTTTCCCTTGACCAACTGCAGACATCCAACAACAAAATACTTGCAGAGCTACATTCATGGCGTAAACCGGAATTAGAAAATGTTTACCGCGCTGATTTTATAGGGGCTGCGTGAAGAATGTCGTAAACCCACAGCACTCCTATTTATCTAACGAACACACTGAAATCTTCAACAGAAAAGACAATTTGGAACTGCTCACATTGTTATAAAGATCGCCTTAGGTTTTTCATTCACAAACACGTAGAAAGAATAATTTGGCTCAAAGGTTAACCCTAATAATCATTCTCAACTGGTACTTAAGTAAGAAGGTGGTTTACTCACTATGAGCATCATACTTCTGTTTTCAGTTCAAGAAGCAAACACTCTTGGACAAGAAAACTGTACTGGGCAGCTCCGGTCGGGTAGCTAGCTAGGACCCGACATCAAAGACATGTTGTCCACCCTTGAGAATCGCTGCACACTCAAATATGCATTAATCAAACATCCAATTACTCACAATGAATGAAGCAAATTGTTTGCGCTACCGTTACGCACTTCTTAATATTGAGCGAGTGCGTGATCTTTGGCAATTACCGCTTAATTAATCACCACCGCCTCACTCTACCCAACACAGTTCCATCAAGCTGGACGTGATGGCCGTCAACAAAGAACAGTTTGAATGTGGAATTCTGACTAATGATGGAAGATTTTGTAGGGAAAGTTAGACAGATGATATAACTGCTACAAAGGTGAACGATTCACAGGTCGCCTAGACATAAGCATGAAGCGTGTAGAAAGCGGACTGTTGAGTTATTATACTTTATACTTAGTAGATAAACGAAAAAGATACACCGGCCAAAACTCTAGTAGCGACGTTTTACTCATGGCCTTAACTTATCAAGGTTACCAGTTGGTATGGATTTAGTCCAGGTACGGGTTGCCAACATGTTGTTTGAAAGAAATGGGCTAAACCCTCACTATCGTCTGGGCAATGCGTCGACCAATGTATCTTGAATAGCCTACTTCAAAAATGTTCACGTTAGGATGTGAGATAGTTTAAAATGTTAACGATCAGACCAACTTTAGCAACGTTTTAATCATCTCACAATATCAACAGCTTTGCTCGATCACGTGAGCTTAATGTAGCAGAACGAATTTAGGATCTCATTCAATCTGTGGAACTGCAGACCTTTTCGCTTATTGTGGGCCCTGATGCTTTCAAAGGCGCGATGGAGGGTAAAAAGAGAACACATCGTGGAGCGCCTCAACGTTAGACAATGGAGTGTCTCTGTGTTATTCACTGTAGAATGTATGTCAAATCGTTATCATGTACTAGAAAAAGGATATTTTTATGTATCTTCATTATTTCTGTTGTCCAATCCTGCAGATGGCTCGGGATATGACATTCAGTCTGGGGGTGGGGCGAGCAACATGTAGGGCAGGTTGGAGATCCAGTAGTTGGACAGCAGTCACTAATAGATAAAGACCACCTAATGAGAGTATAAGCCAGAACCATGCAATCGTCATCCGGCCTACGCAACGCCCCTCTACATGTCTGACACGGATGTCTGAGCATTATAGACTGTTTAGTCCGTCAGTTTGATTACATAGTCACTCTACTACTTTCGATGTTCTTCCTACTTGTTTCGACATCAAGTTCGAGTGGCCCGGTGCCAGTTTAAGTTATTCCAATGGGAGTCCATTGAATTTCGTTCAGTTGCTAACAAGATCAAACGGTTGACATGTCCACAAATAGGCCGTTAAGCACAACGATTAGTCTACGCAGAAAAAGTGGACGGACATGCGATTAGCCCAAGAATACACCTTGAAGGAAAAAAGCTGTAGTAAGTCCTCAGGCGGATATTTATTATGCTCATTTATCCCAATGGGCTGACTTACTTTAAGCACTCATGGCGACTTCCGCAGATCGATGTGTCCGTGGTATGTCGACAGACATTGTCTCCTTGGATCAATGTGCCGATACAAACAGACTATCGGGGATTGGACCATCGTTTCGATTAGACTCTTCCAGTGTGGATTGGTTAGGCTCAAAGTCAGTGGCAGTCGGCTTGTCATTGTCGTCGTCTTTTGTTGACCAGTGGTTGCTTGATGTCGGCTAGGCGGATCACTGAGGACAGGCCTGTAAATGTGCAAGTTGTCAATTCAGTTGACCTCAGGGTTGGCTTGAACATACAAACTACCGACTTTAATCATGGCACGGTGTGGCGTGAAAGGCATCAACACAGCGTTTGCATTGCTCAAAACTGCGAGCACTGAGGTTGCGCTAGCTGCTAGCGCAAGTACTGAGAATCTGTTTGAGCGCGAACTAGCGTACCGTGTAACCTTCGTGCAGAATCAGGTCGGAAGGCAGAATAGACGTTCAGACGTTCAATACCAAGCTTACTAGGCGACAGGCTATAACATCTAACCGTATAAGAGTTCTGATATCAGCTAAACAAAAATAACAAAACCAGACACAGTAACGGGTGAATCTCTTGTCAATGAAATTACAGAAGGCTTTGCAAAAAATTTAAAGGGTCTGTCCGGGGATGTAAAATCACAGTAAAGGTAGTTCATATCATTTTGGAATAAAGTAGTTTCTATCCACATCGTGAAGTTTGACTCGAGGGGTACGACCTGGAGGCGTAGATAAACAAGAGTTATTTCGTTAGTGATTTTGTAAAGTGTATCAAACTTTCTACAATGATCACAAGTGGATCAGTAATCTATAGAAATGAAATGGGTAGACAATTACACTTCTGTTTAACCGTCAATCCAAGATGTTATCACCTCACAGGGAAAGAGTACGCGCTGGTGCACTAGAATACAAAATAACAGAACAATTCTAATTACAAACCAAATGTTTTCCCTTTCAATTTGAGCCATTGAGTATATAAACGGGAATGACCAGTTCGCTGCTTCCAGCTGACCAGAAACCAGCTCATAAAATTACTTATGTATTATCATCGCACATTACAGGTATGTCCATGCAGTCACTGTATCGACCACCCTTGGTTCATTACACGCGTACTTCACCAGTCAACTTCTTTTAGCGAAATTATGAATCACCAGTTCGCCCTAAACCTGACGGTCAATCACCAAATTTCGGTTACTGATGACCGGCCTGCCATGCTCAAGGGAACTGTAGCGAGTCACTTAACGTGAATGACTGGATGAATAGGCGGTAGTTAGTATACAGCCCGTAATCGATCGGTACCGAGACGCAAGTGATAATCGAAATGATGAATTGTTTCCTTCATGCGAAGTGAGTTGATATGCATCCAGTGCTCACGATAATGCGTAGTAACCTTCGAACGTGAACAGTCCTATTTTCGCATCGAGTATGGGCCAGCTAATCGATCCGAAATGCTCATGTACACTGTTTTGTACAGCATAGTATAATACGTTGTTTAAATGCTTGCATGTTTTATGTGGTCTATATAAGCACAGTTTCTACTAGTATACGCCTAAATCGGATGAACCTTTAACACGATTTATTATATACCCGTTCTTTAATCATCCAAAACAAGAAAACAACGGCATGGGATAAACTGAGTTATCACATTACCATCCGAGCAGAAATAGATATCTGACCTGATATATTCCGGCGAACTGACGTATAGCCAAATTTTGGAGGCTAACAAAATTATTAGTGTTACTTTCGGTAATGTGAAAGATCCGTCAATCGACTGCTTACTTTCTAATAACCTGATAATACACCTGATTGAGATGTGAGTTGAATCAGTCACCAGTGTAAACCGAAGAACCAATCAGTTGGAGACTAAGCAGGACGAATACGGTCGAAAGATCTTTCAATGTAAACTCAAGGTAAATGTTGTGATCGCTAGTGGGTAGGAGACTATAAGGCTGATGACGTTCAAGCATGTGAATGAATTTTTTTGAAAAATAGATAACTTCGTTTTACATTCGAATCACCAATGTTTTGGTCGTTGTGATTTTTCGACGTTGCATTGCTATTGGTTACGGTATGTAGACGATCGGAATGTTCTTCAAAAGTGCACATTAATTCTCGTCCGTTGACATTGGTCATTCTTTAGTTTTCGGTTCACAGCGAATTCAGTAGCGGACTTACAGTTATGGGCTCTACAGCGCAATACAGAACCATCTACTTAATCACGAGGACACGTATGCTATGCCTTGTCGTGCACGACCAGTGGACTGCTCACAGTTATCAGTGTTTATTTCCGCTTTGCATTCCATTTTTGAAAAGGGACTGACTGGAAAGTCTATGGGAATGCGACAGCTGCGATCATTTACAGGTGATGCTCAACTTGAAATCAACTTAATCCTGATTACTAATCAGTAATCTATTTGATTTCATTCGGCCTGCCTCACTAGAGGGGAATTTGCTCTGCTCTACTTGATTCATCAAAGGGACTGGTGAAGCAAGTTCGTGCATATATTTTATAATATATATTCAGCGTTAGGCAATCTGTTTATGTACTTACCGTATAGTTTTATTGTTGTTACTGTCTGTCACGTTTGAAGTGTGCTTGTTTGACAAATTCTATTGCTTACCAAATACTGTCGTAGAATATTCGGTCACATCCTGTTTCGAATTCGGTAGTCGTTATTTGTGTGCGCGTTGCTCGAAGACGGTTCATTTCTAACAAGTTATGGGGGCGAGTAATTTGATTTATCAGACGCATTTTTGAGCGTAATCTGCAGATAGAAACTGGCCAACGGTAAAACCTTCCTGACATCTTTGATTGAGTTGAAGTGTATTTCAAACAACCGAACATTAGTTTCTGTTACGGCAGGCGACCCTCAGAACGTCGGTCAAATATTGGATGGTTTAGTTTCTTTAAAGAGCTGTACAGTGTTGGACTCAAAATCAAGACGAATAGACAGTTGTCAGCTCATGAAATGAAGAAGTTCCGAATGTGAGCAGACTAACAGCATGTCAGCACGACAGGGATGGCTTGTATGAGGGCAGAGACCGTCTACTATTCAAGCAAACAGTAACTTTTGTTAGAGAATTAGTCAGGTAAAAGAAAGTGAGAATTTTAAAACCAAACAATTTACCCTTGCGACTTTGAATGAAGAGGGGAAAAGCGTGATTTTTCGTTATTTTGTTTTATACAATTTTTGAGTCTAGTCTACAGGTGTCATGTTTGATAACGGTGTCGGCCGTTGCTTACAATAGTATAGTTTTGTCTGATGGCGCGAACAGAACACGGAGGCTGTTTCACAAGTTACGTATTTGGCTGTTCGTCGTTATGTTGCCCAAATGCCGTCAATCTGTATTTGGACCTGTTTTGTTAAGCGTATTTCCACTTGTGTTCGAGACAACTTATCAACTGCGTCAACACAGGATACTCTGTATTCATGCTTGTATTTCAAGACTAGTTTGGTCAATCGGTGTACGGTTCTTTTGATAGAGGATATGAAGATGCGGACCGTCCTGGATACACCTAATCAAGTCGCACTACGAAACCTAAGTATAACCACATATTTCGAACACTATCAAGTTTATTACCAAGCACCATTCCGTTCGGAAGGTAGGTGCAGAACTAATGGCATGCTGGAATTTACCGCTAACAAAACAGCTTGCACACTACTAGTACACTGCCTTCTTCTATGCTTTGTTGGATAGCAACCTCTGAGAAACTTGCTCCTTGACTGTCGAGATCGGTTTTCAATAAAGTTAACCGTGTAAAGCCGTTCTGTGCGACCAAATGATTTTTTGAGCAAGTTGTGTGCCAGCTAGAAGAAACCGCAAAAGCAAGAGCATTGTCAACCTTACAAATTTTTCAACAGTCAGATACATGATAGATAACACTGGTATGGCATCACTAAATCTAAGCAAAATTAGGTAACCTATGGGGATTTTCTCACTCAAATCTTGTGATTAAGACCTTTATGTTTTCACGATTACTTGTACGATGAGAGAAATGTTGCAAGAGAATTGATGGTTCATTCTTGAATTGTTTATAAACCTTTATTGTTCAGCGAATGGTAGACAATTGTCTGCATCTCAGCAGACATTACTTCTTGACAATCTGTTCAAAATTATCGTTTTTCAATCCGGCGTAACTGAATCTCTGCTAACTTACGATCAGCACAAGTGTTTATGAAGGAAACGTCATTACCGAATGGTTACCTCGGGGAATTCAGTGAGGCTCACAACCAGATCAACAAGAGCAATGAACCACTTCCAACGGTTCATTGAAAAATAAATTTCAATTTTACCTTTTCGGAGGTCATTCTCTGACGAACAACCCTAGGCATGAATTAGAGTCTACTATAACTGTACAGTTACACTAAGTTCAATTTACCAAAGAACCAGTTCTTTATTATCGCAAATACAATTAATTTAACTATCCAATCGCCAGCATTTTGCACCGATTCACCTATAATTACACTGACGGTTAGGCACCCAGAATCACCAAATTGACAACTGTCTTATCGACTGGCTTAATACAACCCGAAAGGGATGAGGCAAATCACAATGCAACAACCCTGATCTAATGAACCAGCTGTCCAGACCCCGAAATCACATTACAATACCGAATCACCACATTAATTCACCTAGCTGATTAAATAGATGTTTATGTAAAAGGAACCCAAAATTAATGGCTTCTACAAAACAATATTTGAACTTGCATGCCGGCATGATATGCACAAAGATGAGTGAAAAGAATCATTTGATTGCAATGATTCCGATAACATAATACGTGATGTGACTGTTTACATTTACACATTGTTTGTTGTTCGTCAACTGATGTACACAGTTTGCATGTAATATTTTGCGACTGTTGCCAGTGAACGAAACCCCAACAATTTATTGTAATACGTGTCTTCTTTCTGTTTTACTGAACGTAGTTATGGTGTAATTTGCCGGTTGTCGACCGATAATATTTGAACCACAAAGAATCTCCTTTTACTAATTTTCAGTGAGCATCTATATCTGCCTGAAGCCTAATCGTAATTTTTGGTCCCGCATTTTGTACTAGCTGTTTGACCGATTCTCTTTGATGGATAAATTGCCTGTTTTCGTTCATTATTTGCTTGATTAATTTTTTAACTATTCTTTCATCTGCAGTTATTTACAGACTTCTAGATAACACTTGTACTATCGTTCATTCAGGACTTAGATTTTCGCATACCTTAGAAAATCTGTATAACACATTGAAGGAGGGGATAAATTATTCCCTATATGTTGCTGGAATAAACTGGTTGAATTGTACTGAATAAACTTTCAGATGCATAAACTGTGGATTAAATCTGCAGTCTGTAAAGTACAATTTCTATTCCGGTAGCTGCTACAATATGGGAAAACCCAGTAAGCACTGAGTATTGTACTACTCATTGGGGAGAATTACTCTGTGTCTGTTTAATGACTCGATAACTTTTGTTGATAACGATCAAGTAACTGTGATTAATCATGTTTAATAGACGTTCTTTCGTTCTCCTGACCTATCAGAGTCAACAACTACAAACTAACAAGCAGATTCAGATGGCTGAACACCGTCAAACGTTATCAGCATGTTGCCTCCGTAATGAGCGGGCATTTAAGGGTATGAGGACCAGACTGTCAAAATGGGCTGGTTTCTTTATATTCCAGAGTTGACGATCGAGAACTTTTTCCTTAAACAACAGATCGATAAGACACAACTCTTCATTTGACAGCGGAGTGACCGTTCGGCTGGCTTTCTCTTGTGTTTTTGGGGCATAATTATCACTGAATGAAAGTTACAACTAATTAGTGGACCAGAACAATGACAAGCTAGGATGCATTATTCTTTGTTCCTACTTATTCATTCTCTAAAATTAGGCAAGGTGAGATGAACCACAGAGGAAGGATATATTAACTGCGGAGTGTTTCAAATTACCTAGATAGTCACAAACAAGTTGATGTTTTCTGACATAACTGAGTCTAAGAAATCAAAATCCTATAAGAGGTGTTGTCAGTTAATTGCTTTACAAACAACAATCGTGTAAATCACATAATGTGCAATATATGTTCCACACTTTTGAAAAATGAACAAAAGTATTAGCCGCTACCAATCTAACTTAAACCGTTGGGTATTAAACAATGGAAAAGTATGAGTCATCTATTTTTGTAGAGTTACACTAACTTGTTCATGAATGGTATGGTCGCTTGTGAAACATTCTAACGGATTGTTCATTCCACAGCTGAGAACTAGTCTAAAGGCTTCTTTCTTAAATAGCAGACTGTTGAGCCTAAACCTGCTTTCTCCCTAGTTTTCTGTTGATTCATTAACAATATTAATTAGCCGTTTTTACCAAATAGCTCTTGAGCCAACTGTGTATTTTTTTATCCGTGTGATATTTGATGCATATCTTTTTTGTAAATCCACTATCTAATAGACCTATCTTCGTTGAGTCGAGAACGATAATACATTTTCTGTTAATTCTGTCAAAGTATACGTCACGCTTGGGCGTACATAATTGAGTTGTACCGGTCTACTCTCAGTGTCCAAAGTTGACAAAGCACGTAGCGCTGACACAGTTTGAGATTAGAAATAATATGGCCTTTCTACAACTCGCATAGGAATGTAACGACAAATGAATGACGTGCACGTTCTTTGTTGGCAAATAGCTAAATCTTCGTCAAATCTTATAATGCGTAGATCGCGAGTTGTCAATGATGAAATATAAGTTCATTAACAGATATAGTTCCATCTTGACGAGTTTGCAATATTGCATGAATTTTGATCTGTTTTCATGTGACTGGACGATCGGGGAATACTAGTGTAAATAGGCACTACACTCGAGTTTCGTTTTTGTTAAAACGTCCGTAGTGCATCTCCTTACCAAAGCCGAAACTAGAACTCTGATCACGCTTTCATGAGGCAACCGTGTTGACCACTGCGCCATTTACTTCATATTAGACACGATTAAATCATCATATATGAACGCTCAGCCACATTCGCTATGGGAACGCGACAGCTGTGACCAATTTTGAGTGATGTTCAATTTGTATGAGAAACGGAGTGTTCTACTACTCATCGGTAGTCAGATTATCGCACAGGTTAATGAGCTATGTGATTTCAACCAGGAGAGGAGTCCTAGTCTGGGAGTCATCGATTGGAGTTAAAAAGACAGTTACTATGTCTCCCATCAAGACGATCGGACAGCCTGATCGTTACTCACAGACGAAAGTATTTGAGCGTTCACATATGATACTTCGGTCGTGTCTAATGTAAGGTCAATGGCGCAATGGTCAATATGGTTGTCTCAAGAAACCATAATCAGAGTTCTAGTTTCGGCTGTGTCAAGGAAGTGTACTATTGAAGAGCTCTAACAAGAGTGGTACCTGAGTCATGCGTTCTTCCGAAACGGTCCGACTGGAAAATCTATGGGAATGAGACAGCTGCGATCAATTGTGGGTGTTGTTCAATTTATATTAAAAGCAAATCGAAGCAACTTGAAGCAACGACTATGAATTAAGATGTACATATGGGTGGTCACCCTGAAAGTAGTGTCGATAGAACCGCATTTAAGGTGGAAACTCCACGGATTCTCAATGACATCCGATGACACCTAGTCCTCCATAAATTTCACTGCTCCCACTTACTCCCCAGCCGCTGATACGCCTTTTATATAAATTAAAATCATCCGTTACTCATAGTTGACTGCCACATTCAGGATTACAATCTCCATAGAATCCGTGCAACAATACCCTTTCTATCTGATTTTTTTAACGGTCTAAATTTCTTTCAGAGTACCTTCGAATAGCACTAAATTTCGTGGAACATAACGCATCAGCTGTAGACTATGATTTAGATGCAGGTTTTCGTTACATATGAGGTGAAAACTTTGATATTCAAGGATTGTCAAACCAGGCCCGATGAGAAGTGCACAGATAAGAGCCGACGCAGCCTGACATGCAGAACAAGACATGAACCTTTCTGTGACGTATTTGAGAAGACTGAAATATAATGCACAATCGTCCTCAATCTTTATTTGAGCACATAGTGACTGAAGACAGTTTTCCAAGAGGTCCATCGACAGAAATGGTGAACTTGCCTTTTGAAGAGCGACTGCAATTCAGAACGAGGATTCCTGTTGTGGTTTCACAGACTTTGTCTGGCCTATAAGGATTAGCCAGAGTTAGACAGAGGTAAAACATGTCGGTATTGTACATCAGTTTAGAATACCTCCGGCATAAATTTATTCTCAGAAGGTCACTCATCAGTACACTGAGTTCTCTAGGATCGAACTTAAGTTTGATCATATTGCATCCAGTTAAGTATTAGAGAACAATTTTAGTAGACATGTGTGATATCTTTAGCAGTATATAGGGTTGCTTGAAACTATGATATAAGCCTAAAACCGATGAAATGGTCGGGTAACTTTTTGGACATGGAGCGAATATGTGTATGGATATCATGAATGTCACATCAATGACCTACTTTTTGAATGTCTTAAATCGTTAGGTACTCACATTCAATAATTATAAACATTTCAAATAATTTGTAAATACGAGAAACCACTTCAACCTATTTATTACTGTTATTATTGAAGTCGTTGAAACACAACGTAGTCACCCAGATTAAAACCTATTCAACAAGAAATTAAACATTTTAGCTTGGAAGGAAGTTGTGAAACAACCTCTCACTTTAGACAGGTGAGATTCTGGTCAAATGTTTAGACCTAAATTATGTATACACATGTAGCAGTAACTTAATACATTTAATTCCTTCAATGTAGCATGAATAGACACCAGTCTGTTGTAGCCTTATTTAATAATGAATTCGTGCAGCTGCAGCTAGTGTGCACCTAAAACCATCAGCATTGTCATTCAAGCTTCACTTTGCCGAGGACACGATGTGTGAGCTCAGGGCAGACGAACCGTTCCGATCCTTCCCACAGTTATGTTTCACAGGTGAAGCAAACAGTAGCAGGGTAATCATTCACACTGTGTTTATTGACGGTATGCTGATAATATAATTTTGCCAGACAATCGGTTGCATTACCAGAGTTTACTGTATCAGATAAACTGTCCGCAGTTAAACATGTAGTGCGGTTTAAAGAGGGCCACTAAAAATAAACTACGATGGTCAGGGTTTGCACCAAAACAGCAGCTGTTGATTCCATTTCAGTATTTACATCTTGACATCGTTGTGCCTCGTTCACATAAATGCCTTTTAATGCCTATGTTATTTGGTCTAACTATATATATTCGTAAAGAAAATGCCACTCGGACAAAGTGGACGTTGAGTGAGAATGTCTTACTGTTGGTTGGTGATCCTAAACTTCAAGACAAGTCATGAAACGAACATTCGATCAGATGCAGCATTCTGATTTCTGCGTTATTTTGATTTCTCCGCAAAGGTAATGATATAAGTAGACAAGTTCATCAATGTTTTGTTAGTTCTGCTACGGGTGTCGATACATTTCTAGTGTACGGATATGCGACGCTGCACTGTCAGTCATATACAGAAAGTTTCGCTTGCCAATCATTCGCGTGGAACGACAAATTTACGAGTTATCTAAATCCAGTATCATCTGTGCGTACACAAAGTATCCTGTCTAGAAAGGACTGAACGGTGATAGTGAACATTCGTCTTTAAACACATTCTAAAACAGGTCACTCAACAAGCCCAGTAAATACACGAAGCCACGATTTCATATACAGGCATACAGCCGATACCGTGTCCCATCGTGGTAGCACAATGCCAGTTTGATCCGGCAACCGCATGCCATGCTATATATTCAACTACACACAAGATAACATTGCGTCCTACTAGAATCATTGCTATCCGTACGTGCGAAACGCTTGAAACCTTCTAGATGTACGGTTGCTTCTATCATTATGGAAAGAGGATCAACCGGGTCTGGCTTTCTTTGTACTGTTCTCCTACATTTCGCTAAAGTTCTCCCTGGCGGTCCGTTGTATGAACTGCTATTGCTTTTAAAAAATTCTTCAGGTAGACAACTCATATATCCTGTATTTCAACAGCGCTATGTCGTTCAATGGAACTGCCCCACAACCGCACATGTTGTTGTTGGTCATTTTGAAAACTGGTTTTCCTGAACAATACTTTGTTTTTGGTGGAAGGATTACGCAATCCCACTGAGAATCTGGTTGTTACAGTTGTTCTCTAGAATAAACTTGAACCACTCACGATGAAATGGTTTTTAAAAGCTGATGCATCTTTCGAAATGGAATAGTAATGCTAGAATGAGTTTGGCTAACCATCTATGGAACTGAACACCAGACACATTTGCAGATAAGCTATACCTAATCATTGGTGAAAAGGAAGCTGTTCGCTCTACCGAATTTTGCAACCGCATATCGATTATCATCAAAGTGCATACGGTAAATTAAGTATATAGAAAATTGTTTTACTTTACTGGAGGGCGCAATTGTCTTTAGTTGCTCCTCTCTACTGCCATCAGTTCGCTTTACAGTGATGTTCATTAAGATACTTAGAATAGAAATATAGCAAACTGAATCATAGTATTTGTTTGTTAACTTGACCTATTTTGTTTATGAACTTTCAGGCTCATCCACCTTTCGATAGAGGGACAGCTAAAAACATAGCTTTTTACTTTGTCAGTAAAACTTGTTTGTCATTGTGCACAATAAGCTACCAAACATTAAGTAAATTCTGATGGGTACTCGAAAATGCGGGTTATACAAACTGAAATAAGTTCCCATTTTTTCCCACAGTCCGTAGTCAACTAAAGCTCCGTAGATAGATGGTAACTTCAATGTTCATAGTGTTATTCTACTGAATTCACATTGAACACACTATGGAGTTATCACAACTGGAAACAGAGCCATAGTTGCTTGTGTATAATGGCGAGTTGTATACTTTGGGCTGTCACGTAATCTGAGCATTGCTCACAAACTGTTGTGTACGTACGGTCAGATAAGCCTGTCCTACCCGGAATAAGATCACTGGCGTAGTAGTTATCAAAAATGCCTCACCAGAAAGTGAACAGCAACATAACTGCTAACTGTGTCAGGACTGTACACTACTGATCCAAACTAACAAGAGCGGCAGAGAGTTAGCTGGAACGTTTATAAGAATTCGAATGTTATAAGCAGAAGTGGATGTCGTTCAGATAGAAAAAACAAGATGAAGTTTCAAAAGAAACTGCTGTCTCAGCATAATGGATTTTCTGTTATGTTTGCTGGTCAACTAGTTACTTTTGTCATCGCACTTAGAAAAAGGCCAGTTCAACAAGTCACCTCCAGCTTCTTCACTAAAAGCATTTACGGTCTTCCGGAGTGATAAGTGAAGTTCGATTCATCGACAGTCATTCATCTGATGCGTTTGGTTGACATCAGGTACCCGCTTTTTGTTAACCAGCAAACATTTACTGCCCTGTTGACGATCCATTAAACCTGATAATTGTGCCTCCATTAACCTAGACGGAGTCTGATTGATTGTTTTTCTTAGCTGGGAAAGCAGACTGCAGTGCATTGTAAGCAACGTCCAATAAAATGTTCGTATTCCGTGAAGGACATTATTCTTTTCAAGAAAATACAGCGTAAATATACAAGATAGCAAGGCATTTTTCACCCTGACCAAGCAAACTGCCCAACCTGGGGCATTTCTCAATGCTCTAGCAGCATGCCGGGGGAAAGCTGAGTTTGATATGTACGATCCTCCATCAACCTCAATATCCATTACCTAACAAAAACAGTCGGGTGTGTTATAGCTGTTGTATGAATAGTTTTTAAGGACAAACGACGGACGTCAAACCAACTGTTCACCTGACATACCGGTCAAAATCAGTCTGGTAAAGTGAAGATACGCCCAACTTTTTACTACTAAGTCTAATAAGCTGTTGTCTATTGAATACTGCGGTGCTGTTATTGTATACTCCATAGACAGTAGTTGAAGTTCTGTCCCACTTCTTTACCTTTTGATTTTCTTTTGCTGACACTCTTAAAATGAAACACATTCGCAACTCATCATTCCTTTCTAAACTATCCAACACAGGTTTAGATAAGCATAAGCTTTATCAGGTTTATCCAGTCCGCAAGAGTTCTATGAATTTCATGAGGCTCTACTGTGTAAGCTGTAAGACAGGTTATATTTCATGTGGCTTATCTACCTCTGGTGTTTTGCCGTCCTTAGAAAATTACACCACTCAATGAACAGTTAACGTACATCCACAAGCTATCCGAGGTGATTTGCGTCATATCTCAAATGGACCGCTAAATTCACTCAACTAGCAGTAGTAAGTTTGGTACTTAACTTAGCACTGTCACAGCATAAATCAGTCAATGACATACTGTTAGGTTGCTGTCGTTTG
>JTDE01000142.1:267136-370371 GCA_014338405.1 Paragonimus skrjabini miyazakii
GCCATCGAGCGTGACGGAAGCATTCCTGTATGAGTCGGCAATGTAATGTGTCAGAGGTGGAGGAGCACCGAAAGCTCGGGCCGATCTGATAATCGAATCTTGTGAAATAGAATCGAACGCTTTGGAGACGTCGATGAAAGCCGCACACAGACTAGACGTTGAAGCATATTTACTACGTCGACCCAACACCCGCATATTATCCCACTTCGCCGTGACAACTGACTAGAATGAAGCAAGTTGTAGTTTAGTAAGACATTCCGTATTTGTACCTTTCCAGAAGCAAAATTTTAGAATACCGATCAATCAGAACGCATAATCATAGGTATTGTGACGTAAGGACATGAAGTACTACACTTAGATCTTTTGTCGCAAGAGTGAAATGTGTACATTTTTGTTAGCGACATCATTGTTCAGTTCGGCCATGTTATCCCTTAGGTAGTGTTGACTTAATACAAATAATCGTTCACGAATTAAGCTGGAATTTAGTAACAATTGCGAGTATGACTTTAAATATAAAACACATCACGGTATGTTCAGAAGCTGGAAGTTAAATTACACAAACTATCAGTAACAGTACAAGTTAACTAAGACCAACTCCAAAATCAGGTACAATATTGTCCCTCATGTTGTTTCATTCTAATTCGGTTAGTGAAAGCCTACTTTAGTAAAACAACATTCAACAAGCATCACGTTCTAAAAGGGTGGTTGTAATAGATCAAATCTTAGACCAAAACTTGTCCACTTTAACTTCAAAGTGTGTACCGCTTTGTGAAGGGAAACAGACTGTTCTTCAGTTCGCATTTTTTTACCAATCACTCTGAGATAAAAATACTATGGTACGCTGTCAGTGGTCATCTCTACAATAAGAATAGTATGCAGTCCATAGGGTTACCGAAAGCTTCAGCGGATAATTCACTACAAATGGTGCATTGCTGTCGCATGAATTATGAATGCAATTGGGTTGATGTACTTTACAAGTGGCTTCCAAACCTGTAAATTTGAGCCTCAATGGCCATTCAAGCGGTTGCGCCAAGATAACCTACAAGTTAACTTCTAGTCAGTCACAGGGAAACGGAGTTTTCAACCAGATTTTTTACACTTTCTCCCGTTTTTCCAGTAAAATGTACGCCTAATTACATTAGGTAGAGGTTTTTCAGTAATGTGAATGAATTGTGATGAACAACTAAACACTCCTTTCGAAGTAATTATAGAATTACTGTGGTTTCAAAATACCCCAAGCTCTACATCCAGACGGATAATATACTTATTAAGCGATTTTAGTTTTGCAATTTGTGTGCCCAAACATTGAATAAATCTGTTTTTTGTAATGCAGAACATTACAGTGGATTAAATTACATAAAAACTTCAAAGTTTATTCTGTTTAGTTGAATTTGGATAAAATTATGTTTATTTACTGCATGAACTCGAGACTGAACAAACTTGCTATCTGTTGTAGTACAATTGGAAAAAATAAAACATTAAAAACAAAAGATATCTTGCTGATACAATTTTAGTGAGATAAGGCGAACCATGTTTTTGGGAACAATGTGGAAGCAGAAGAAACCAGGACTTCGGAAAATAAATTACAACCACTTAAAATGTGATAAGAAATTTTAGTCAAAGGTACACAAAATGACAGATTAATAAAACTAAAAATGTGGTCATCATTGATAATAAAGTTAAAGCTTTTGTGTCACAGTAAACCTCACAAACGTTTCGCAAAACGAAGAAAAAAAAATATATGGATATGTCCTAGTGGAATTGTTCGATTTATTGTGAGTATGAACCAATGATCCGAGATCAGTACCAGGTGGCTGTTAATTTTGCGGTCTAAAAGACTCAGTGGCATTCTTTTAGTTGTGTAAATAGGTCCATCGTCAGCTGTGAGTTCCTGATGAAATGTTATTATAAATATTAAATTATCTAGAACTTGAAGAACCATAAGGAATGGCCAGCTGTTTGATGACTTTACAAAGTAATTCATAAAACTGGGAAGAACATGTTGATGTTCCCCAAGACAATGCATCATGTTACCCGTTGTTGTAGGTGGTTGTCTTATCTGGCTGATTAGCATATCATATACAAAACTCCTCAACAAACCCACAGGAATCTATTAGGGACATTTAACATTATTGCTGATATTAACTATCAGCCCAGATCCAAGCGTTACTAATGCTTTCTAATCAGCTGTGAGATTGCAAATAGTTAGAATGAAATATCTGCATCTTGAAAATACACATATCTCCTAATGTTTTTATTCGTATTGGTGGTATCATTCTTAGATCGTTTGTGTGCGCATGATTGTAGAAGGTAGCACATATTTTTTGGTTCAGATTGTGGTCGAAAACTGTAGTGATTCGGACCGGTCAAGCGAATTCGTGAGTGTTAGTTCACTAAATGGTTTTTGACGTTGCCTTATCCAAAGGTTTGAATCAGTACACACCAAGAAAATCTGTCCCATGCTGGGTAGATGGATACAACTGAACTTCTGACCATCACAACTGGACAGTCTCGATGTTCTGAGCGGTATTTGGTGAAGTTACTAGTAATTCATTCGGACCGACTTGCACACCAACGTGCTAAGTAATGATCGAGAATAACTCGTCCAGGGAAGGTCCGAGATTTTAAAGAACCTATAAGATCCCTGATCTGTTTGAATTTTACTGATTAAATCCCATGGTGAACATTCCGGAACATCTTAGCGAACAGAGTTACTGCCAAAGAATACGTTACGAATGAGGTCTATTGAAGTAAATGTTAGCTGACCAGAAGTTGGACCAGGTGAGCGAGTTCCACTGGTCTATGCAAATGCAGGGTAGAAACGATAAATTGCCCGTTGTCCAAAGTGATTACTTGAACACCAACAGCTTTGTCATCAAACCTTAAGTGTAGGGGTTTGAACCATCTCAAAACTGCTCTGTGTGCGGAACAAATATAAAATAAACACGATCAATAATATTAAGTTGTGTACAGATCTTATGCAAACGTAAGTTTGTCCCACAGAGTTTTCAGATTATTCGATATCGCACAAAGTCACAGCAAAAGTTTAGGTCCAGTGTTGCTAAGACTGCGTCGTGCTATGTTACTTTGCCGGAGACAACGCTGGAAAATCACCACGTCAGTTTGATGACTTTTAAAACAAGTTGACAGTAGTGCTGTGTTGCTGGATGACCATAAATAAATTTTCACTCCTGAATGTCACGTCGTATAAAATTTAGCTCTGGCTACGTATCGTGAATGTTAAGTGATTTTTTTACCCAAGTATTAGCTCGCTATTTCTGACGAATACAGTCCACCCCGAACTACAACCTTACACTGCCTACAGCCCTTAGGCTTCAAATCGGTATTTATGAAGCTTCTTGATTTACATCGTCGTACTGACACTTCAAGACCGCTTCGTCAGATAATGCTAATTTGAATGAGGCAAACCTTTGCGTTACGAGCCGAAGCTCTTGTCCATTAAGCCATCAGTTATGTGAGCATTTCATGGAGCAAGCAAATTCATACGCAACCGAGTAGTAAATTAATCATCATTATTCACTTACTTGTAAAATCGTCCACCATGAGTGATACTGATAGAAATGGTGGCCGAATGAATAAGAGCTTTGAAATGTAAAACGAAGATTTGCCGGTTTAACCCCCATTCATACTATCCCTACCGGATGAATCCGATTAAAGCTGAAGCCTTTCCCTAGGTGCTGTGCCCTCTTTTGCTTATTGGCTGATGGCCACTGAGACCAGCAATTTGCATGGAACTTCTTAACCACTTCGCGGTTTGTGGTGGATAACCGCTCGATCGCAGGTCAACCACAAAGAGGGTGATCGATTTTAGTTTACGAGCAGAATGGGGCGCAGTATCAAGGGACAGTAGTTCACATTCATTTATTAAATCCCGGCGACTGCCACTTTGTAGTCTAGTGGATCAATTTTTGGACTACATTCTACTGCTAATTCTCAGGTCCCGTGTTCGATTCCGCGTCGTACGTGATGTTGATAAAACTCGGGTAGGTTGGAGCAACTGTCTATTATTTCGCAGGTGGTCACTTGGATCAACTGTTTGCAAAGGGTGAGTCGGCTGTGGAGTGTGAATTTGAGGACGAGCCTACAAACTCATCGTAAAGCTTATATAACCATTCCCAGCATGTTTGGCTGAGTATCTTTAGTTTTATAGCTTGCTTCTTCTACATAAAATAAAAATGTGTTAATGAACAAACCAGTCTCTGAACACTATTAGCAACTTTGGCGAAAAAAATGTGCAAAGAATATCACTAGAAGTGACGGTAGTGAGAAGTTTTAAATAGTGATTCCGAGACTAATCCTGACATCTTTAATGAATTGAAATAAACCAATTTGGAAACAATGCTGCTTCAGTTTGTACCCTTCATACGTTTTGTTCAGTCACCTGATGCGAATTATCAGACAAACGTTTGTTGTTCACGATCGTCTAGGAAATTGTATTGATAATTTTCTGCCAACCTCGTGAGCGACTTGAGCTTATTTAATTTAGTATAAAATAAAATAATATTGTCATTTTTCTTACTGATAATTGAACAGCGCACACGAATAGACAATACTGCCCCATTTAGATTGCCTTCCGTTTAACTGCCATTTGAAAATTTGGACTCATATCTGGGTTTAATTAAAGCTCATCAGTTCTGCAAATCGTTATCACGTTCAGACTTGGAACTCCGACCCACGTTCTCACGGGGCAACCTTGTTGACTACCGCGCCAACGCCCTTCCATTAGGCACGACCAGATTAACTAAACATTTAGCTACATTCGCTTATTAGTAGTACTCAGGCTTTCCGATCATTTCCGGAGTAGACACACACCACCGTGTTAAATCCAAACGAATAACTTAAGATTTTATTTGTGCTCCTATACTCCAATATGTTTAAATGCCAACGTGTTAACAGACAAATTATTTATACATTATTTCTGATGGCAGATTGTCAGTTGTAAAATATGTTTACGACGTGTTTTGTCAGCGCTGTCAACTTGTTTGCTTTACAAAATAATTTAGATGCAGTTGCCTGCTACATTTTACTGTACGTTGCTCAACTAATGTTCAGGACTGGTTAACCAGTGGACCTTGATATGCCAGTATCAGCTTTATTTACACTAGGTTGTGCACGGATCTCAATGTAAATAACGCAACGAATTCCGGCTATGATACTATCCCAATGTGACGAAAAGATTAGTGCCAAACCCTACTACTTTCACGAAGAAGCGTGTATATCAAGTGGCTCTGGGTAACAGAAACCAAAAACACGAAGCATAACAGTGAGTATACGAATAAAACTTAGAACAACGGATTTTTGTTAATTAGGTTTGTTTTTACAAATCAATAAGTTAGACTGAAATGAGGTGAATGTATAACTTCGAATGACACTAACTGCATCACAGACGGCGAAATGTACACAAATACAACCCTACCATATAGATGTGGTGTTTTTCAGAATATTCATTGCATACGTGTGTTAGGTTATAATCTGTAAAAGCGTTCATAAACCTATATTTGTCCACTTAATAAGTCTTCCTACAAGATGCTAAGGATAGATTAAAATGCACTTTAATATACTTGAAATGTTGGTACGGTGTTACTAACTCAAACAAAAGTTCTACTCTGTTGGCAACTGTGTAAACTTGAATAGATTATCCAACCCACAAGTTATTTAATAACATCCACCCTAATACTTCGCGATATCGATCGGTACAGTTTCGTATAAGCACGGTGTTTAACAGCTATGCTTCTTCCCTAGTTTCCATCTTTTTTACCACTAAAATGTGAGATAAAATCTGCTATTAACAATCATAGAAAATTTCAATTCTTTTAACGTTGTAACTGGCTTGGTTTGGCTGTTTATTAAGCGCGTTTTATATGTGATATGTGGAACTGCAGGCAACTGATAATTTTGTAATCTAATCTTGTTAACAGGGTACAAACGATGTAGAGAGAATAGATGAATTCGGAATAACGCAATGCTCGGAGAAAGTTGTAATATTAAAAATTTCAACTACTTCACATGGCCTTTCTCACGGTTGTTGTGATCGACTACAATGTTGAGTATTACAACTTGCTCCTAACATGAAGTTTTTTCTCCAACTGTTTATTAAATGCATGTTAAACATGGTACCAAAACTCGATAACTTCATTCTTACTAAGTTCAGTGCATTCATGTTATATTTGTTGACAAGGGTTTATGTGATCGTACGAATGCAGAGTGTTCCCATGATTATTTTATTCAGCAGAACGATGACAATAAATGCATTTGAACACATTTTATCTGACATATATAGTTTTGTGATCTGACTTAAATTTTAAAAAGTAATCTAAATAACCTTAGAATCTATACGCAACTGTTTTATTTGACCGTTACTTCTAATAATTAAAGCTGTACGGGTCACAAAGGTAATTTTACTCATTGTCACTTAAATATCAATTCACCTTAATAGATGCAAGTCATAGAGTGGGAAAACGTTAGTTGCGATCTAACGGAGTCATTGGGTACGTTATCTGCAAAATCAAATCGGGGTTGTAACATGTTCATTTGCAACATCAAAGGCTGTACGTACGCAGTATATACTCTAGAAAATTATACGACATCGATACGTGTTCCGTTCACAAAGAAGCGGCGGTCGTTATCATCCTCTTTCATTTCAATCACGTCTGTTAGAGGCGTCTTTTCGTGAACGTATTGAATGGATTTCAGGATCAATGTAATCCCTCAGTGGCCAACAGCTGTCTTCCACTTGATAGGTCAGCTAGAAACTTGCTTCCTTGTATTTCGATTTTCCGCTGTTCCGTCGGTTTACCTAATCACCTAGGTGTGAGCCCTCTGATGCTCACACATACTTCTGTCAGTGAGTTCAACTCAGTTATCTTAGGTGTAAATTCATCCATGAAATAAGAGGTGCACCGCTTAGGAATGAGTAAATTCCCAGGTCCGTGTCGACACAACCAGTTCGAGTTTTACATAATACTATATCCCGTTTAAAGTCGTATTGCTATTTCTGGATGCCAACTGCGTTAGAGGATCAGGTTTAAATAGAAACTTCAATTAATTTGACTTCCCGAACACATCAATGATTCGTAATTTGTCAAAGAGCTGGCTAACAGAAGAAAGGCTATTTTTATCTTTTTAGCTACCCTTCGTCTTCTCGTTAAGTGCAAAATGGTGCACCATCCCAGTGACCCTAATTCAATTTGCCTCCCCTAACCTCATTTTTCCAGCAATCATCAATTTGAAACATTATCAGCTCGATAATTTGACTTCCGCTGCTACTCTGAAAAAATGCCACCGTAATTTAGTTTTACTCCCCTCGAATAAACGGCAATAGCTAGAACTGGATGCCACTAGCAACTAGTCTGACGGCTTTGTCGTCATATATGTCTGCTCATCGTACGCACAGATATAAACTGTTCCGTCATGCTACAGCACACTGGTCAGCCAGTACCGCAGGGTGAGCATTTTGGTATCTCATCGACGTCAGTTATCAAACCTACAAATCTATTCAACTTTTAGTGAGACGACGCAGTTAATGTGTGCTCCCGGGAGTAAACTGAATGACGTAAGTAGATTACAATCAAATTTAGACAGCATATCCAGGGCCTATACAGCCGTTGCTGACACGAACTCGCTAGTATGAAAGAAAACAAAAAACTCTTACATACAAGTTAAATGCATACTGATGAAATAAAAAAAATTAGTTAGTGCGTCAAATACAATTTGGATGTAGGGAATCCATGCACTGAATATATTAATTAATTGATTCCTTACAGAAGAAGCCGTCAACTTTTGTTCGTATTCACTATTCTGGTAACTTTTTTTGTAAACAATATTCCACTGAATTCCTTTGGAATGGTTAATTGGGAGCATTTATTTTCAAGTATACTTCTAACCGGAAGTGTTTTCAACAAAAAAATCGATATATCCTATCGCATCAATAACGCAAGTGACCTACGAGAATCGTGTTTGATGAAAACGGTTGAAGTCTATTCAGAAAATTGCCTACTGCCACGTTTACACTGATAATCGGTAAGCAACCTATATCTCTAGATAGTCAAAACATGAATATAGACTATACGATAAACAAGTTCGATGAATTCGTCATCAGGTTTGTAATGGCCGTTAACTGTATGTAAAAGACAATCTATATGAAATCGATATATATTGGCTGTTGTAAAGCTCCGTTTATGTGTGTTATTTTGTCCTGTTGATATCGTTTTCAATGCAATGAATAGCCTGAAAACTACATCGGCAGGAGCTACAGACTACAGGAAAATCGCTTTTACATTCAACTGTTGGTGTTAGGCGGTAGTACCACTTTCACTGGATCAGGTGTTTATTTGAGTTTTATCAATCAGTCAAGAAATCGTATAACACGAGAAACATGGCATGGTACACCACCTCTCAGAGAAACAACAACTTTCGTCCAATCTTCTGATAAATCGTTTTTTTAGTTTTCAACAATGCTGCATAAAGTTATCCTCTTTCACACTGCCTTTGTTTGTATCTCGTTAAGAAGGAATTTGCAAGCTATCTGCCTCGCAGACATAGTCATTCTGCACCTACGACGTGCAGATGAAGTAGTAACCGTCGAATTTCACTTGTTTACCCGTTCTGTGAAACAGCAGCAATTCACCAAATCGAAAAACATCTACCTCCATGTTGCACAAGTTTGTTTCTGCACTGTTCTGAAATGGCCGGGCAACACGGTTTTTAACGATTTCTCATTCAAATTTAACCAAAAAAGCAACTTAAAAGATAATACGTTTGTTTCTGGAAAAACGGTTTTGTATGCATTTCATCTATAGACACACATGTGAGGACTGTGGAGCAACTTACGAAACTGTAAAAATCATTTTCTGAAAGTGTGTTGCTTTTTTGATGCACCATTTGCTATAAAATCTGACAGGGTAGCATACTGCATGTTAAAAAATACCGAAATTTTCCAAATAAAGTTTACTTCTATAGTCATAAGTTTTTCACCACAATTCTAGATAATTACCTTACGGAAAATGAAGTATACCTGGAGAAAGAAAAAAGAACTGTAACCGTTAAAGGTGTTCGACTTATATATATTGCCAAAATTCAATACAGTGATTCCGAACAAACATGAGGTTCACATTTTGCATGAGCTTGGTTTTTTCGTGTATTCAATTAATTCACAATCATTATTTCAAGTATTGTTCGGAGCTTGTGAAAACAAGTTAATCAAATGAGAATAGTGGGACCAAGAAGACCAGTTGAAATGCTTCATTTTACAGTGTGACATTTTTAAATCATCTCGCCACAGTGACTAAGAAAATTGACAGTAGCATTCCGTAACTTAGCTTCATCACCTAACGTAAGAGTAGTAGCCTACTGCGTGGAGGGCGAAAACACAAAATGAGTAGTTTACCGGAGCCAATCACCATGCATCGCAACCGAAACTGGCGTTTTTTAGATATATTAATAGTATTGCACTTCAAAGTTTAGTGTCGTTTTCACTTTGTTTTATAAATACACTGCATCGCTTACGTTGTAGCCAGCTTTTTTCTTATAAACTCTTAAAACACTTCATACAATTCTATTGAACAATGTTTTCTAAAAATTTATTTCGACAGCTGGTAAATTTATGCTTTTCCAAAAAATATATTGACAAAGTCTGATTGGGAGGTGAACACAAAACACTATTGAAAACTTTGGACGGCTGAACATGTCTTGCCGCCTTTTCACCCACACCATCTACTCAGTGCTGTCTACTGTTCAATTGGAATTTGTTTAAATTCGGCAAACAGCTTGTGCGAGTTTCTTTGTCTCCACCAATCGAGTCTCAATGTCATGCTACTATTCTAATCCGTCGTGTAACCTATTTAAGCCCACTAACTTTCAGTAAGATGCACTGAATATGACAACATCTGTTCTCTGCTGGCTAGATTATATATGAGAATGACTGAATATATCCACAATTTAAAACTAATTTATGGGCAATTTGGAGTCTGATTTATTGGTAACGTTTAGCTTACTACAAAGAACCTTTATTGGATCAAATGAACCGATAAAAAATCTGGTGGTTTTTAGGACAAATTAGAAATGAGGAAACTTTTGCCTTTGCAATGAGACTGGTTTAAATCAACATGACGCAATATATTAATCAGTTAATTCTAAACTAGCTAAAACATCCAGTCCGATCTGTAAACATTGAATATCTTTACTTTCACCAACATTTCGTTTGGTCCAGTGAATTGTTATGTCAGCCATGGAAAACAGAAAGCATCCATTGGTCAAACGTGCAAGATAAATTGCGTTGTATGTTCTGTGTTACCTCACGTGAATGAGTCAGAGCCTATAAGAAGAGTTTCGATCCTTCCATAGTGGCAGTCGTCAGTCGTCATTCGAATCAGGTTACATTTCAAAGGAGTGTCAAGTGTCGATGCCATTTGATCACTTTTCTGTTATTAAATATCTATTGACGTTTGTGGGAAAAAAATGTTAAAAACGACTTTCTAATGCACCCGTGATGAGTGCTCGATCAAGGCGTCTAATCGGTCGAGATGAAGTTCTTCCTGTACTGTGCGTTCAATCATTCCAAACGAGTGCACAAACGGACTAAACTGTCTTGAGTAGAATGCAGTGTTCTGCAATAGACAAAAAAGGTATAAACCTCTGTGACTTATCTGAACGTGAACTGGAGTGTGCTTTTGCTCTAAGTTGGGTGTACATTTATCCTAACCGGAATTGCAGGCAACGATTTCAAATACGTTGAAGGAAAGTGCTTGCCAAATTGATCGGAGCTATTAGACTCTACGAAATGCAGAAAAATTAACTATAGGAAGGCCGAGTTTTTACTAGAAAATGTAACATAGATTGCAGCGTATGAGGCCATAAAATGTGAGTTCACTACCAACTTTTGAGAAACTATTAGCACAAAGAAGTTCAGTAATCAAAACATTGCACATCAAGTTGATGACTTCTGTGGTTACAATTTGGAGTTAAGTTCTAGTCATAGGGCTATCGCTTGGGGTTAACAAGAGAGTGACTTAGCCACTTCTTAAGACGATCGGGCATTTTTAACATTACTCACAGACGGATGTGGCTGACGTTTTGAATACGATAACTCGATCGTGCTCAATACATTTTAAGAAAAAGGAAGAAGAAAATGTCTATAAGAATGCGACAACTAGAACTTAACGTTAGTGATGATCAATTCGTGTGAAACTGAATCCCCTCTCTACTCATCAGGAATCTCATTCAATCAAGATAGGCTTCCTCGAGTTCACTAGATGTTTGATATATATCATTCCAAGCAAGGTTCTGCAGTACCACGAATGTAGAAGGCGGGTACCTTTGGGTACTAAGTATTGCATTGTAACAAGGAAGACAAGTGTATGGTAAAAACTGTAGGCAGTAGCGAGTAGACGTGGCTGTATGGTGAGGCGGTAGACAACAAGCAAGCGTAAGCAGATTAGGGCCTAATTGTTAAGTCCAAATGTTCAAACAGACAAATAATTGCGAGATTAGAGGCGGACTGTTGTGCCATGAATGGCGAATCATGCAAACGGACCCACTGTACAGATACACACATACCTGCATTTGCGTACTTAACAAGAGAAAACAGGTTCGAACCAGTAATCTTTTCGATAGAGTTTACTTAGAGTCGCTTGCATCCGGATCTACTCAAATTTTGACCACCCAACAAGTAATGTGATTTCCATGTCTCATATTTTCATATTTTCTGTCGGGTGAAATAAAAGGTAAAAAGTCATTACTGATTCTCACAACTGACGTTCAGACGTTGGAACTAGTATTTGAGAGTCATTTTCCACAAGGCAGGTTGTGTATCCTTGTCTACTACTCTAGGGTTTCCTTCAGGCGCACTTTTCCATATAATCGTTGTGGTACGTAAATGTTTCAAACCCCTAATCAAACTGCTATCTGTTTACAGGAAGTTACGTAAGATACAAAATTTAGGTTTCGACCTGTCACAGACATATTCTGTTTCAAGTTGGTTTTCACATAAAACAGCCATTCGATCTCATACAATTGTCTCCATTAAAGTTATCAAGACAGTAATGTACCAGATGACAGAGAGTTGGGGGCGGATCATCTTGGTCACTGTTAAACATTGTGACGAACAGCATACTATGTGAGATCTATCCTAATGTCGTTTAGTCTACCGTACAGTCGGACTCATTAACTAATAAGCGGTTTTTAACGCGAGTACGATTCAAGCAGCTAATAAGTGAAAAACAGCCAATCTTTATGGAATACTTCACTTATGATTGGTTACAAAACTATTGTCGGAATATCAGCCAGCTTGTTGTAGACTAGGAAAAGAACCGAAGGTAAAATGTTCACACGTTTCTGTCTCTGCTTGTCGAAAATAAAATAAACATTCTCAAGTGTATAGAAATAAAAGTTGTCGTCCAGAAAAACAGTGAAGTGCATCATATAAACTTTGAGTGGTTAAAGTCAGTATACTGTAACATCTGAGGAGTGTACTCAGTGAACGAAAAATGAACAGACACCTCAAATAACCTGTGAGAATGCTTTTGTCTGGTAGTCCTAGGACATATAATGCCTGTACAACCTACGTGTATTCACCGATGGACGAGCTTATGAACAACTCAATCGAATCGATCGTGAACATAGCGTTAATTACATTACGGTAATGAAGAATATCTCTCTTTAAACGTCGACTTTTAAGGCGAGGTAAACGTAACAAATGGAAACGGTCAGTTGGTAACTTACCAACAAACGAACCACCTTAGCTAAGCTACACCGAGGCAAGACTAAAGAAACTGTAGGCTTTGCTACTTTTCGGTCCTTTCGAGGTCTTCATCCAACAGTTTGAATCATAAAAATTACAATATAGAGCTTCATTATAGGCAAAGAATCGCCAGCAGGTACTAGTGAGTTTGATGTGCCATGTGTAAAACGACTGCCACTATCGTAGTTGCGTCCATCCGCACTACCACAACTTGAGTACATTAATTCGGACATGATGGTGATCATCCCAATTCTTTTGTCAATCATAATGATTTCTCATGAATATGTACTGAAACATTTTTATTTATGTGGCAAATGCGTCCGAAAGCCAATCATCGTAGGTAATTGTTGCGATAGACCACGTTGCACATATTTAGCTGACCCAGTAGAAAATGTTTTGATATTTCGTCGAACATTTACGCATATGGATGCTCATGATCCCTTCAAACATACCAACATAATCACTTTTTCCACGTAAATGTTGTACAGTAAATCAAATGTCATACATCGCTGTAAGGTGTCTTCAAGTTGTATTTGAAAATCGGTCGTTCCCACTGTTATGCACAAGCTATTTCAAACTACGTATGAATTCCATGAAAGCGTTGGAAATCATTATTTCTCTACGGTTGCTAGTTGAGCGGATACTTTAACATTCACAAATGAATTCTTGGAAGGAAGAGTAGGTTTTGTAATTTTACCAATTTTAGACTTAAAGCACATTGTACGTTATAGTTGTAAGTTCATCAAAAATAATCGTCTCAAAATTGAAACCGATAACAGATACCCGTAAGTTTATGTGCATTTGGGCACGATCCAAACAGGGGCCACATGGTGTCTCCACAAAGGTCCATCAAGCTCCTTATGAATTCGTGCGGCTGTGTTGCTAGTTTTGGGTCAGTTAAGTTATTCAAATGAAAAACAAATTCATACACGGCTGTGCACACTGTGCATGTATGTGTTTGCGGCTGTGCTCGAATAGATAGACGATGTCATTCGGAACTGAATGGGTGTAAGATAGAGCATGTTTTTCACACATGATGTCATTGAGATACACTCAGTAATTCGTAACCAAAACACTGGCAATTTCGAACCAACCGTCTTTGAACAAACTGGCCGTCTTGTTAAACTTAGGGATGCCAACAAATAACAAGTTTCATAGTTGGCGGAATTAGTTCATTTCCGATGCGAAAATACTGAAAATGACTACTGGCTAACAGTCAGTAAATGCTGATGGAAACATAAAACAACTATTGGACAGTTTTATGTTATCGCGAGTGTAGCTTTGAGTTTTGCTAACACTCCATATCGATATGTAAATAACTTGGTAAAAAGTAAAAGATGTTTCGATGAGCGTTTTGTTTTTGAGATTTCATTATCGAGTCACCCAGTCTGAACGAAATCGATGTTACAGTCCTTTTTGCCGCCTGCCTTCTCATCACTCCGAATTAGTCTAATTGCAAGCCCCGCGGAATCTTTGAAAACCATTATTCACTTGAGGTCAGTTTGAACACACAAACCCCCCTCATTCAGTAATGTTTGATAAAATTACCCGGAAACCTATCTTGATTTTACACGGTTGATAACCGTAATGATATAATTTTTTGTGAACTTAGTCCGACGATTAATAAAAGAAATTAGATCGTAAGTCAACCCACAAATTGATACGGATAAACTCGTGGGGGCTATTCGAAGCCTAGAAAAAATCATTTGAGCGTTGAGGATGTCCTTCTAATCAGTATGCTTACGAGCCCACTTAGAAAGAACTTATGCCCTGGTTCCGTGGGTTCTGACAGACTTGGTATAACTAATATCATTTTGACAAGTAGCGTTTTTCAATAGGCATTTTAATTTCCCAGTCACAATTTTTTATGAAACCTAAGTGATTCATTTTTGACTTTTTTGGTTCATCAAAGAAAAAGCGCAAATCATGGAGTATTCAATTACTAGCAAAACATATTGCATGATTTACTCTTTTGAACTGCTTTAAGTGTTCGACCCACTTAAAAATGATTGATGGACACTGACGTTCAGTTGTTCCCAGCCAATCAGTCACTCTTCTTGAACTATTCAACCATCCTTGTGTTGCTTAGTGTTGAATTCCGTTCACTGTGTATCAGTCAGATTAAACTAACTATCGGTATCACCGATATAAATGAGAAAATAGTATGCATGAATCACCATGCACACTTGATTGTATCTTTCAAAGTTCCACGTATATTTCAGCCGACCACTCATGATAAGAAGCACATAAATCAAGTTTCACGGTTGTTACGGATCACCGGTAGAGCCTAATCCTGCCGAGATTGTGAGTAGAAATTTGTCCGTGTTTTTCTGACAGTGCTGTGTTAATCAAGATACCAGTGACTCTACATAAAATACGACGAAACTCCTGGAAAATCCGTATGGCTCACTGAAATCTTCACGTTACCTAGAGCACTTGAATAAGTTAGTTAACGATAATCATTCGAACTATAAATCAAATATTACTCACATTTAACTATAGCTCAGGAAACGATTGGACTGCTCAAGAATTAATCATGATCGGTTTTTTTATCACTTACATGCTATGCCTCGTTCACAAACATGTGAGAGCAGTAGTAGAGGCCCGAAACGCTTGTCCAGATAACCCGTGGGATGTAGTTCAAGTGTCAGGTATGACGTATCTCAGCAAAAAAAGAACAAATTGATTATACTGAGGTTTTTCACAAACATACACGTCCGCAAACGTTCACCAGAATATGAAGCTACGTGTCAGCTTTACTCGGGGATTACCAAATTCCAGATCTGTAAAAAAAACAACTGATAATAAACCACCTAGTTTGTCACTATTGTCAATTACTTGGTAAAGCACTAATAATTTCAGAACTGATTCGTTTACGGCAAATAAAGCTGATAATGAGTGACAATGAACTGGTGATAACGTAGTTCTAGAAACACCACTGCCCAAGGCGGAACTGAGGCTACAGTAGAAAACAGCATTAGTAACGACTAGAATATTAACATTGGTGATATATATGATAACGACATTTCATTGTACACTCTTAATCGACTTGTTTTTCAAAGTATTTTGTTTTAGGCAAACCATTGATTTGTTACTTCCGTCCCGGAGCTAAAAACGTCACTCAATTCGTGCCTCGCTTACTTGACATGTTTCCTCTGTGCACCTTGTTTTCCAGAATGAATAAGAATATATAAATTCAATAAATTGAATAGTTTTTTCGCTATGGTAAGTAACTTGATAATGGAATTAGTCAAGGTATTATTTTGTTGGATTGTTTCAACAGATTCGTTATAGAAAGAAAAATTATTATTCGGTAAGTGACTGTTAACTAACGACCCGTAAGATGGAACACTTATTTATATTTTCTCTACAATTTTGTTTGGTTTTATGCACCAGCATAACGTCTGGGTACCATATATTTTCCACCATCAACCAGTAAATCAACGTTGTTTCAAACAATAGATTGAACGGGTCAGCAGGCATTAGCAACTGCTTTGCAAAACTTTGGAACATCATTGGGTCAGATGTAGTATGAGTTCACTGCTAGTGCTCTCAGAAACCTGAGGACTGGACGTAGAAGTGAGTGTCTTTTCACTCTCAGTCAATGCTTTCGGTTGAAGCAGACAAGACAATATAAAGAATTTAATGTTGCTAATCAAATGTTAGCGACGCTCAAGATTTTGACATTCGAGAAATTAAACTGATCATCGGTAGCTAGGACTGCTGTTAATGATGAAGTCTGACAACGATTTTAACGATTGGTTTCAAGCGGCTAGATATTATATAAACCTCCTATAAGAAAAATGAAGAATGTGTGAACTACTCGTATATGACTGTGCGTTACATGGGATGTTTTGTAACAGCGGTATTGCAAGGTCGGTGGAGTAAACTCCGTTAAAATGACACGAGGTTCAAGGTTTTTTCTCGTCTGACTAAGAAAAACTCAACTAAGTAACATTGATATATATATAGTATATATATATAGTATATATATATAGTATAGTATATCATGTTATTGTAAATTTGGTACTGATGAGTCAATACGAAATGCTTGCATCTACCAGTTTTCGTTTTCTGACTGTTTTGATCAAACTTCTGAAGGGAATGTACTGTTTCAAATTTGAAATAAATTAGTCAAACAGATGTTTGACATCTAAAAAGCCGAGAGAAACATGTTTGACGTTGCACATACAAACCCATTTGTTAGTCAGCATAACAAAAGCAGAAGGTGCTATTTAAAAAAAATAAGGCCAACTTACTTGTTAAAACACGAAGTTGCCAGTCTTAGCTTCTCAAGTGACTATGAAATTTCTCTGCGATCATTTTGGCCTGAGAACATTTCTGTGGCAATGCACACAAATGACGAACTATGTTCTGTCATTGAACAAATATAATCAGAGTTTCCCATCTACATGTTTCCGCCATAAAAATCACCCCAAAACGTTTACATTTTTGTAATTGATAATGCAACGTATAGAAATGGAATATTTTCGGAATCTTCAAGAGTGCGAATTAGGTTAGTTTACATTTTGTAAAACCACGTACATTTTAATCGTTGTCCTGAATAGCTTTGACTACTCAACGTAACTTATTCTGAGATTGTAACTGGGAAGAACAACAAAATGACCAAAATATATAAAGGTCAGATCAAAATGTTGGAAGATATGCGTAACTATTTGGGTCGTTGGACTAATCTTGTTATTATGCTGAACGTCAAACCGTCCAGTCTGTGTGAGTGGTTGGTAAGGGTCACGAATAAAAACAATAGCCTTCATCAATGTGGCTTGTAGTCCAGGTACACAGAGGTGCCCGGTCTGCTACTAATAGGAACAACAGACCGTTAGTGATTTACGTCACTTTTAGTAAAAAATGGATGATCTATCCATGAGGTGACGATAGGCACCCCAATTCCAGTAGACAGTACAAATTTGACACTAAAGAATGTGCGTTCTAATGTTGATAGCAATCAGTTAGTATATCAAAATACGTAAGGGAAAGTTCGAGGCTTCTACAGTAAGTTCAAGAAATATATGCAACTTATAGATTCGCAAAAAGTACCATGCCACACACAGAGTGTGCACTAGCCTGAAATAAGTAACATATTTGCGGGCGAATGCGTTGCTGCTTTCCTTTGGTTGGATCAGTTAGAAGCAAGTCGTTTATAACTTGTATGTTCTGATATCGAAATGGTATATCTCACTAATATTTCTACATGACTCGGTACCAGTTTAAGACAACCCATCGAGGTTCCTTTGTGGTGTTATATGTTCTCAGAATCGTCCGAATGGAATGAATTACACTAGAACAGTGAGGCAAGGATTAGAAACAGGCTATCCATACTGAAATCCCAACATTGTACAGGGACCTTCCTACTAAATCGGTTCAACAAACACCAATAAACAATGGTAACCAAAAATACTCAGACGATAAAAAGCGAAGTTTTGGTACACATAGAGCAAACTTTTGGCAGCATCCGCTTTTGGGTTGTTATGTCACGGTGTCTGAATCTAAGTGACTCCACCGTATAACCGTCACCACAAGTAGATTGCGCTGAACCACTTGCAGTTCTATTCAAACAATCCGTACCCAGTGTAAACCCGTGAGAATAAGACCGAGAGTCCCGTGTATAGTTGTCGTTTTAGACCAAGCGGTCAAGAGCGGCTAATTGACACGCTGGGGAAAAGTAAAACCTTCATCCTTTAGAAACAGAAACTAGGGAGATTTCAAAGACACAATCTAAACCAGTAAAACCGATATCGAATACATACGACCAGGAGAATTTCAGTATAGAGGTGTACATATTACTGTTTTTTGAGTGGTTTCAGAAAGAAAAAGGGTATTTTATTCGAAATAGGAGTCAAACAAAAACGTCAGCACAAATTGCAGCAAAAAAACCCAACGTAAGATGAAGTGACAGGTCACAATGATTAAAACTTCTTGAAGGGAGAAGAGATTGGCTACTGGATTATGACGGTAGCTGACTTAGATGAAAGAGAGCACACACAGTTGCTTTATCTTCTTTGCGCGTAACGAAATTATTGACGTCTTGTTGACGCTAGTCCTTGTGTTTGTTGATAAGCTACGAATATGAAACAGTCAACGCATTCGGGCAGTCGACCAAATAGATGATGGACAGGTCATTATCAGTTGTTGTCCCTATGGTACCTTTATCTACTGTGCCCTTGGATTCATAGTCACTCAGCTGATGTTCATCAACTTTGTGGACGCTCGTCGGGAACGTACCAATTCGGGTGAAAAAACTTCAACGCTTCATTATCTCATGAGCCAAGATCAATATTTAAACTACAAGAAACCGGTCGATTGGAGAATTTGACAATGTGAGAGCTACGACAAACTGTGCGTGACGCTCAACTTATATAAAAATTAACATCCCCTACTACTCGTCAGTAATCAAATACCGCCCAATAAGTCAATGATTTCTGTAATTTCAACTTGGAGATAAGTCCTAGTCGAGGGGTCATTGATTGGAGTTAACAGACAGTAATTGTGTTTCCTACCGAGACGATCGGGCAACTTGATCACTACTCACAAGCGAAAGTGGTTGAATGTTCACATATGATTATTCGGTCGTGCCTAATGTGAGGTCAATGGCTCAGTGGTAACCACGGTTGCTTCATGAAAGCGTGGCCGAAGTTCTAGTCCTGACCGTGGCAAGGATACGCACTATTGACGAACTCTAATGACAACGAAACTTGAGTCTAATGTTTCTTTCCGAAACGGGCCGACTGCAAAATCTATGGGAATATGACAGCTGCGACCAATTGTGGGTGATGGTTAATTTGTAAAAGCACCAAAATTCCCTACTACTCATCCCAAATCAAAGAAAATACGTGAAATTCTGGTGTACCAGCATTCCATTACCAGAGGTTCGCCTGCATGTATCCTGTGCTAAGATGAGGAGAACTGTGAAGATTGGTCACCGTGTGCCAAACTCGATGGCTCAATCTCATTCATTCGACGCACATCTGGTCAACAGACTTCAGGCGTTGAATGTTTCACTAACGCATGAATCTAACTACTAACACCCAAGGACACATGCCGGAAGTTACGAGAATCACGAGCTAACGCGTGATCGGATACTGCCAATCTCGCCCTCACGCAGCCGCCGCTCAGCGATACTCACCTCCACTCACCCGTCTCATAGCGACCCCGTAATATCTCGCGAAAACTCCGACTGGGTCATTGAAGACATCGGGGACGAACAATTGTTTTGGATACTTCATCAGATCATTACTACTGTGTGCTCTAGAAAATTAAATAAATAGCAAGAAAACTACTGTTGTGTTCCTGTTCGGGTGCACTCAACATAAAGCTCTACAAGCTATAACAGCGGTAGATAGAACATGTGACTCAGTGGAAGTACATACAGGCGGTAGCGTCATTTGTTAGTGTGTGGACGAATGGACCGTTGATCGTTGAAGGCGCGACCAATCAGAACGCAGCTTGAGCCTTAGTGCGATTGTGGAGCACATAAGCGGCCTCGGCGCGTACACAATTACCACCGGTCCATACAGTAAGATATAGAGTTACAAACACACGGGTTTTATATTTGGACTGAACATCACCCACAATTGATCGCAGCTGTCATATTCCCATAGATTTTGCAGTCGGCCCGTTTCGGAAAGAAACATTAGACTCAAGTTTCGTTGTCATTAGAGTTCGTCAATAGTGCGTATCCTTGCCACGGTCAGGACTAGAACTTCGGCCACGCTTTCATGAAGCAACCGTGGTTACCACTGAGCCATTGACCTCACATTAGGCACGACCGAATAATCATATGTGAACATTCAACCACTTTCGCTTGTGAGTAGTGATCAAGTTGCCCGATCGTCTCGGTAGGAAACACAATTACTGTCTGTTAACTCCAATCAATGACCCCTCGACTAGGACTTATCTCCAAGTTGAAATTACAGAAATCATTGACTTATTGGGCGGTATTTGATTACTGACGAGTAGTAGGGGATGTTAATTTTTATATAAGTTGAGCGTCACGCACAGTTTGTCGTAGCTGTCGCATTCCCATAAACAGGTTTTAGCCATTCAAACGAGTAAGTGGTCTTCCTGATGAGGGGTTTGGAGATTCGTTCAAATTTGGGTCAGAGAAGTCTAGATTGACGTCAGTGGTGTGACCTCTGGTCGAGGCAACTGCAAAGTTGGTACGGACGTTTTTCGAGAACAAAGAAAAGTGGTTGTTTATTCCTTCTCATGCCGTTTTATAGCGGACTATGTCAGTCGAACGACTAGGCGTTTGTCCAACCTAATCGGAGATCACCATTCTGTCTGACTCGGGACCGGTTCGACGAAATCCAATAACGGCTAAATAGTTGCACATTTTGTCGATACGGACCATCGCGTTGACCCAAAGCAGGCCTTTCGCATAATTTACAAAACTCCGGCAAACCACCACAAGCTGGTCAGAAAACATTTGCTAGCCACCGCGGAATGGATTACTATTGCATTATGCAATCCGGTTCTTTGTTCTCAAAAGAAGTCCATACAAACTTTGCAGTTGCTGTGACCGAAGGTCACACCAGTGACGTCACCCCCGACTTCTGTGTCCTAGCTGCGGTAACCAATGTCACAGATGATTGACGGCATCTGCAACGGCTTAGCCTGTCACAGTGACCGCAGCCAAGGATCAGTTGCGCTTTAAGCATCACCGCAAGTTGTGCAGTGCAAGCCATTTGCAGTTCCATCCATACACGATGTATCCGGTATAAACCCCAAAGAATTAGACCAGTAGATGTATAAGTGAGGCCTTTTTGTCCAGCTGGCCAATAGCACTTAGAGGAAACCCTTTTGTCGGAACACAACCAGAGAGAGACTGCAACGACAACATCTAAACTGAGAAGGATGATATGTAAAATGTGATATAGGAAGCATTTCAGCATACGAATACATGTGCGTGCATTATAGAGGAGATGAAAATGCAAAAAATTAAATTTGGGCTACGGATAGAACAGACAAACCATTCATCATACAATACACCAACAAAGTTCGTAAAAAGAATGGATAGAAGACCGCAGACATCCACGTTTCTGAAAAGAGGAGCGGATTAATGACCGAACGACCGTGATCTTGGCCGACAGCACATACGCATTCCTAAGCGCGTATTCGCAAAGTGATCCCCATGCCCAATAACCTGCAAGCATGTGATGTTCACTAAACCGGATGACCAAATCCTCAGGCGCGTGACACAAGGTAACTTCAACCGCTGCGCTTCAGAAGTCAAAATTTACAACAATACGTCAGTGCAACGGACGCGACGACTTGAACTGGGTCTCACTCTTACAGCTCCACGCTGCATTAACGTTGTCCTTCCTCTCCAGCATTCCCGACACACGGACACCGTGCACATCTGGATATTGTTATCAGTACTTTTATCAACCCGGATATTATTTTATATTTTACATAATTCCCCATATTTACCTACCTTCTGCCATTTCTACGATCGTGTCTAGTCCAACTATACGAATCAGTCCACAGCTGTTTTTCTCTTGTAATAACTAGCAATTGTTAGGCTAGTTGTTTGTGCACAAGTTCTCAACCGTCTACTTTACTGGACCTGTTGGAGGAGGGCATAATCGAAATGTGTGGCTGTGCTTCAAAAGTCGCCCTGCCAAAGCATCTATACGCTCCCATTTCACGTTTCGATGCTGTCCAACTGCCCTATAAACTTCAACCATATGCGGTGTGAGAGCTTGCTGTGAATGTTTCTTCGTTCTCGTTCACTCAACGACAGCAGGCTGGTTCAGTAGTCTGTTAAAACATTTGCATCACAATCTCATGATATTTTCATGTTTTATGCAGTTTACGTCACAGTCCATGATCATTAGTGACCTATTGGTTTGGAGGAACGGAAAAATATCGTATTAAGCTAATCATAGACATTCTTGTATAATCAGAGGTTAGCATAGCTCGATATCAACTCACATTGCTTTCCTGACCACTTGTCCTTGATTTCGCTAAGGTGTTCACTGAGTTGGCGGTAGTTGCTACGGAATGTCCTCCTCTTGTCCATATCGCTTGAGCTCATGATGGAATCAGCAAACGCCCTGTACCACCACAGGTTTGCTTTTTATACGCCACTAACAGTGTGCATCACTTAGTTTACACAGCCCGAGAAAATCTGGCAGAACAACACCACAGGAATCCGTTGTTTGACTTTAATGTGCCACCAAACTCCGTAGAAGCGGCATCAAAGCAAACGAGAGAGATATGGACATTAGATTGAGAAATATATGAAAACAATAAATGGATCCATCAAGTGAGGAAAGCGCGTTTCGAGTCTTTCCTGGGTGGTCGATAAGATCCAGAATTTGGTTAATCTCCGATCGAGCAATATAAGTAATTATGCGTACCTCCTAGTACCCTGATTCAATTCCTCAAAAGTTTTTTACGACATATTATGTTGACTATAAAATCATAACTCATAAAGTAAAGTAACCTTACGTAAATTTTTATTGTAACGTGATGTTCAAAATAGATTCCAGATAACTGGCCTTAGCACCAAAAGCACTTCACTTTCAGTGTTTCTGATTCAATTATGTTGTGCATAGTACAAATACATTTCTTAAGGTAACTTTTATTGACTATACCAGCCTACAGACATTTTATAACCCCTAAGAATCTGCCACTACTGTAGTATGTGACGATTAGAGTCCAGTACTTTGAGGAATTTACAATAAAATCGTAAAATTAAAATAAATCGAAAAATGTATGCATCAACTGAATCAGTTCGCAAGACATTTATTAAGTTATTCGGTGGGAATCTCGAGTAGACGCTGATGGCATGGTTGACTGCCAGTTTTATTGCATACTTTCTGGAAAATAACTCTTGATTTATGGAAAATCAGATGTGAGGAATGAGATTTTACGTTGGTTTTTCATGAAGTCGATAAAATTCGCTAGGTTTTCAAAAGCAAATTTATATGAGACAGTAGGTGAAACTAAGGAACTGAATGGTAATGGGTGTCAATTCATAGCTTTCAAACACCTAAAGGTTAGTCATTACAGGGTGGTCTGAATTCCTCACACGCATTAGGACGCTGAATTCAGTTCATTGAGGTGGCGCTATCCATCTGATCTTTTTGTGATGATCAAGTTTGTGTGCTGTTTTGATCCATAGGTCTGTGCTCACTAGTACCTCGATCCTTTCAGTTTCAAACATGTATGAAGGACCACAATCATCATCATCATCATCATCATCGTAACAGCCATGAGCCTGACCAAAAGATACTGTGGCTCGGGCCGCCGCTCGCCTCAACAGTGACGTGGAATATCCTGGAAGAAAACGATACTAAGAAATTTTGAAAATTAATAAAACAAGACTTAGCGGAAGAACTAAAAATGGTATGGATACAGGTCCGCCATTGACTGAAACACATTGCCATCTCGGATAGCATTCCTAGCCAGCGATTTGAGGGATCACGAGGACTCCATTCAGGCAGGCGACTCCTACCCACACTGCTCAATGGGGCAGTCAAGGTCTTCATATTTGGCGACCATGTTGTTGGTTGACCACCACGTGGTTTTACCCAACTGTTGGTGGGCTCAGCATGTAATGCCCGATACTAAAGTAACTACATTCACTGGATTGTTTGCCACATTACTGTTCTTGTAGAAGTGCTTAGACAGTGACGCACAACCTACTGATTACGCAGCAGAAGTGCATTATCTAGTTGCGGCAATAATGTGCAGTACGTATGCTTTGTTGAACATTTTTTGGTCATTCCTGATGCAGTATTTCGACGTGCTTCGGTACAGTTCCTCTTCGTCAATTCTGTATCAGTCATTCTGTCGATGCGAGCTATAGCTCTTCAAGTGCACAGTGTTTTCGTTGTTCAACTATAAATAGTCGGGAATTTTTTAATTTCAATTTGGAGACTTCTTATCTTTGATCGCGACTTTTCATTCTCATAGGCATGTCACCCAGCTCTCTTTCGATAAAAAACTGGCCGTATTGCTAGCGGTCCTAAGCCGTCCACGTGAAGTAAACTCAAACGGTTGCTCGAATTTCGCTTTTACTACCTCAACCACCTGTCAAATTTTACAACCGCCGTTCTAGTTGATGAGAACAAACGTTCCTCTTCACTGGGCTGATACCAAACACAGTACATTGCCTTAAATCTGGTAAGAGGTTACCTGTGTTTCTGTTGTGACCATTTTTAATGAAATCATGCAAAATGTTCTTTTTAGCTAGAGGATAAAAAAGCCTATTGCACATGTTCTGCAGGAAGTCTACAAGATTAAACACAAGTAGTTAACAAATGAGACAAAAACCAACACTTATGTGTAAAATGGAAAACATATTTGGCATATACTGTACAGTACACACTGAAAGCTTTGAACGGACTACTTGCTTGAGCTTTGAAATTATGAATCAAAAGCCATTCCACTTCAGTCGCTTAGGTTTGACTGAACTGAAAACTATCAAGTGGGCTTGGAAAATCAAACTGTTGATGGACGTTCCAGCTGATCATTATCAAACAAGGAAGATCTAACTGACAACGATAAATCCGAAGTCGTAACTGCTCGTGGTGCTAATAGGCTTGAGGCAATAGTTTGAGAACAACTGAACTTTGGGAGGCCCTTGATGGAAAACGTTACTGAGGAACTCAACTGATGTGTTCTTGTGGAACGAGTTATTTTTGGTTGATGATTCCGTTATTCGTAGATCTCGATACGTTCCACCAGGAGTTCTAAAGGAAGAACTTATACTGTGTGTCCCTGAAGAACATTTTGGAATTGACAGAGCACAGCGGTGATCTAAACCCTTAGCATGTATTCAAGCTACTGCTGAGATGGATGACCAAATTGGATGCAAGATGATTCTAACACTCGACGAAATATCTCAACGCGGTAGTAATGTACGTCCATAAGCTTACAGTGATCAGATTGCAGACGATACGCGCGACTAGAGGAGCCATTACTAACGAAACCGGACCAACGGGCAAGGCGGGGCAAGCAAAAAAACCCGTGACAGAAAGTGTTAACCACACGCAATAGATCAGGCAGTAGTGTATACGACGTGAAAGTGGAAACTGCCTTCGCATTGTGGACTGGAATTCCGGTTCATAAACACGAACGCGCGCGCGGCATGGGAACGCTTAATTTGGACATTACGCACCATGCTTTATTAAAAGACGTTTTGTTGCACCATAAGCGACTGCGTTCCTTACCAGCACTAAAAAGACAGAGAAATACACTGTGAGGTCATAGGTAAAACATGCCATACATGGTAAGGGACCCTTCATATCAGCTCCACTGCATCGGCGGAATGAAACATTCTGGTCTCCACGCACTATTTTAATAAGTGGGTGAAACTGCAGCTAATAGGAAAATGTGCTGTGCCGATTATGATTCGTTATAAATCGTTTCACTGTACATTATGGTAGACCGAGGGAAATCATCATTTTTGAACACCCGCAAATCGTGAGCTATAAATTTAGCCGGTTTATCAAGCGATGTGCTACCCAATTCACATGGATTACTTTTTGCAATGACCTCTACAATGGATGCTGAAACGCATGAATCGTCCTCTACAAGATTGCACCCAAACTGTACGGTTAGAATGGGGAAAGTAGGAAGATTGTGTGCTCCGAACAGCATTTACATACTGCATTAAGTAACAGAGAACACTCCCGGTAAGCTAACGTTTAGGAGAGCCCTATTTACAAAACTGAATGCCGGTCAACAACTTAAGTATAAAAACGGGAAGTCAACGATAAAGAAGCCGTAAAACGCTTACAGTACTTAAGTGAATACGGGAAAATATTGACTACAGGGACATATTTCAATTTGAACACTACCCACAGTTGATCGTAGCTGTCGCATTCCCATAGACTATCCGGTCGGCCCCTTTCGAAAAGAAGCACTAGTCTCGAGTTTCGCTCTCATTAGAGCTCGTCTGTAGTGCATATCCTTGCCACTGCCGGGACTTGAACCACGGACACGCTGTTCATGAGGCAACCGTGTTTACCACTGCGCCATTGACCTCACGTTGGGCACGACCGAATTACCACATGTGGACGCTCAACCACTTTCGCTTGTGAATAATGATCAGGTTGCCCGACCGTCTCGAAATAGAGACACAGTAACTGTCTTGATAACTCCAATCGATAACCCCGCGATTACTACTACTGACGAGCTCTAATGAGAGCAAAACTAGAGTTTCGTGATTCCTTTCGAAAGGGGCCGACTGGAAAGTCTATGGGAATGCGACAACTGCGATCACTTGTGGGCGATTTTCAAACTGAGATAAACCAAATCCCCGACTACTCATCAGTAATCTACTGGGACAAATGTTTGTTTGAAAACTCAAACCATTACAATAAGACGTATATTGGGATATGGAACCAGTGAATTAGTTAATGGTAGGAAGGTCAACGAGCGGCAGCTATGTGTACCAACGGCGTCACATTACAAGTCCATCATTTACGCAGATCTAGAAAGTGTACGCCCCGCTAGTCGTTGACTACCATAACGGGTGCGTAAACCTGCTATGCGTTACTATTAAACATAAAATGTGCTTGGAGCATAGACTGATCACTCACCCCACCGTATTTTGAATTGATCATACGTGCTTCAGCAAGGTTCCTATTTTTCATACGTGTATGTACCACTCTATTTGTGTCAACCACTGATCTTCAGGGTTATTATAATAATGTTGATAATAACAATAATCTCTTCTCATTTGATGAACCTCCTCGATTAGACTCATCTGTTGTGTTTACTGTAAATAACGGACCTCCCCCCTGGTACGGTTTCCACATCAACGCGGCCTCAATCAGCAATCAACTAAGCGAATTCCGTGACCTTTGTTCCTGGAGAAACCCACTTATAAAAGGCATCACCGAGAACCCGTGTAAAGAGGAAGTGCGGGATGGCGAATTATATATCCCGGAAATGACCATGTTCCACAGTGATGGAAAAAGGAGATGATGTGGCACTTTATCTAGGACCGCATCTAAACACTTCAGTTATCCACGATATTGTTTTACTAGATGTTTCGGTATCAGTCCGTCAAGTAGTTGACGTCACTCATAAATTCACTTGTTTGATTGGTGTGATTTACAGATTGATGTCTGCGAACAGGGATGCTGACACGGCCTTGCACAAAGTTCTGTGTGTAATACCGTCTACATGTTTTGATCAACCGTTGAAAATGGAAGATTTTAATCAATCGGAGTTAGACTTCACGAGCCATTTAGTCAATGGTGTAACGTCCTTCTCTGCTGTGCATGTGTACCTGGATGTTGTTTTAGTGTGTTTCAGTGTTTGTTGGTGAAATGATTGCAGCCGGTAGCCTCATTGAATTCACCTGTTATTTAGTTCCCTTCACTTTTCCTTTACACTTATAAACCTTCTATCACAATTTTGAACCGATCAGTGCAGAGAAAGGAGCGTACAAACACATCTTTCTCCCCCTTATAACAACTCATGAATCTTTGAGCCTGTAATCATTGATAACGTATTCTGCACAAATACCAATCCGACCTGGTAGAAGATAATACAGTTTCATGGAGAGTTCGTTGGCATAATCTTGGAAACGATTGTTTGAATTCTGTTACAAGAAGCGCAGCCTGTAAACCCACAAACCCCTAATCATAAGACTCCTCTTCGGTCCTTGTAGCCTGTATGTGTAATTCATGATTCTGTTAACACAAACTTGATTGCGTACTGTCCTTTCTGATTGACGATGTAGAAGCAAGATTGTGCATTACAGGCGAGCTTCGACGAAAGTCAAACTCGAACACAGATAAAACGTCCACTGTTTAGGGCACGGGGAAGAGGCTGAAGCAGACGATATTATTGAGAAATAGGTGGATTGTTTAACTTCACTGAAGCACATCTACCATTCCCTCTACTTTTGAAGTTGTGTCTATCAAAGAATAGTCATCTACCAAAAATTATAACTTTTTGACTGATGACTCATCAGGAGATACTGCCAGATGACCAGCTCATGGATCAATTATAAAGTATAAACCAAACTGTAGGTCAGCTTTGAGAAACGTTACTTGCGTTCACCTGTAGTTTCATTCAGTAAGTGATTCGGTTGACGTTAGAGCAACACGTTTCGAGACGCGAACTGATTGGCACAATCGATACGTGGCATTGTTGATATTCAATCCACTGTGTGCTGAATAGCCCGTCTGTGGGAGGTAAATCGTTGTGTACGTCAACTTCCAGTTTGGGTGAACAACATAAACTATTTTTCGGGTCATGGGCTTTCGGTGGTCAGGACGGTTTTTTGCTGGTTTAATGTCAAATGTTGAACACATTGCTATAATATTGGATTGTTTGCAAAAAGTTGGTATGGACTTTAGTATTTTGGTGAGCGTTCGAAGAGTGTAAATGGTAGAAGCTAGGCATTCACATTGAATGAGACGTACTTATCGTATTCAAATGATCAGCTACGTTACATTGTGATCGTTCCTAGAAGGGACAGCGTAAAAATCCTATTAACTGTGCTGGATGCATTCATGACTATGACTTCGCACCAAATTGTACTCACAGATAGTTTGCCTACTGACTAATTGTCGCACAATCTAGATGTTACCCGTAAACGAATGTGAAAATGCTTGCTTGTGGTAATTTTGTTGTGATGTCAATGTCTGCTTCATGAGAGCACAGCTGAAGTTTAAATTCCGGCAGCGACTAGGAAACCTACCCTGAATGAGTGCTGACAAATGCGTGACTTGAATACGGTGTTTCTTAGAGAAGTCTGATTGACAAGTCTACAGAAAAGTAGAAAGTTTGATCCGTTTTGAGTAGGGTTCAATTTATAGATTCACAACGAGTTTTGTGTTTTGGCTTGATGCAGAGAAGGTGAATCTCAGCGTTAACCGCAGCTATTTCTAACGTCGTATATTTAATGAACTTTCCTTCACTTAAAATCGTTATCACGCGTTCAACTTCATTTTTACATAGTTGTTTTAATGTGTTTGTTTCCCCGTTGACTGATGGGAATACTGTCCAGTTGTTATGTTCCTAATGCATTTACTAGTGGATAATTTGATTGTTCGGCTAATTCATATTTAAAATTATAACGCCACCATGTTGCAAGATTTTCGATAGTATCGTCTAAATTCTAATCATTTCTCACATTGTGAAGCTTTAACGATGTTTATATTATTCTGTCTCCGTGAGTCGGCATTAGTCGATTAATTTATCCCGCTCCACTGAATTGGTTATAGCAAGCCGAGAGGGCTAAATTTCCCCTCCACAAATTGTTAACTTAGCCTTTATCATGCGGAAGATCCAAAGAAAGAATATGGTTATAGATTTTCGGAATCGATAAGGTCACCTTTGGGGAGAGTGTAGTCAAACACATGGACTGAAGTTGAACTTTTGCCGATAACAGCAAGCAAACAAAAATGTGCACCGACCTCTTCGTTTATTCAGATGAATTATTCAATAATCAGTATACCGTCTGTATACTTGTCCGAGCATATTCAACCAGCTTCTTTATTTATCAGAATGTATACCACGGAACATTCTAGAAAACGCAAGTTGTCTATTAGGTGTTGTCAGTTTTAAGTGGTCACTTTTCCACAGTGTCCAGGTTGGCCACTTGAGAGTGTATATTTCTGGAAGAAATGCCAAGGCTTCGGCTATATGTTTTACATTACCCGGTTCCAGTTTCGTTGGACTGTTCTTACGGTGAATTGTTGGAGGCTGTCAGTGGTGAATACATTCACTTTTCAGGGGTGGGGATTTTCCGGTATCTCTAGTGCCAATGTGATTTAATTTACGACATCTGAACCAGACATGTCTCCAACATAGTCCAATACATTTTGTACCATTTGGCAATGATTATATTATTCAAACGGTCAATATCACAACGACCTCGGCAAAACGAGGTTTTTACCTATAACGTTTCGGTCACGATGACTAAATTTTATCAAGTCAAATTTACACTTAGGCGATTACACCAATGAGTTACTTTGGCAAACAGCTAGAACGAATGCGGACATGTCTGCAATCATCTTGCAGACTGTCATTGTGGAAATAAGTGATATCTGACAGCTTTCATATCACTCCTTTTCAAGTTAACGCTGCGAGATGTAAAAACCTAGCGTTAAACTAATCTGTTTTAGATGATGATGACAGTCTGAGATGTAAAACACTGTTAACTCCTTCTGATGTCACCGTCGACGTTTAGCTGTATGACCAGTACATATTTAACGTTCAAAGGTGTGCGGAAATGGGTTCTTATAACACATTAAAACGCAAGCACAAAATGGTTTTGCCAACCTTCCACCAATATGGTTAGTGTAAGCAAATGATACATTTTTGGTTATTAAGTTTAGCCAAAACTAACAACGCAACAACATCAAGTCCAAATTGGAATCAAAAATGAACATACAGTCCTACACCTTCTATAATTGGTCGGTTGATGTTAAATAAAAATAAAATTTTCGATATATTCAGTTACTGAAAATCATCAAACTTTGATGATCATCTAAATTTTGACCCAGCTTATTAGCAGCGTTCCAAAGCTGTAATGCCATTTATGAACATGAAAGTATCTGTGTGGTTGTTGCGGTACATGATAAAATGTTTCAGAAGCCTTTCAGTTGCGACAGAATCAAACAGTCACGGTAAGATAGTCGGACCACTTCGGTCGGAATACTGTATCAAATGGGCATTTCCGAGGGTAGTAAGACTGCATTATTTTATCTAGGCTACACCTCACAACACAGTTGGACATAATTGAAAGACTCAGTCCAACCGCATGATCGTATCAGCTACGCACAGCACATGCATGTTGACAATACCTACATGCCGTCGATGGTTAGAATTGCGGAACACGGTGGATACATGCATTACCCAGGCGATAATTAAAACGTGACTGGACCAGCCGTTTTCGAACAGTGGCTGGAGATTAAAAAAATATAACGGCAATGTTCATATTCGAATAGAGCAGACAGAAGACTGACATTACACGATTTATGCTCTGGCAGATTTCGCCGTATCTCTACTTGTGTTTACTGCAGACTAGTTAAAATGTACAAAATTCCAAACCACATGACAATCACAAAACATCGAAGTTCGAAAACAGTCCAGTTGCTACCACGGCAGCATCAACGTCACAAACAGTTCTTTTTTTACGCACAACATGGGTTGACGGTGTCTGATCGCAATCGCCTCGGCATATCGTAACAAGCGTTTGTTTCGAGTCAAGAACAGAACACGAAATGACCTTGATGAGCCAATCAGATACTGCGTCATCAAGTGATGCTTGGCAATCGATGATGCTGGCTCCTTCCGAGTGTTTGCAGTCCAGTTACCTGATTGTGTGACTGTTTGCTGATCTCATTTCGGTAAGGGTTCGGTAACCTTGGTTCCATGCTGGCGCTCAGTTCGGCCAACATAGGATGCTCCGCACCCACATTTGTATTCATAGATTACGTTTGATTTGGTGAAATGAGACGTTGGTTGTTTAACCGGGGGCGTGGGAACTCGGACTGTTCTGTACATGATCATTGGTTTCGCGGCAAAGAACGTGCGTACAACAACTGACCTTAGGCGATGTTCAACTACTCAACACACACTGTCTCCCTTGAACGGCAGTTGTAAAACTACTGGCTTTTTGGCGACTGTGGACCGAGAATTATTTTGTACATTGCTGGTGTTCAACTTCCTTATAAATCCTCCCGGACAACCGTTGTCTACTAAAGTCTGTTCTATTTGGCGGAATTCATCACCCTGGGTGTCACTAGTGCAAGCCGTCTGACCATGTCAAATAATATTCACACTAATCCTCTTTTATATGCTACTGGAACATAGCTGTCAAAGTGTGGATACTGACCGGTCCACGTATTCTTTCGATATATAGCTCGCTGAATGGATCCATCCACTCTCTTAATCATGCTGCTATCCAGAAACGGCAATCGGCCGTTAGTCTCATTTCCTAAACTGTAGCGAATGTTTGGGTGGAAACATTTCATTTGGTCTAACAAATCTGTTGTCTGCATCTGATCACTTGTGACTATAAGTATGTCATCAACATACGTTTTATAGAGGACTAAACTGTCCAATTTGCTCGCCATTTGATTTCCCAGTTTGGCCACAAATATATCGGCCAAAACTGGACCAAGCGGTCTGCCCATCGCAACTCCATCAACCTGAAGATAAGCCTTGCCTTGAAAGCTAAAGCTTACGTTAGATGTAAACAGCAAAAGTAAACTTTCTACTTCACTTTCCGGGATTGCAATATTCATCTGATTTAAAGTTATATAGGATAGCAAAAACTGATGGTTTCTTTCAGCGGCCCGTTTGTGAACAACGATTATATGTCCAGTGAAGCTATGTGTTTGTCAGACATGTTGAGATTTTTTAACAGCGCGGCTAGATGAAAATAATCTTTCAGGCAGAACTTTCACATAGAATATCGTACTTGTTCCAGTATTTTTGCCAACCATTTGGTCAGTTCGTGCTGTGGAGAGTTGGACATAGCCAAAATTGATCTTAACGGAATTCCAGACTTGTACACTTTGGGGAGCCTGTATATCTGAGGAATCTGACTCGCACACGGCTTGAGATTTTTGAAATTTGTGGTGTCTATAAAATTACCTTCAGGTAGTAACTGTAATTCTCTGCTAACTCGTCTTTCTAAGTCTACTGGGTTATCAGTCTTCTTGTTCATCACAAATCCTGAGCGATCGCTGAGGACTGAATCCATTTTGTCAATGTAGTCCGCCCGGTCCATTACTACTGCTCCAGATCCCTTGTCAGGATGAAGAATGATAAAGTTTTCATTATCACGTAAGTGTTTAAGAGCATCGATAGACTCTCTTATTAGGGGACATTTCTGACGACTAGGGGTGATTCTAAACTGGTGCTCAATGTCGACAAGTTTTGCCTTGAAACAATTCCTATTATGTTCTGAAACTGGCTGGAGTTCAGAGGGCTGCTCATAGAAGTGCATTTTAACTCGTCTGCAGTAAACACCAGCAGAGATGCAGCGAAATCTGCTCGAGCATAAATCGTGTAATGTCTGCTGTATTCAACTTTTCAACGGGAAGTGGTTGTTTCAAATGTTCATATTCGACTGTAAGTTTGCGAACCTTACATTGAATAGTTGCCCACAGAAACCCTGTCGATGGGCACATCCAGTCTGCGCGTCTCTAATGTTGGCGTTAATCTTTCTCCGATTTGCATACGTCTAATCACACACTTGATAATAAGTGGCAGTGCAACACGTGATAGGCCAAACGAACGCGTCAGAGGTCATGGCAGGCGGACTATCCCTGTCAGTTTCATAAACGACCTTATAAGCACACACATGTGCACAGAGAATAGTACAAGCAACTGAAAACTAACTGACGAACAACTAATCGTGGATACATAGAACAGTTACATGATTGAATTAGTTCCCTGATAGAATGTCTTACTCCCGTAATTCTTTTGCTGAGACTTTGCCTCAACGAATAGTAGACGTGGTAACCGGATTTTCTAAATTTAAAAATCATTTTTTCACACTGCTGTTTTGTTATATTGTTGAACGCTCTGACGGTAGAAATGTTATAATATTACACTGTGGGAACTTGCAACGAGATGGGATTTTCCGTAGAATATGGTCATTTGTGGGAGTGTAAAATAATTCACCGACTTCTTGCTTGAGTATAGTAAATATCTCAGATACGGCACAAACCGGTTTCGCAATAACCTGATATGTCTCCGCTAGTTCATAAGTTTGTTGTACACTTGGGAATGTGAGCTATGATCTAAAGGCGACATGTATCGCTTCGCATCTTCATCATACGACATTAAAAGTCAAGCTGCTTTTTATTTGAACTAGTGTTGTTTCATGTGTAGGACACTAGTTGCATTAACTTGAGTGTTGTACTCACATTTCTATAACAATCATTCAAAAAATCTATTCACCATTATATTTAAAATAACTGACAAGTCAGTAACTAGTAGGCTGATCAAAACGCGTTGCTAATCTTACTACCGTGTCTCCAGTTCAGATGTTTAAGAACCTCTGTTTAATGAAAGCCGATTTACATAATAATGAAGCCATTCAATGCCTATGCATTTTTTATTGAAATTAATCACTGATAATTTTTTTCGAAGTTTTCTTTTATGGAGAATTTTTCGTCTACTCCAGGAGACACGACATTCATCTCATGTGCTGCTATGATTCAAAAGCTAGACCAAGCAGAATAGACTTACCTTGATTGGTCGAATCTTGCTAACGCATCAACCCTGAAGCAGGCAGCACCAATCATATTGGGCTGTTTATATCAAGAAATTTTATTGGTTTAGAGAATTGCAAATTCACTTAGGGCAAGTACGTATCAATATATTCCCAAAAATTGAATAGACGCAGAGAAAAGTATTCAATTTAATGTTAACTTGAACATGAGTGTATCAGTTTCTTTCCCATAAATTTCACAAGTATTGTTATCCTAACAATTCCAAATGTGGGAATATGTTTGACGGGGCATTCTGGATTGAATACACTTCTATCAGTGATAATTGTACAACCGATTCAAACAGTTCAAAATGTGACAATCCAATTCGTTTATGCGACACTCCACTACTCAGTCTCTCCCTGCTAGCATTAATTTTGAATATAACGTGCATGTACGTCTTTGCACGGCACAATCGGCGTTCAGTCATGCGCAGCAGTCTTCTGTTATTATCAGCAACAGAGGTTGTCTTTCATCTTTTTTTCTCGGTTGACTACATGATGCGCTTGGGATTTTGCACTATCCCAACCACACAGGAATCTTTAGCTCGTGTGGTGGCTGCTGCCGCAATAAATTTAGGTTCGGACACATTCCTGTGCACACGAAATTGGTGTAATGTGCTCATAACATCTGCTAGAACCGAAGTTATTGTGGTACCTCTCCGCACTCGGAGATATTTCACTCGAAAATCGATTTTGTTCATCTATGCACTTGTCCTGTTTGTATCATTTGGACTGTCGATTGTTCGTGTATTCTATGAGTACGTACTGGTGTGTCAACCGTCGGTATCAATTGCTAAACAACAGTTTATGGAAATACGGAGTTTTGATTTGTTACCTCGACATTTTGCCGATCATTACGACGCTTACTGTTTTTTCATTTATCAAGTGATACTCCCAGTGATCTTAGTGCTATCCATGTCGATCACAATTGCTTCTTATGTCTCGCCCTGGCGGCAATCGGCCATCTTAGAAGCAACCAGCATTCGACGGAGACATCAGATGAATGCCACACGAACAGTACTTTTGATGGCTTTGACATTTCTGTGTTGTCAGATGCCAACATTTATTTTTGTCATACTAGATAATTACACGGACTTCTTAGGTAATCGCACCGGTACTGATCTCACGATGAACATCGCTCATGTAATTGCTGATGTACTTCTTCTGTTAGATTCTGTTACCAGCATTATGATCTACAGTTACAAACTACCTGGTTTTCGCAATCATCTAATCTGTCTCCGTGGTTGTCAATCAAGAGGTGACAACCCGCTAGCCGATAATACTGAGATGACAGTGCAAGACGGTCCTTGTCGACTGCCATATATCAACTCTGCACGGACCCCATCGTTTCACACTTCGAACAAAACGATCACAGACAGACATGATGTGGCAGGATATGACAAACTGAATGGAAATGATGAACAACGGGAAAATGAAACACACTTTACCTGAGCATTGTCTAGTGTTTCACATCTCAATGCACGCTTCCACATAGCGTTTCCGGATGTGTTACTGTTATTAAATCGCTTAGTCCTCAAACTGGACACGGAACCATAACTTTGAACATTACCATATGGAATCCAGAGTGTAAGATTTATTCTGTCCCATAAATTTCATTGGTATAATGGCGAACTGGCATGAACAAATGTTTCTAACATTAACTTTTTACGTCAAACATGTTCTTGAAGATAATTTCGAAAGTAAACTGACAACGGAAAATAACTAAGAATAACAGTTTCCATACGTGATGGCTAAAATATTCTGATGGATAGGTTGTTATTGAAATGAAAACAATGCTGACTTATTAGAAACTCTATGCACCACGTGTACAAAGCACACTGGCATAAACGGGCCTTCTTCTAGAGATTGTTTGGAAGAAATCGCTATCCGCAGAAGATTGTTCGAAAGCTGATCGTTCATCACCTGAAAGCCACTACCGTGTGTGCTGCCAACCATAGTTAGGAAATCACAACTTTTTCCCCTTGGCAAACTCTTTTGCGTGAATTCTCAGAGCAATTGTTAATGTTGACACGTTTTCGAGGATTGTAACAAAGGGTCGTCGTTGTGACAGCCTGTTTGAACATTCAGCATTGAATGTATAGGTTGTTTGGCTTTCAGTGGACAACTACTTATTACTGAACCAAATATCTAATGTCTACAGAGCAAGCGAAACCGGGCGAATGAGTTTTTCATCACCCACGAGCATTCTGCAACTTGTTGTAAACATTCATTTCAATCGTTTACATCTAGGAGCATTACAGTGTGCTGATGGGTCATAGCTGTTCAACATGGATAGTGTGGTTGGAATGAACATCAGAATCTTGAGTATTCTACAATGGTTGAAGACTGGATAGAATCATCAGGAGCTGACGAGACAGTAACCACTAACACGGTACACGAGTCATCAAATAGAGATCCGTAAATAATGAGGTCCGTGGGGGTAAACTGACATAAAAGGACAACGCCAGCTCATACCGTAAGAAACTAAACATCCACGCTGGTCAACGCAATCTGTTCGACTTATACAACTAGTTCAGCAAAAAACTGGTCACTGTAAACTTGGAAAAACTACTAAGAATTATTTAAGTTTGGGATTGACATTGTGAGTTGTATTGTTTTTAAAAGACATTTGAGAAAGCTGATTGCAAGGTATGTTACTCCTTCTATTTCACTCTCCAGTTACTCCATCAGATGCAGACCTTCGTTTGTGGAATGATATATACCTTAAAAAATCCAGTGTCTCTTCGTGTACACATAGAAACCTAAGGTTTGTGGTTTGAACTGAGCATAAACTAAGCTCTTTTAAGTACATCCCAGTTTACAAAACTTTGGTTGTAATTCCTTAATATCGGTCTAGTTGGGACAACATTCAGCCAGTATGTTATTTATGACAAATCGATACTCGGAGCAACACCGTGGTCATTTTGTTTTTAATTGTTATCTTATAAGTGACTAAGTAAAGGGAGACTGACGACAAATTCTTCAAACTATTGGTTTAGTGCATCGAGTCATTTCATTGGTAGTCACTTCATATATTCAATAGCTGAGTAGCGACGTATTAATTGACACTTGTAAAATTAGTGAATAGGTTGATAACGTTTTGGTACTATTTAGAACGTTGGTTTTTTGAGCTGTTATCGAACTGGAAATTTTATAATATTCGCTAAGCGTTCTAGTAGGTTCATTTAACGTTGTATTATCACACCATTGAACCTATTGTCGCGGGGTAAATCAAGTCGTATAACTGGATTGCTTTACGTATTTTGTACAGTGAAGCTGTAGGCAATAATACCATAGCAATTTCACGTTAATAATAAAACCTAACATTTTATATGGATTAAAGCGTTTGATACAAGAAGGGAACCGAAAAACTAAGTTTAGACACATACAATTATAATTTAAAAGGTTTATAGGTTTAAGAACTTAGTCGTTTGGCATGCTCTGGAGAAATGTACATATAAGCCTGAATATGCTTCTGAGTAGGTAAGGAGTTACTGGACAATTATATTCTTTGAGGTGAACGTACAGGAACTTTCATTCATTTTACTATTGAAGAAGTGGTTTCGGAAAAACGAGTGACTGTTATTCGGAAGAACCACGTAGATAAACATTTTAGCTGCATTCCTATCAGTTCCCAGGGTTATATTAGTTAAATACTTGAGTATAATGCCACCCTACTGGGTTGAAATGATGAGGATCTGCTCGGCAGCTTGACGGCATCTCTTATATGAGCAAAATTAACTGCAGAAGAACGGGACAACCAATGGTAAAGCGTGCTAACGAAAGGTATATCCAAATAAACTAAACATGTGTGTAGCTTGAGTGGACTGGTTTGTAATGTAACAACCGAAAGGTTCAGTGCTCATCTCCTGGGATTAGAGACAACCTGAATACATAAATTCGTAAGGTACTCCGTTAGTCAATAGTGACTACTCTTTGGAGGAGGAAACATTCCCATCGTTCGGAGGTATTCATGGACAGACTGAAGTTATTTGATCATTTGTTCAAAACTGCCAAATCATGTTGCGAAATTCGAGTTGGACATCTCAGAACTGGACACCTTGGAGAAACGTTACTGGCTTACTCGAATATCACAATAATTTCCGATGAGTATATATTGCCCTGTAAGTTGTGAATAGAGAAGTTGGCAAGAGGGCTCTTCAAAGTAGACCAACATGTATGTCCGTGTTCATATTTTTGCGATCCAAAATACTCTACAGCAGTCTGTCACAAATGTTGGTGCAATGTAACCCTCAGCACACTTAGCACAAAAAGGTTGCTTCATTTCGGTCCACGAACAGTCCAACCTCATTAACTTTCATTAAGATATGAATTGCAGTTAATAATGAGGAAAATCTTTTGTACGGTTTACCGTTTATGTTGAGCTGATTGATATAATGGAACAACAAACTGATAATTCTTTACAAATTAACGAATTAAGCAAATGGCCAGGTTAAACATCCACGTGAGTAAAAATAACTCCGAGCATCATTGAGTTAGATGTAGATAATAGCGACAAAAATTACTCAACACTGACCACTAATTAAATAAGCCGTCAGTAACTTGGGCTAGTTTACACAGTTCGAACGAAAAATTATTTCACCCGCAATATACAGAATACTCATATACTGTGTGACTGTGTAAATGCTATGGTTTTTTACTTTAAGTTAAATGGGTCTGAACACCCATCAGCTTCAGTGAAGGTTATGTAGAGAGAGTTGTCCACATCTAAACGGTAAATTCCACCTATCTGAAAGGCACTATGGTTGAACGTAAACATGTCATGCAACACGGGTAAGTTAAGAGATAACTTCTTAATCCAGAGTACAGGTGTGAATGTCCTCTGAAAATAGTAAGCTGTTTACATTTGGGATACGTGTGGAATATTTATCAAATCTTTTGCGACTCAAGTGTTTAGATAACGGTTACTGACGTACTGCAACATTGAGCGTAGACTTGATGTGCCTAACTAACCACACTGAGACCCAAAAATGCTTATGAAGTAATACAACTGAATTCACCCAGCCAGAGCGTGTGGCTGTGAGCTTGCGAACGACATTTCGGTAGTGTCTAATATGTGTTCATTGCCACACCGATCAGCACGGTTGCCTCATGAACGTGTGACAGAGATTTAACGAAGACTGCACTTGACTGTACACTTGGGTCCATCCTACCCAAGGGAACGCCAGAATGCTTGCAACAGCAAGCTTGCTCATTGATTAGCTTTCTTGTTCGGTGTTATCCACGGAATTATTAAGTTAACTAAAAATGGACTGTGCAAACCGACATGAAATTGACTCATTTTTAATAGACCTCACCCATGGACTGAACTCAGCATCCAGAAAATGGACTGTGGAACTTAATGGGCAGTTCGTCATGTTAATATTTACCTTATACTGCTAGACTTCTTCCAGCGTAACCTGATTGCATAAGACAAATTTAGCTGAAGCTCAGTTATACCGTATTATTTTTGCTCTAGAAAACCAAAAACGAAAACGCACAATAGCGTAGCGAAACTGTTTACAGACTTCGAAGTTAGAAACAAGGGTCCAAAAATGAATTTGAATTGGAAGTTCAACTTAACCTGCATGATTTTCACTCTCAAAACGTTTGAAATGCCTACTTTTATCTCGATTTCGGCCACTTGTTTCTATTTGAACTTGTCTGGATCTTTACTGAATTTTTTTCTAAGAACTTTGGATGTAAAAAACATAGGTCCGTCTCGTGTTACCTTGTATCAACAACTGGTTAACAAATGTAATCAGTAGTTTTATCAAGCAACTGAAAAAATACTGCCAGGTTTTGGGATCGCTTGAATGAGAGTAACTCATTATTACCGAGTTATTTCATGAAGTCAAGATTTTATAAAGTGGCGATAAGTTCCTGCCGTTTTGTGCCTAACTTTACCGCGTTTTGTATTTCGGTATTTGAGCCCGTATGCAATAGCTACGAACACAAACTGCTAGGTTCCAACAGTGGTCATTCTGTGCGGAATCCGTGAATTTATGTACACAAAACAATGTGATTACAGCAAAATTCCGTCCGGAATGAAAACCACGAATTGGTTTATCAATATATGTATCTTTTAGTTCACTAGAACCGGAAGGCTGAATAGTACAGTAAAGCATGTTCATTGTTGACCTAGCAACACATTTAACTAAGCAACACCCCACTGAATGAAAACCGTTAAACATTTCAGCTGTCATAATAATAAAATCGTCACCATGATTGAAAACAACGTAAGTGGGTTTTTGTTCTCGTCATCTGGGAGACGCTTCCTCATTTGAAATAATTCAACTTACCGTTTATATGACTGTGCTAGAATCAGGCAACTAACGAAACGTTTTAAAAAAAGATTTACATACAATCGGTCAGCAAGGTACTGCCAAAGTTTTTTCTCTTCTCCCCAACCTTATGTTCATATGATTTGCAATGCCAGGTTTGTTTTGCAAACATTACACACCCTTGAGAAATTATGGAATTATTTAGAAGTATCTGTGGTTGAAGGATGTGGTCACACACGAACGTAGCAAACTTTCGTCAGTCCGCGCGCCTATTCTGAGAGTTGATAGGCGGCAGTCCGTGTAACGAGTTATCTGACGACGACGATTTTTACCACATGCAATGAAAGAAAGCTTGACAGCCACTTGTTTTTAATTACTCGGTTGCTGGCAGGGTAAATTTGTGGGCTATTCAAATAAAGATCAGGATGGGCCTACAGTCTGGCAGGTGAAATAACAATTTCTTGAGTAGTAGGTTGATAAAAAGCACGCCGAGAAAATCCCAAAAAAAGCGTTTATCTATTCAAAAACAACAGCAGAAAAAACGATGGCAAATACCTCTATCTCAGAAATGCTACAAACGGAGATAAATGAATATTGGCAATAAAACAAAGCGGTATCTAATCAGACACGTGGGCTTGCATTTCACACTATTACAGACCATAAGAACTCTGGTATATGCAGACAAAGCATGTATTGGTTAATGCCAGAAGTGTTTGTATAAATGACCAGGTCTCCACTCTGATTTCGGTAATATGATTGGAGATTCATGTGGTAGAAGGAGGAAGCGTTAGTATGAACAGTCACGCCTTTGATATTTAGATGCAACCTATTCCCTTGTAATAAATATTCTCAAATGTTCGCATTCCCGAGACTGAATATTATTACTTAAGTCGAACATCATACCGAGCAACAAAAGAATATAGTAACTCATTACAACAGGGCCACATTCTCGTTATGTTGTGCCTCTTCATTGCCAGCTCCTATAACGCACGATGTTTTGTAGCAGTCTGATTATATTTTTGCTGGATACTTCCAAATCTGTTTGAGCAGAAAGATATCCTCGAATTATCGCGTGACTACTGCAACACGTATATATTTGCATCGTAGGTAGAATTAGCTAAAATATTCACAATATTGTTAAATAATCTACGGAGAAATAGGCATGCAAAAAAGTTATGGAAGTGTAAACAATGTGGCAAAATTTGAAAGTTCTCCCTGAGTAATTCATTAGTTAGTGGGCCGCATTTTGACGATGGATCTGAACATATGTTTTTAACTTGATGAAATATGTATTTTGTAACCTAAGCAAATTAAACAAACAACTGTACCAAGTTAACGTTGGTAGAGCAGTCATGAGCAATGATCTCAGTTAAACGAACACCCATATCAAATTAATGTTGACAGAACAGTCATGATCGATGATTTCAGTTTGCTTCACAGCCACTAGTGTGGATATAAACGGTGAGTATCCCGTGAAATGTTTCAGAACATAATATCAGTTTTGGGCATTCTACGTGGTTGTTACACCTTCTTCTCCCAAATGCTGAAACTTATGAGCTGTTTATATTTGACCTCACAGTCACTAGGCCTCCCAGGCGGATTTGTGATGGCTTTTCAACTAGTTTGCGTCAATTGTCACTAGTGAGGTGGATGACAGCAGGTTTGTTCTGGTTGGTTCCCGTTTACACTAAACACACCGGAAAATTAAACCTCTAGCATGTGAGTAAACGTCACAGTGGTAGTTCACCGGCTATATCATTTTAGAATAACACGTTTCCCACTTGATTGGAATAAGCCACTTAGACACTTACGTATGTAGGTCAGATTGCTAGCTAATCAGCTTCAAAATCTCATATTGTTAGCTCACTGTTAATCCACTGTGTGAACTAATTTACAAAGAACTACCTAACGGAAGTACTGTGACAGATGACTTGATATAAAGCGTTGTGTACATTTTTCTATTAAACCAGCCAAAACGACAACGGAGAATTAATGTCAAAGTCTCGTAATATATGTATGTACAAATTTAACTAGTTAGGTCACCTTGGGCACCAGCGTAAGTAATGAACAACTTAATTGATGAGACAAGAGAGAAAAATGCAAATTATTTGAGCACACAGCGAGCATAGAATATCTAGTTATAACTGTGCAAGCAACAATGATAAAATCAAAGATACATTTCAACAGTTCAGAACCGACAAATGTCAAAGGATTACGAGAAAACCGACTAAGATATAGAGAACTTATAAGCAGTCTCGTACCATGTCATCTACTTATCTGACTAAGTTCGATTAGTTTAACCTAATGGATCGCAGTTTATGATGAATTTCTTGTAAGACAGTTTTCGTTTTATACAACACACCTCATCTTGTACGAGGTTGCTGCACGTGTCACTTACCAAATGTATCAGCACCCCTTCTGAAGGAAAGTTTCAAAACAGCATCAGTGTCACTTTGTCTACGTCATCGTCTTTGCAGCGAATATATGCAGCGTCTAGTGAACTTGGAAGACTAATAATTTTGCCTGTAAACTTGAACGTAACTTTGTATATTAACTTATGTGAGTCTACCAGAAATGTATTCAGATTTGAAGCTCGTCTATGATGTGAAATAAAACTTAGATTCAGCTCGTCTAGACTTACTTCACAATTAACTGTGCAAACGAGAAACGGAATTGTTAAAGGTATCTAACAACACAGTACATTTGAAAAGCAACAGATAACACACTGAAATATAGGTTTACCTTGGTGGTTGCATTAAACATACAGTCGACATTCTTAAAGAGTTACCACACAACCGACAGAGAATGTGTACATAGCGGCCTAATCGATAAAACAGGAGAAGGTGGAAACAGTCAGCAAAACCAGGGAACAAGTAAGGCTAAGTATGTTAACTTGCGTTTCATTCGAGGAGTAGTTAGACACACACGAATATGTATAAGTGATATGTTTCACATGAGCTGTATTATCGAAAGGTGACCAATAAGAAGTTTTGGATGAACCAGCAACCAGTCCCTGAACTAGCGAACATGCGGGAAAAGAATACAAGTTCATTGCATTGAGTTCCGACCTTCGACTACCGTTACACTCAGTTCATCGCATCCAGAAATACGCCTAAAGACAATGTGCCTTGTGTTTCACTTAGCGCTAGTAACTATGAGATTTTATATGAAAAATATTTCTTACGTGAGAAACTCTTCCAACTTCCACTTGACATGATATATTTTACTTTCACCTCGTTGAGATGTCAGGTAGTCATGATAAATGGATTGAGAATAACACAACGTTAGGATTAAGTCGTAATACTCCACGTTTCAACCACCTCAGGTGGTTAGTAATCAAGTAGTCTTCTTCACAGAGAAATTTAGAGTTGCCTCAGGTGACTTCGAGTTATTTCGATAAAACTCGCTTATTCGGCCTCCTGGTCACCGGCTGAATTGCTGTTGTAGTTTAACTTTGCATTCTTTCAACTGTTCAGCTGATAGTATATCACCAAGCGGTATTTTGCCATTCCGTCCTGAAAACACTGGCGGTGTTGATGAATTGGCATGCGGGTTATTCATAACCACGACTAACAGCATGCACCTCCGTAACGTCGATAATGCTCAAAAACGTACGTTTGTAGAGTGGGCACACGACTGATGATTCTCATCAGTAAGATTACTGGCAGGCAAGATCCACGTCGGATACGGTTTGTGATCTTGCTTCCCCCACTCTATTCACATTAGTGGAAAATGTGTAACGTCATTCTTGAGCTACAATACTACTGTCAATCGTACAAACAGAGCAAAACTGGGCCAACTGCTACAAGATCATTCAATCCAATCTAACTTGATTAATTAACCGGATGAATATCTTTCCAATAGAACCAAATGCAGGCGCTTGAACGTTTTTGTGTCTAACCAATTGAAAAATAACTCTGGTTTATCTCAAGGGTCTATCTTACCATCTCTCTTGTTATTAACAAAATATACAGTTGGGCTGATCTCAACAGAAAGAGCATTGCTCTTCCAGAGTGCTAAGGACGTTTTTCACGAATTGTCTATTTTTGACACAACGCAATATGATTTGTCAATCCTGGACGAATGGTCGAATGATTGTAATTTACTTATGAATATCTTGAAATATGCAAATGTTTTTGTCTTCTCTGGGTGGTGGCGACTATTCTCAAAAACTCATGGGACAGGACGCGAGTTATGTACTCAAGATACATCTGTTCCAAGACGACTATCATTCAGACATTTATGAACAACGTTAAGACACAATAGGAACTAATGCTGATATCACATTTGTTTGGGGAAAAATTGAGTAATACGTTTTATACGGTCTTTTTCGGATCCTTATGTATCTATCGTCACATGACTTCGAAATTTGTAAACGTATATATGCATTTTCTGTTGACTGGGTTAATCAACAATGATTGTTTCTGATCTTTCAAAGAATGATAGCATTTAAAAGAACAAATCTGTCTGTTTCAATGTAACAGGTATATTTATATTCAGTACCATTGATGAATTCCATTCGGTACCTGCAGAGTTTGTAATAGTTCTGCAGTCCGAAGCGTATTCATATATTTATCCAAGACAGACTAACACCCTGTTTCCTGTACGTACAACTCCAATATCCTGATTGTTCAGTAACTCTCCATCTACCTAGGAAGGCTGTAACTTTTGGATTAATTTATGTAGAGCTCATTAAGCTTCAAATATATGACATTATCAATACGTTCCCTGCTGGTAATGTCCGTCATTAAATACGTAATCTTTTGATTTCATTTCTACTTCAACTGTTGCAAATAAACTTCTGTTTCCATTATTTTTCAACGTATAAAGAAATTGATAGGTTGGCTTCTGCTAATATTCATTTGTTGAAGTCTTACATATTAAGCGGTTTGTGCGCAGAACTTTGTTCAGTATATCATCAATACCGTCGTTTTCGTTCGGTTTGTTTATGGCCGTTGTGAATGGACAAGTGGAGCGGCCCGCTTGTACAGTGGAACGTGGATAATAAATGGGAATTTTCAGATGTTGAACAGTTAGTGAATAACAGAATTGAGAAAATTATACTGAGATCGACTGAGCAGTTGCTTCAAGCATTAACAAATAAGCAGTTAATCAGTTCGAATTCACGTTAGGAGTAGGGCGGATTGAATAAAATATTGGAACAGTTCCAAACATTTAGTGTGAACAAAAAACGAAAGTGAATTGGCCCTTCGTAGGCTCAATAAGATAAGTTTGATTTATAGCTTGTTTCCACCCTCTTACTTTGGTTGAACAAAGTCCAACTCTGATTTTCAGTTTGCACTGGCTACGATCGCAACGATTCAAAATGGTGTTTATGATGCCTCTTGATGCTTACCCTCAAACCGACACTTCATGATTGTTTTTGTCCCTGTTTGGACTTATCAGTTAAAGATAATCTGAGTGGAGGATCCAATCCGCTACCTTGTAGCGTTACGAGACAACGCTCTTGTCCGCTCCATTACCATTTTTATGGCTATTGCTCATATCAGGCTGACTACATGTTCGTGGTTTCCTAGATACCACTTAGGAACACAATGTGACATCATAGGAGGTCATGATCGCAGTTGTACATTTTTAAATTTTTAGTCAGTATTTTTGGTCTACTGATCCTTATAAGACGAATAAACACAACTTCACGCAATGGATTACATTTTAGTTATTCCCGGTTACTCAGATTCCGTGACACGTTGTTTTACTTGTAGTACAGATAAGACTTGCATGAGTTGAGCGCTTCAAACGGTTGGTCTACTAGCGATAATCTTCTCCAAGAAAAAATGTATTGCGTTGAGCATCAGTCCATTTGTAAATCAATTGCCATGTAGCCTTTACACTACGTTGTACAACGCCAGATCTTGGTGCTGTTTTGTTTATCATATGGAGAAAAAAAGTAAGTTTCAAATACACTTTAAGAGAATGTGCTTTACACTTTTCGTGGTCTCTTGCCGTGATTCCATTATGCTAAAGACCGCATTGTTATGCACAAAAACTGCTAGTTCAAATGCAATGAAACATATCAAGTGGTTCGACACAGTTAACTACCTTTAATTCGGAGAACCCTCGAGCAGTGTATCGAGAAAGTGTCTGTGAAGAATAAAATTGTCGAAACAAATAATAGTTATTAAAACATACTGCAATGTTTGTTGTATTGTGAAGTTGTTGGCTCAAATATTTCGAATTAACCACCACATTTAGACAAATCCTTCGGTCGACTGGTTTCAAAAGAAAACACTAAACTTGACTTTCGCTTTTATCACTACTTACTGGTAATGCATACGATCGTCAAGGCTGAAATTTAAAATTATATAGCGCCCTGGAATTCGACTGACAGTTTATATGTTACCCAGTTGGTCCAGTGAAGTATATGATTTCAAAATAATTCAGAAGCTTCTGATCAAGAGCCTAACGGTTCTAGTCAGCAAAACGATTCCACTTATTCTACCTTCAAAATGTTTTTGGACAAGTTAAACATTGTGTACACACTTCTAAGGTTGAATGTTTGAATACGATGGTTCTGACATATCTGTTGTGAGGTTTCTGGCATTTTGGTGGACAGGGCAATGTCAAAACACGAGAATTGGAGTGTTACGTTTGGTCCGGGGGAGAATATACACTACTGATTAACTCTACTAAGAGAGGAACTAGAGCGTAATGCTGCTTTTGCTAGGTAGGCCAGCCCTGAAGCTTATCCGAATGAGAAGATAGCAATCAAGAGTGGGTGATGTTTACCTGAAATAATTTTTGAATATCTGGATTTGTTAACATGGCTGGCCGGTGTTTCACCTTTTAAATCTTACACGGAAGGTGGTTATAAGGGCTCCAGCAGGCACACCTTGTTGCCTGTATCCCTAGGAAAAGTCATGCCCATGGTGCAAATTTGATTCAGACTGATTGGTGCACATCCACTGGCAGGAATCTGAAGACACTTGTCATTTTAATTAGTAGTTTTCGACTAAGTTATTACTAAAATGGATGTATTTTCTTCGAAAATGGTGTTGATTCGATATAGTTTTTCACACCAAATTTGACCATGGGATTTCTGAAAGAAAAAATTACAATACTGATGACTTTTTAACGCAAAGCTTATTTATTCTGGCCGACTTCATTTACATGCAAAATACATTTGTAACTACTATAACATGAGTAGAATTTGTTGCTGTTTGCAGCATCCAAACGGACTTTCACTTTCGTCACCGATGTATTATTCGAATTGACTGCATTGAGAAAAATAATTGCGGACACTATGACGTCGAACAACTGCGATTAATGCCGTAACACTTCAGTAAAAGTCTCATAACCAGCCAAGCCCATCCTCATAGGTTGTCTCCGGTTCAAAGCATGTAGGGCAGGGAAACAGATGCGCGATGTGTTGCAGACAACGCGTCCGGCAAACATGTTGAAGAGGGTAATAAACGGACAACAACGAACAACAAATGATTACATGCTAACCGAGTAATACAAGGCTTACAGGAAAGCAAGATGAACAGGCCGGCAACTGCAGTAAACGGTTTGAGGCCCACGACACTGCAATGAAGCTCAACATTGAAAGATTCCTTTCATTATTGCGGAAAAGTTGGCGAATGACCTTCAGTTGATCGTCATCTAATCTCTTGTAAAATGACCATTTGGTCAAACTGTAGAAAGGTGCACACCTACAGGACAACGCCTGAACCTATAGAGTCAAAGTAAAAGTGTGAAATGAACTAACATATAGATTAATGGAAAAAGAAACCAGGAGATATTGTCGTAATCGTTGGAAGACAAACAACGGTTGACAGGTCACTCAAAATAACGGTAATCTGTAATCAGCTGCAACAAACCATTGACGTATACACAAAAATTAGGAGAAGGTGGATGAGAAACAGTTGGTGAGTATTTTAATACTATCCTGGAATGGAATCATCACAAAGGTGTAAACCTTTAATCACAAGGCATCTAGCCATTCAAAAAAGAACACGTAGGAGAAAGAGTACGAACCAGTTGCCTGTGCATGAAAGAACAATAAGAGTGGACTACAACCTGCAAAACTCCAGAGGATGTTAGATGTTTTTCTAACTAAGAGGGTAAATTGTGTTCATCTAATCGAATACTTTTAAATAATTTGAATACGACTCTAGTAACTACAAAACTTCTCATCATATGGTCTTTCTCAAAGCTTTTGAGCGGATTACTATGATTCAAAAATGGGAGATATATTTAGACGCATACACTCTGTACACGTTAAACTATTGAAGTTATAGAAAAAAACTATGTTTTATCTAACGAAGGTAATACTTTATTGACTGCCGTTTTAATCAAACGTTTTTGAGCAATTAAAACGCATACACAAAACAATATCAGATTTTAAGCAGTGTGCTAACAACTAAGGTGAGTTTATTTGCAGGACGAAAAGTTGTCATTTCGGATTCATGACTGCCTTGTTTGAACTACGTGAATCGTGTGTACTGCGGCATTTAAGTCGAATACCATTGTCAGTCTAACCTGATACGGTTTGATGACTGTGAATGTAGTATCACAACAACCGTACTTAGACTGACAGCTGTTACAGCACTTCTCCATAGGTTACCCTCCCGAGAGAGGAGGGATAACCAAGAGCAGATGTCTTTTGTGGAACTCCACTATAGTTACCCCTGAGATTTTCAAAAAGTAAATACCCGCTCTGAGTGGAAACGAAATTGTACCAAAGTCTTGTACACTTTGCACTGCTCAACTAACTTATGCGTCCAACGGAGACCAATTAGTGCTCGACAGGATCTCAGTAACAGTGTGATACAAATAGTAACAATCACGTCGTATGCCAACATATGTTCAAAGTTTATTTGTCTAGCATCGGTATATTTCTGTGAGACTCAGCCAACTCCACCTATCATGCACACACTTAGTAGAACCCCGCATGTCGTGGACAAAACAATCTTGGCGCCAGTACTGTGTTTAGTGATCAGTGGTGTCCTCATTCAGCAACGCGTCAGGTGAACCCTTCGTTTTACACTCACAAAAATGTCTGTCTGTCTCTGCTAGCTTTATCGACAAACTAAACAATGGAATTAAGAACAGACTGAGTACAATGAGGATTGGGAATCACATATGAAATGAGTGCGACACCTAAGTTCTCTTCTCAGCGTTTGAGACGCTTTACTTATAGGCTATCTGACCCAAGCACCACTGCAGCAACCAGCCGAATTTCAAGGCGTATTCAAAACCTCATCATTCTCAAGTATTTTTGCTATAGCATTTTACGCAAACGGTGTTCACCCTCGTCATCAGAATATCCAGTGTTGAAAGGTTGGCCAATAGGCTTCAAGTTCTTGAGACTTAGAGATTACTACCAGGAAAGTAGTTCGGAAGACACATGTGTAAATATATTGGTACAAGAGAAATGTCACAACACAAGTGACAATTACATAAAAACAGTTAGAAAATATGTTATATATCTATACTGACGCACACTTCACAGCTTTAGTGATGTATAACTGGTATGCCTCTGCAGAAAGAATATATCAGTCATAGTAGCATTTCCTTATCTATGGCGCGCTGTTTCTCTTTTAACAAGTGTGATAGAATTAACGTTTGGCTCATCAAATTTAGAAGCACTATTTATTAGACCCGAATATATTAGCAGGACAGCTTAAAGTGTCTCCTGGGGAAGGAGAACATCAAACTGGACACGTGTTTATGATTGTAGAGCTATATAAAGATTTTGTAGGGACAAACTATTAGCTGATCAGATGAAGCACTCCCATTCTGTCATAGACCACTTCAAAACAACAATACCTTTTAGTACCAACTAACTCGGGATGAATGAATCTAATTTGTCCCAACACTGTAGACAGAAGCGTTGTTTGATGACTTCTCAGTAGGCTATCGTGTCTAGAACTGAGCATTACTACTGAGTTGGTCCTTTCGATTTCGATACAATGCCTTAGTGACTATACTACTACACGCATCCTTTGCTTTCAGTTCATTAATTTTGTCAGATGAAGAAATGTGAGATTCTCCCGAACAAATAGATTTTGATAGAAACAGGTGAAAAATGTATGAGGTAGAGAAAAACTGTGGACAGGCAAGCATAAGAAAGTTGACAGAAGCTGACAGACTTGTTTTTGGACAGTGTGGCACGGGTTAACATTGTCCACGTCAACCGTTGCGGTTAAAGAAACTTGGTAATACGCAGCAGTGTTTTACCACCCGTCATAAACTTTGATTGACAACTGATGAAACTAATGTTCATTTTTCTTCCAGTAGAGCTCGTTTAAAAGCATTTATTTTGTACATAGATGCTGTATTTTACTGGGTTGCATCGAAGCACAAATTTCATATTGTTGAAAAAAAATCGAATTAAAAAAAACACAGTTGCGTTATATGGTTGATTCCAAGGTTCTATGCAGAATTGCGAATAGGTTCTATCAGGTCAGGTTACCTGATGTAAAAAGATACTCATCTAGACATCCCCAATTTGTTCTTGTTGAATGTTCCAAGGACGCATAGTGACGCGTTCCTAGTCCGGCCTAATTTGAAGTGGTGATTAGGTCTTGAGTGTTTTAAGCAATAACAATTTGCCAGGAAGTACTGAGTTTATAGAGTCACTCACCTGACATCAAACATGCTTATGTTGAGTAGTTTAACAATTTCTTCTTCTGAATAACGGAAGACACTGCTGTCAGACAATCGGAAATAAAACAAGTGTACAGTGTACAGAAAATGGGTGCACGTTGTCGTCACACTATTGAAAACTCAGCAAGACAATGAATCAAACATAAAGTATTTCAAGTATATCACAGTAAGATTGTTCATGTAAAAACAGGGTCTAGTCGGTGAAAACTACTTGTCAGTATCAGCAAATACTTAACATTATGTATATTTGTAGGCTAGAACATGAGGATTACGAATCCTTTGACCTCAGAGTTTTGTTGTGCCACTCAATTTACGTAAGTACTACTCACCTGTGACCAAACGTAGTTACGCTTGACCTTGCATTTACTATAAAACAATTCCATGCGATTTCACATCTAGAAAGGTCAGGTCATGCAAAACATTCTTATATTAGGGCATTTCTGCTGCGGTCCTTCTCAGTCTAACTGGTAAATTATTCATTAGAGATAAAATTGATTTTTGCATGTGTAATCGCAAAATGAATAACGCAGCATATCTTATGAACTGAACACTTTTCCGTTCTAGGTATACCTTAAATGGAACTTGTTTTGCAGAAGCCTTCTAAATAGATATTGTTGTTGACCATGATAACTAACGACATGTAAAAACATGTCAGTAAGACATCAGATGAAAATTTTCTATCAAAAGCAAAGTTTATGTTTTTACCATATACTGATCGTGAAGATTTCCTGTGAATGGGAAACTGTCAGGTTGTCATTTCTCAGAATATTAACGCTGAATAGAGGCAGTTCAACATAAATACGCGTAAGTCGTTACGAAAGTGCTAATCAAAGTTAAATTGCATTTTCACAACTGTGCATCAGCATGGAAAATACGGAACGAAAATATTGGTTGGTGAATAAATACATCTAACTGGTTCCAATGGAGACTACCTGTTAAACCAGACAGCCAAACGGGCTCAATCAGGATATGCCCACCTTAAGCAGCAACTATATTGATAACTTAACTTCAGAAGAAATACAACATCAATATAGCAAACAACAGAATACCAAAAGGAAGTTCCATCCGGTTCATTGAATCGTGTATTGTGGCGAACTGGTAATCAACACGGAGGATAAGACGAACACAATTTATAAGTACATCGGTTTGGAAATGTGACATCAAGAAGGAACTGTTCGCTTTCCAATCTTCCCAAACTGATCTGTTCTCTCATGATTGATGAACTTCATTTCGGACGACATGACTAGGTAACATAGCATACGATGGTCCATTGCTTTATTCAACCAAATAGCTGTATCAGTCCAACTTTAACGAAAAATGAACGGTTGACCACTGCTGTATTTGATTACGTTTGTTGTTATGTTTCAGATTACTTAACCGTTACAGTTGAAGTAGATCTGACATAAAAATCTGTTAAGGATGACAAACCACAAGCTGTTGGGACTTCATCGACGATAGTGTGTCAGCCGGAAGTTCGTTAGATGTTACCGTTTTAGAATGTAATGCACGATAACGCAGTGTGATTGACGGGTTGTGAGCTTAGATTAATTGCACCACCAGTTGAATTCCCATGAATTAATTAGTTAAATTTAAGTGGCACAGATAATTTATAGACCAACACATTTGACACTCTTAATTCACTAATATAAGCAGGTATCATGTTTCGGTGTCGTCACGTTACCTGCTGTTTTCTCAAATCAGTTTTTACTTCTCGCATCCCTACAAAATGTGCGTCCAAATGAATAAATTTGCCGACAGTCTTTTCATTAGATTAGTGTACAGGTACAATTTCTATATAGATCCCCTTCTCAACATCAACCGTTTCTGCAAGAATAGTCTAACCTGGGCATATTGGTCTTTCTTCTCAAAGTATTCAGCATCGTTGAGTGACAATTTTTGGGATCCGTAAATCTGGTTATTTCAGTAAAATGTCACTATTTGGTTCAGAATATCCTTTTCAGTTACGTTACTAGTGAAAGGTTCTTTGTTATATCAAAAAACAAACAGGTTGTTGTAAATAACTGTACGTAGAACATATGTTTCACGGGGGTCCTTGCTGTGGACTAGCTCACAATTTCGCATAAACGATATTGGAGTTCTTACCAATCAGGCGTTATCCTGGTGTAATGAAGATGAACGATCAAACTAAACTAATCGCAAGTAGTCAGGCAATTTCACTTACTGGCCTAATCGGGGGAATACATGAAGAGTAACATTAGGAAGTTTTCGTGCGGGGAATTGTGTTTTTCACAGGCAGTTTTGTTGTCAGCGACCGCAACACTCAGGAATTATCATTATATGAAACTGAGTGTTTATGTTCGTTATATGGTCAAGGCATATTTTGCCTGTATCATTTAGATGGACGAACCATCTTTGCACCTTTTAATTTCTTGCCAGATTACAATGCAAAGCGTTAAGGTTCGCATTGATTGAATCCCTTATTGTTCCTTTTATTGGGATGGAGAGTTTGGAAATAATTACTACTGCAACTTGTAGCTCATAGAGAGATGTTCACAGTCCTGCTGTGACAAAAACCGACCATTTGTAGTTGGGTGTCGCTGTCCTATCTAGTAACACTAACAGGCAGTAGCAACCGTTCACCTTCAATATGTAGCTGAGAAAATTGTTTTTTAGATGTAGATATGTACCCGCCCAAAAAGACATCAATACATATCAGTACAAAAAAATATAAGTGGTGAAATGAGTACTGAAGAATGTTTCGTAAGCGCATGCCGAGTACATGTCGTGGAGGAGTCAGGTGCGAATCGTATGTGCGATATATACATTGATTCAGTGGTTCGAAAAAGTGCCAATTGTAAAGGAAAGTCCTGCATGTTCGAGATTCGCCACCCTTCTAAGCACGAGCGCGTTCTTGCTGACCGATATTGAAAGGTTAATATGATCATTACCGAATATCGACTGTTTGTCGGTGAAGTTATTTTATGTGCGAATAAGTCGGTCTCGGATTCGTTTGACTAAATATCACGAGCAGTGGGAATACTGTGAAAGTTTGGGCAACGGGTCGATGTCAACAGTAACAAACAGCAAGTCGCTTTAGTCCGTTCAGACGTTTGAGGGATGTTTGAAGGATTGTATGGAAAATTTAGCACCAGTGTGCCCAACAGATCATTGGTCTACATAGATTTAAAAAAGAATGAGCATGTTCTGCAGTCGGTTGCTAGTTCCCCACGATTTATAAACTCAAATCGTATGAAATTGCACTTAAAACCTGATGTTTTCTTTCCAGTATATTTTTACTGGGTTGCTTACTGAAGCTGTGTTGAGGTGGACTTGGAAATGCTGATTAAATCCAATGTTCTGTAGGTAATGATCCTCACTTGAATGATTGGTATTCAGAAGTGAAAATACTAATTATCCGTTAATACCAAGGACTGAACGTCAGTAACACCTGATAATAACAGTCATATTCAGATAAGCCATTTGGCAGGCTCATTTGAAAAAACCTCTAGACCCCTGTTTCTCTCTCATCATCAACAGTACATATCCACGCATGGATCGAGATGTACACTGAGACTCTTTTGTGTTTGAGATCACCGTGTTAACCAGATCACCAGTAATTCCAGAACAGGTATGACTGAATGATCATATTCAACGTTATATGAATAGAGTGTACACATGTTCCAAACATTTCGAAGGAAGAATAAGCAGAATTACTTTGCGGATTTCTATCAATAACTAATTGACCGAAAATGTTGCCGTTAACTTGAAACTACTGACTTGAGCAAACTGAGCGTGATTTAACTTGTTAGCAGGAGATTTGGGGTTCAAAATATTCCTTTTTAGCAGCTGACCACACAAGCTGAACACTCCATGCAAGGCACAGGGAATACACACCACCCTCCAACATAGTCTAGGTAGGCGAATTTGGTTGGCTATTCGAACCAGCGAACATATGCGTTTTATTCGTGCGAACAGCGCTCATGCGAATGTTATTTTGTCTCATACTTGCTTACATTTTAAAACGTAAACATTAATCAGTTCGATTTGGCTTGTGATACGCGGACCACATTACTGATATGCTATTCTTGCAACTCAAAGAAATGCGATAGGCTCTTCTGCTTTTATTGTACGCATGTAACCTCCGACTTGATGTGACAGCAGTTCACGTTTTATATCACATAGTTAGTGTTTCATGTAAACTGTCGCAGCATCTGTACCGCTTGCCTAGCGGTTTCAAAAACGCTTCTGCACTCTGCTATTTTTCCAAGATCAGCTTGAAAGGATCGGTAAGCACTGACCCGTCCGGTTTCTTGCAATCAACAGTGAGAAGTTTTCTCATCACTAAGCCAAATCGACTGTTACAAATCTACGTGAGATAGCTAGTAAACCGTGTATGATACTTGAGACCCGAAAAAGATACGACTATATAAAAAACAAATACCCCTTATTCTCAAGTGCAAAAAGTTTCGGTTTTGTGACTTGCAGGTGTAATTATTATTTTTCTCGTCCCAGTTGTAAACATCTTTAAGTCAGTCTACTGTCATGAGTATCAGTCTAGTTGTGAAGACATCACAGAAGAGAATACGCTTGAACAACCCGTATTTTACGGGAATTCTCTGTCGTAATGTTTGAAAGCTTTTAAATGCATTTTATAGTGTTACACTCGACCACAATAGAAGAGGAACAATCTGTCACCATTGCATTGAACGAAATGAAAGACATCTGAAGTAAAATGGAGTGAGTGCTGGGAAACAAAATACAACTGTTGAAACCTTTAATCCGCAAGCTAGCTGAGTGGCTAGCCGCATGTTAAGTTCATTCCAGTTGGTCAAAGTATACACTTATCCCAAGTCGCATGAGTGCATAGAAACAAGTTATCCCTCTTTTATAAAATTACCTTTCGTTATAGATAGACAAACGGGTGTAGTGTCATATGTCCTACTTGTATACACTAAATAATCACTACGTATGTCAGCTCGAGATCTAGAGTGTTGTAGTATTAGCAAAGTCGCTGTTGAAATTGCCCTCACATCCGTCAGCTTCCGTTGTTACCTGTGAAGTCTGCAAAGAATATACGATCATACCTGTTATGCTTCAGGGTTTCAGTAGACGTTTTGCATTGAAGTTATATGTTTGAAACACGTCAAGTCAACAATCGTTTCGTAAATTATTCATGAGTGGTTAAACACGTAGGAAGTGAAGCCCAACAATGTTAGTTAGTGACTTACCGTCAGTACTGCGAACAGGAAACGATTCAAAAACACCAAGAATTCACTTCTTAGCTGCGTTTACGTGACATGATGAATCTTGTCAGAAGAATGCTGTGCTTCAGTTTCTCTTATCCTGATTGACTTCCAGTCACGATCAAGTTAATTTTCTCCTAAAATGCTAAAAGGAAACGAAATTATAAGGAGTTTGGTAACCAGACGACCAACGGTAGTGATACAGCATTGTCAGTACTATTGCTTATTGATACTTGTTGTCGGAGTCGACCTGCAACTGTCTCACACCAACGGAAGTTTGTGAACTATTGCAGAAAATGGAAAGTTAGACATTACTACTTGAATGTCATTTGATTTGTGGATACAGATGTGGCTGTGGAATAAACGACGTGTTGAAGTTTGTAAATAATCTACTGATATCTTGAAATACTCCGAATGAAAGTGACGATATGTGCGTATGGCGTGAAACTAAGAAATGAGCATTATTTGCTGTGCAAACATGGTATTGAGATGCTTTTGTTTAAGTACCGCGGAGCATTTTAACACGGAACCGGAAGATTGACACGATAACCTACTCTAAACAAAAGTCAGGACGCCGGATTTCATCAGTGAGTGTAACAGCGAGTGTTTCTGATTTTTACAGCAAATCTAATTTACTAAGCCATAACTTAAGAGAATGTCATTTTAGAAATGGGTTAGTCTGGTTCCATTTATAAAAGTGAAATATTCACACAGACCGTTGACAATTCGTCCATCTTCGTATTTTCATTCCTTCTTGTCTATATTACAATCTTTATTATGGTACGGCTTCGACCACAAACAAGTTGTTTTTCGTCATTTTTCTGGTCATTCAAAAGGTAGGTCTACTATAGACTTCAAATATAGCAGGAAACTTAAACCGGAGTCGATATGTAATGGTTTCTTTGCGATGTCAACGTTTGAATCTGATGGATATTTAAGTGATCCTGGAAAGTGGAATCAAACTTGACTAGTGATATTTCAGACACATTTTTCAGCTTTATATTTAGAAATGGGAATTTTACTTTTTCTCCGCGCCGAGCACTTTCATGAACCATCTTTCTGAAACAGTCAGAAAATGCAGCAAAATCTATTTTTATTGGATAGTGTTTTTAATTTCTTGATCCATAGGAAATCTCTTGCGATCACAACCTTGGACGAAAAATTACTGAAACCCCCTGCAGCAATGTTTCGGCATGCAACATGAAATAATATTGGTTGGGATCTATAGAGAACATTGAATCTCGCTGATGAATGGGATTGCGTAAACATAGCAATATACGTCAGATTATTTTCAAAAAGGGAATCTTAACGGGCGGTTTCGGCACATCTCGTTTTTCAGCCAGGAAGAAAACGACTTATTGTATGTGTTAGCAACTCAAAGACACTACCACTTATAGGTAAGTTGCTGGACCGCATACAAGAGGCTTGGTACTAGATCAAATCCTGTTTGAACTACCGGCAATACATTAACGATAATTCCCCCAAGTTTCATTCGAAGAAAAAACCCTTTCATCAGCGGGTGCATGTGATACATAGTGGTTGTGTCTCAACGAACCATCGAATTCGATTACTGTAGCGTGCCTGAAAGACCGAATTACGGAATTTTACTTATTTTTCTAAAGCCGTGGAATGGAAAGAATTAGGTGATTGATCAGATTCACCCATGAAGCACCTGATGGAGGGTTGGTTTACCCTGCACGAGAGCGCACGTTAGTTTCACAGCGCTGTCATTCAAAAGGCGCAAACAGGCTCAAATCCGAAATTTGCCTCTGGCGGAAAATATAATAGGTAGTGTAATGATTTACAGATCCAAACGAATGAGTCAAGACGTGTTCGATAATGAGAGGTGACAAATTTAACTTGAAACACTGGGTTCCCGTTAATAACTTCATGAATACAGTAAGAAGACGTATGCTGCGACATGTTAACATTTCGTTTACTATCATCAGTCACAAATGTAAGAATATTGTTACATCAAAAGAACCCGAAGCTACTGGCTTTTAGCAACGCCATGTTTACCAGAACTCACCAGGTGACGCTATCTGTGCATAGGTGGTTGAAACAACCCATAGGGTTGCCGTGGTGGTGAGAACATTCTGCGTGATGTGACTGTATGCGTGCCCGTACCCTGTCTATCTCTATATCTGTACCATATATAACTCTCATGTTTTAAGTTTGCAACTGACGAGAGTAAACGAAATGTTAACATATCACAAAATATTTCTTACTGTATTGACAAAGTGGTAAATATAGTTTGTTCTGCAGATCCCAAGGACTCCCCTTATGCCACGCCACTCTATATCGAAATAAGTGAACAAAAGCTATCTGCGTAAGCTCCTAAATTGTAGGGGTTCGCAGCAAACCGACAACGAACCTGGACTGAAGTAGACAGAAGTTTGTAAATGGAAATTGGAACGAGGGCTTGCGGTTGTAAACATCTCTCATTAAAAAAACGTTTATAGTTTGTTGAGCGGCGCGCCTATCGAAACAAGCAGAATCTGGATGTCAACTATTAAACGGGAGTAAAAATGTTCACTGCTGACTCAATTTCGAGAGTACACCGACCAGAAGCCCATATTCTGAGGAGGTGCTGAAAATCGTTAATTGTGGTGCAATCTCTGAGAATGATAGAATAGGGCATATACATAGAGCAACTCATTGCGATCAATCAGCTGAAATGTATAGATCACAGGTACATAGTGGCTACCATCTAAATTGAAACCGTAAGTCGGTTTAAGTCATGGTCCCAGTGTTAATAAGAAATTGTCATCCAGTAATAATTACGGTGTTGTGGTGTTCGCAAGACAGGCCGAAGCATGCTCACTGCATGTGTATGGACTTGGATCCGCGCTTCAGCATACTACGATCTTCCGTCACATCTATCAAAAACTAATAGGCGATTTGAAAACCACGTGAATTTTTTTCCTGTGAGTAGATTGCCGGAGGCCTTCCATGACAATGTTGTTTGATCTTCAAGGGGACTTCTGAACTTATTTGGTAAAAGCAGCTATTGATTTACTTGTAACATGGTGCAATGCAATCATTATGTTGACATGGTGAATCTCTACCTACTCTATACCTGGATGAGTGATCTTAGACAAAAGGCTGTTTACTAGACACTAATAATCTTGCTCTATAGAACTTGATTTTGCATAATAATTAACTGGCATTCATCCCACTGAATTCAGTGAAGAGGCTGAAGCATCGGTAAATCAAAGGAAACAGTATTAATCAAAAATTAAGCTTTGCTGTGTAAAACCCTCTGTAACATCACTACATGAGTGAAATAAAATAACTCGATGTTTTATAAATTGGGAAACACCGTGTTATTACCTTCTTCATGGAACTCACTTAATTCACAGATACAATCCCGGCTAGTGTGCAAGTGGACAACGATGCATGCAAAGTATCAAGATCGCAAATTGAAAAAACTATCAATGCTAACGTTAAGAATTAAAACTCAATATTGCTGCTTCCAGATGTTGGCGAACATCAAACTAGAGAACGAGTATTAACGCACTGCAAGCATGCTGCCGCTTTTGCTTAGGTGGAAGGAAAAAAAAGTATCGGAAACAGATCACATACCACCTGGAGAACAGAGTCTAGATAACGGATGGAGATAATCTCAAGAGAGAAAGAGAAAGTAAACCCGTGTACACCGTGTACAATCGGAAATGGTATCAACTCCACAAATGCCAAAACATTATAGCCAAAGAAATGAAGTACACAGATGTGCTGAATTAAAACTGCAACTGAGAGCAACTAGGATAGAATTAGTACTCAAACGATCGATCAACCAATAACCAATTCACTCAAGCAGAACCCAGAGAAATGATTAGATTTACGCTACAGGAAAATCGACCCATAATCGCCAAATATGACAAGTTGATCGAATCTTGTCTTCACGGTCATTCTGATGTTTGATAGCTACGCGGCATTGACTGCGCGATACACTGTGCCCATCCAACCGAATGAGGTGTACCCAAGCAGAAGACAATCTTCTTATATATATATATAAAGCATACAGAACTACAAACATTTCGTCAGTATACACAAACCAATATTCCCAAAAACAAATAGCACACTGACTGGAAATAATTCAAGGTATGACCTAGGGATTATAGCACTTGTGCCAGACGGTCAATTCATGCGAACTGTCTTATTAGCAATAGTGGATCCCGTCTCCTTTTAGCGACTGAACGGGGCTACAAATTTTGGAAAGAAGAAAATATACTTATTTTGATATTTTATACTCTGTTATAATCAAGAGTGTTCAATCACTATCTGTTTCACCTTGAGTTATATCAAAACATCCTGTCATTGTTATGAAGTCAGGAATTTCATCAGTACTTATCATTTTGAGGGGAAACTTTTCTCGTTTGTCATCCACTACAACAAAAATCTCTCAGTCATATTCTGCACTCGCTTGGGCAGGGTTTTCCTTCTAACTGTACAATGTGCACTTCCGTTAGACTGGCCAGCCAAATTTGTCAATGAGAATGTTTTTTGCACATTCATGTCAGATATTCAATTATTGTTGTACATATCAAAAAGAAATCACTGTTTTTGTTAGTCTCTGCTAATTGATTGCGTTACAGTCGTGGCTACTTTGCAACTCATATTTTCAAGATTTTCTATCTGCAACAAATGGACTGCATAAAACTGACGGTGTTCTAACGTCTTTTTGTTTGTGACTCATGTGCCCTCAAGAAATGGACATATTCTGTTTTCGGCTAACAGTCTCTAAAGACTATCCAAACGAAAAATTAGGTAAGCAGATCCGCCCGTTTTAGCGGTTGTGATTTCAGGGGAGGGTGAAGTGAGATGTAGGGTGTTTTTCATCGGATACCGTTCAAAAGCCCTCCCATCACGTAGACCACAATTTGTGGTTGATTCCAACAAATATGACAGGAGATATCACACCAAATGACCGACAACATTCGCCATAAACAACTGAAAGTATCTGGTCTAAGTACAAGTTACAATCTCCAAATTGCTTTGGGGGCTTCATCATGGAAAAGGCCGATTTTGGATTATTTTATCATTCATCCCAAAAAGGCCTCGGCTGCTACCGGTCGCAGAGCGTTCAGTCTGTCTTGAAACTTCAATCATTTTTGCCATCCTGCATTCGAGGCATATCAAAACCCATAAGACTAAGCTGGTAACAAACATAAGCAAGTGCAGTCTCGTGAGATGTGCTGATGTGATGTGATGTGTTTAATCGCACTTGGCTTCAACCTCCACAATAACGCTCAGCAAATAGTGATGTATTCCAAGGGTCACTACTGAGCTCATATGGATTTCAATTATTTGCTCTAAGGTCGAAACGAACTCGACCTCTGATTTTACTAAGCAGCTATCGCATCCGTTCTTTCTGGGGGACTGAAACTAGCTTAAGCCACAATGTACACTTCCTCCAGGGCTCCTGGTGATTTATTTCTTCAATGTAGGTAATTCATGTTTAAACAATCCTTGCCTAGCAAGGGTCTTTCCGGGACTACATTGTCATCCCTCTTAGATTCTTCATAATGAACAGCACTGCAGCACATACTAACATGGCTCAAACAGAAATAGTGATACACGAATATAATAGTTTGCATTCGCTCTCATGTGAATCCGAAATTAGAAGAGATCCAAGTGTCGAAAGACTATGTTTCGACTGGATTCGAACCAGTGACAGAGAACCGCATACCTAAACGTGTCACGTCCTTTAACAGCTTGATTCTGAAGCCGGACCAGAAGCTCATGAGTTTTATGTTTGGTCTCAGCCGCGCTACTGTTCTCCTCATTCCTATAGACTTTACGAAATAATCCGGGAGATTGACGGTCTAAGCAAGGTTACTTAGCCGGTTCACATTGGAATTCACCAACGCCAATGAGTGTACTTTCCAATCACACACACATCCATGGTTTTGCGGTACTGTTCAACAAACTGCGAATAAGATTTAGACAAACATTCTAGTGCATCAGTTTAAGTTACATTGACATTAACTGTGGCAGTTGAATCTGTCAGAAAAAATAAAATCAGTGGTCATCATCGCACTAACATAAGAAATTAAAAATTTCCCACCTCGTGAAAGTTGTTGGGAAATTCCGAACGCACTTTGATCCTATGGCTAAGTGTGACCACGACAGCATATTCCCTGTGTCTTCTATTGATTTCATATTAATGCATTTCAACCCATTTATTATAACTTTGATTGTTTGTGTTAACTTATCGGTCTGTTCAGATCTGAGCCTTTCCCTTGATTGTGCTAACTAAGTGGACTTTAAAGTGCATCCTACATTTCCTTGTCATTTCATAAGTCATAGTTCATTTCAGCTTTCTTATGCAACCAAAACTATTTCATTCAGTGCAATATAGTCAAGCTGTACTCAAAAAAAACAAAAGTTCGATGTTTTCGACTGGACAGTTATTATGCGAAATTTGAAAATAAAACTGTGCTGAACAGTCCGCCACCGTTGAAAAATGGGTATTTAAGATAATGGCGCAATACCTTTTGTACTATAAGAATGCCTACTTAGTTAGAGGTCACAGAGCACGACGAAAACGTTTTCGATGATTCACCATGAAATCGGCACAACTGTCCGGGAAAGTAAAAGGGAACTATTATGTCAAAACAATCACACAATTATCCGTATAAAATGGTGTTGTAGACACAAAATAGGTTTAAGTTTCACGGCCGAGGTCAGTTGTCTGTGTGTATGTGAATGAGTTGGTATTCCAATTTCAATATGATTGTTTTAGCTTCAAATTCGACCAGTTAGACCGCATAGTTCCTTTTCAATTTTTTTATGGTTTTACTGACCGGATGATGCAATATCAAAAACATATGTTTGTCATGCTATATGTTCTGGGAAATTCCCCATACAACGGTATGGAAGCGAGTATCTAGTTGAATAAAAGAACAGTTCTCCTTGGAGCCTATTCATATTTTCGACCAAATGGTTTTGGTATTTGTACATCAGACACACAGAAAAGAAACGATTAATTTATTTGAAATAAGTACCGTCCAGTAGTAAATTTCAACCTGATAGTTCATGGCCAGTTTTTCCACTGCCCACGGACTCATAAGACAGACGTTTAACGAGATCATACTAAGCAACGTCTGTATTACTAGCCATACGTCCTATCCATTAGACTATAAGTCATTACATGAAGCCTGATTACAAAGCATAAATATTATGGCATAATGTTTTCTCATTTTTAAATTTTCTTTCAATTCACCTCTTTCGTAAAACTCAACCGTTTGGTAATATGAAGGCAGTGTCGTCGCATATCATTCTAACTATCAATGAAGATGGAAACATCTTTCACCTTAAGGTTGTGTGACATGCAAACGTCACACCAGTGTCTCCATCGAGACGTTACACAATCGCATCATCTTGTAAATTAAAATTCATAAGGAACAAATCCGGTTACAATCACTGGAAACTGTAAGAAAGAAACTGTGCCCGAATGCTGACGATCTAATCGAATTTAGTGATTAACATGCCATTTTTGAGAAAATTAAGTAGACAAAAATTTTATTGGACTAGATGTTGTTCCGCATTTTATTCATTTCAGAGATAGATCTCATGGATGGTGATATCCTCACAGTGAAATAAATTCTTCTACAGTCGTGAGGAGAAGCCAACTTCAAAACAGTTACTTACTGTTCAAATAAGCAAACATTTTATATGAAAGTGTGTAAACTGGTCGAATCGAACTTTTTATTTTGCAAATATCTAGTGTCTTACAATAGGTGTCTTACAATGAAGAAAGCTGGAGGCTTGCATGTATAATGGGTAAGCGAAACTGGCTGCGCCCGGACAACTTCAATTCCCTTTGGAAATCTGAATTCAATTTAAACTTGTTGACAGCATTAGTATTGTTATAATCACATATCAACGGACAACTATAGCATGATTCCATGATCTAATTCAGTTTTTTAAGGGCAACCGAAGTTCAAGCATTTTGATTCATGTCTCTATTTTAGATATGAGTTTGACTGATTCCAAAGTTGTCCAGTTTAATTCTGATAATATGGGGTCTTCTACTTGTTTAAAATGGGGATTTTAGATGCCGTCTTTGTTCTCAGACCATTGCGGTATTAAGCAAACATCACGCGACAGCTGATCAGCCGTGTAAAATACGTATTGCATCTGTAAACATATTTGGTAATAGCGCTGTATTGCTTTTTGCCGGCAAAACGTTGTAATGCACTATGATGTAAGCCCACAATTGCGTCTGAGCCGCAGCCATGTTCTATCATTTTCATTGTTAAATCACTCGTGGCAGTTTAGAGTAATTCACTCAGTGACGTGTATTCGACAAGTCCAATAACGCTTATACAGACGGTCGCATTAGCGGGACAGAAAAGGCGATTGAAAGGATCGGGATTTATACGGTACTGTTTGACAAATTTACAATAAAGGTACTTTCTTGTCTTGAATGTGAACTAAAAGGATATACAAATTATCCAGCAGAAAGGCGTTCAAAATGGAGTAACCAAACACGTTTTCGCAAATAGCCACCGGTCAATGGGTAATGAATTCATTAAGACAATTAGGCTGAGAGGGTATCAAACAATACCGAGTTGGACATTTTTAATGGATAACCAATGACAGTTACAAAACATAATGACTTGCGAACTGTTTGCTTGCACTTATCGAACTATGTACAAATGAAAGCAATAGCTTTGGAAAATGGCACCATTCAGGTACTGTCCACTAGCTGAGTTCTCACTAGTTTAACCGACCGTTTCGTTATTACTTGCAAGAAGAGAGGTAAAAAGTGGTGAATCGTCACACATTTTCGTCTCCAGCACAACCTCACTGCGAATGTCTTCCGTTCGCTGGGATCCTCATCGGATAGAGTGTTGGAGCAAGTAATAATGAAAACAAATTTGGCACTTCGCTGAAAAGACTGGTTTTAAACACCTTTGTAGTCAGCTTGGCGAGGTCGCCGCTGAAAAGGACGCTCCGTATGAACTGCCTGCCGATTATTGGGCTGGCAATATCTGACCAACTATGAATGCTGTCAAAACTGGATATAATTGAAAATAGAAAATTTAGTATTTGTTTCGTTTTCAATAAACAAGCTTACGCTGATAGGATTTCATTACAATGTATGCGCTCCCTGAGCTTTCCTAACGTTAGTTGAAAAAGTAAAACTTGGACAATTGATCTGTGTTCAGTGAGTTTCGGTTCAAGCTTCCTTTCCAAAATCGATTGCATACTGTTGATATACTTTAAATGACTTGTATCACTAACTTGGTATTCTCTTTTAAATCGGACGAGCGTAACCAGCCACGAGACCGTGAATGTTTAAATTGGTTATAGACGATTTCGTATTTTCAGTAGCATAACTCCTTAAACTGAATACAGCAGAGAAACGAATGTCATGTTTTCGGTATGTTCTCATCATACTCATTGTAACGCAGCACAGACGGAATAAGTGTGGTAGCTAATGTGATTAAGATGGTCAGGTACTAGAAATTGTTGGTTGCGTGTTTGATAACAGTTTCACATAAACCGTTCCAAATTATGAATTCCTTCGAGTGTAGACCACGAGAGGTTGTGCCCGCACTCGGATATCACAGCTGCACAGCCCCATGATGATAAGTTCTAAAATGTACAGTATTTGTCTTTCTCACAAAATTTCATTCAATTTGGTAGACGATCAGAAATGGATATTTCTTACTGATAGACTGATTAATGTCTGTCGAATCACCTGCAGTCGAAATTGAAACGATTTTAATCGCAATACTAATCAACCCTACTAAATGATGTTCAAGCAATCTGTCAAATAATTACCTTGCAGTACGATCACACAATGAGGTTTAACATGAACAAACGAATGAGTGCACGCAAAAATTGCTTGTAGAGCATTGTGTTTCTTGTGTCCTGACTTGGTCACGTGAATGTACGAAAACGCACGCACATCTAAGCTGCAAGGTGTGTTGTTTCGGCTGACTTTTCGAGCCTTCCTATGACAAATTCATTCAAAAGCCCTCCCTTGTGTAGAAGATTAATAGATATGTAATTTTATTCTTCACAGAGTCACGGGTTACTACTTGATCGTATGAGTCACCATCTAAGTGAAATATATCGAATGGTAATTCTGAATGAAAGCCCGTTTGATAAAGTCAATTTCCATGGTTCATACATTTAAGACATGTCTCGCTAGACGTCAAAATATCTTTTTCTGCTATATCTTGGGTTTTTGTCAAAGTCCACCATCACAGTACGCGTTTGACGTCGACAGAACACTCCTCATATTGAAAGCGGAATTGATATCACAAGCAAATAACATACGCATAATATCCATAAAGTGTAAATTACGCAACGTATATTATCAATTGGTTACTTCCAAGTTTGCCTATTAAAATATCCGCTAAAACAGGACTGAGAATTGAACCCGTCGTCACTCTATCTCTCTGATGGTAGGTTTGATTGATATGCAGATACTGCGCGTTACTTAGGCGGACCGCTAACGCTTTTTGGAATATCCACATGTCTGTCGTTAAGCCTGACATGATAACATATATATATATGTAATTATTAATCATTAATACGTATTCAACGAAAGTAAATCATTACACGGAAGTAAGAGAGATTAAATAAGATATCTACGGTTTATGCTGAGCTTGACGAAACTAATCATGCATGAAAGTCAACCCCCTAGATTTTTCGTAGAACACACAAGATGGAATATGATAGCTCAGTGACTTACTCAAAATGTTACGTTTCTCAGTCCACGGCATCGCAATGTATTTCAGCTGTCTGGATGTTTTGATCATGTCACCGATTCGTGTATAGTTGCAGCTTAAATGTTTCACCATTGGGTATCTTGTAGATATTAGTTAAACCTTCCGCCTAATGAGAAGTCCGAGTTACCATCACAGCAACGGCAGTAAGAGTCCGGGTGTCAGTGGAGTCTAGTAGTGTGGTTCTTGGCCACAACAAGAGCAGAATTCCCACACACGCCCTATTCGAACAAGGAATCGGATTTTGCCAGCAAATGCTGACTGATCAATTTTTGACTAGTATTCGTCATGTAACGATTACCGACGATTTCTCTGATAGCATGATCTGTTTGTTTGCTTATCGTGTACTCATCATAGGACAAAATGTACAAGTCAGAGGTTCAAACCCTCACGAAAAGAAGCCAAAAACAACATCTCACCTGGATAAGAATCGCTTTAACAAAGTCTGATACCACCACAGGCGTTCTACGTCGTAGTGGTACAGATCACATGTCTGATTCCGAACTGGTTTTTCTTTTGTTTCACAAAATTCTGGACCACTGTTTCAAGCCAACTGAACAACAGATGTTAGCAACCGCGGGAACAATAGCTGTTTGATTATAAAATCGAATTTGTTTATAGGCAGAATTTGTAAAATGCCCTTTAGTTGCTCTTTGGTCCGCCATATTTCTTTACTTGTCTGAAGTACTCGTGTGAAACTCGAAAACAGTCCTCAAAAAGACTCGTTCACCACTTAAACGGTTAAACAATAATTGTTTAAAAAGTTGTGACGGTTGAAGCTGCACAATAATTATTAATTCTCATCCAGTTTAACGTGTATAAAATTGCAGATGTAATACAGAAACATCGAAATCAATGTTTACTCGCCGGTTTCTTTTCTCTCATTCCTCATAATCATTTTGAGACGTTTCGGAGAAATGTATTCACAAAAACCGTCGTTTATTTACACAGGTGTGCCGTTGGGAGAAATTGAGCGCGTTTTTGGTGAAATGTTAATGAAGGATTTGTAAGGCAACATACCTTTAGTTGGTTTCGAAACGCTTCAATAACTGCTCTCTGACAGAAACGGCTCTGTTTAACTGTTTTATCTGAGAGCATTAAATTGTAAGCTGCTCTCTACCCTTCCATGTTTGCTTCTTATACACTTTCTATTCAGATCGTATGTTCTGAAGTTTTCATGTGCTTTTTCCATGGTTTATCGGTCTTCCTTGGCTGTAAACAACAATAATAATAATGCTGGATATGCCCCGACAAAAAGCAGTTTTGCTTTGAGGACGAGTAACACGTCACTTTGATTCAACTACTTTCTCTATTAGGAGAACATACCGAAAGCTGATAAACAAATTTTGTTGGAAATACTGGTCATCTTTATGTAAAAGACTTCGAAAATGTTTCATTTATCGCATCTGGTAATTCCTCAAAGGCAGGTATCCCCATCTCAGAAATCGTTATCATTTCTCGGGTCCATAGTTTTTGTGATTGTCAGTGTGACAATAATGCTGTGGAAATATAATGTAATGCCATGTCTTATAAGTGACTTTTCGGAAGCAGTAACCAGTTTCGATTACTCTCAAGAAATAAGGATCAATTTATGGATCGATCATCTCCGTAGCCCATACAATGACCAAGTACTTAGCATCTGCAGCCTCCATCGGCCAGTGTTCCAGGATGAGACTGATATGGAGTAAACAGCGATGCCATTTAGTCGCCACTTAGGCATTCAAGTAGATACTTCGGAATTAAGCACCGGACTCGAACTGCTCTCATTTTAGAGCTCACTTGGTAATACAGTTTTTTGTCAAATCTCGGTTTTGAACCCCACTCTACCTGCTAGCGTAGCGAACTTACTGACACGACTACAAGATGCTTGTACTGGAAAAGAGCGAGGCACCATTCCCAATCGCTCAGTAGCATTTGTTTCCTTCTTGCATCGAAATTACCCTAAAGAGTTTTATTCATAGTCGCAAACCGCTTATGTAAGAAGTATAATCAAAACCGGTGTCCATCTTGGGTGGTATTCGTTTCAACTATCTCCCAAACTCACATGCAACGAACACCTGTCTGGGGCAACCAGCTTTTCTTCTTCCGAATAGAAGTCACTGTTTTGTCTTTACTGTTATATGGCTGATTAAATGATGTCGGCTACTGTGAAGCCCACTATACAACTTGACTTTTACTAGCAGCAAACATGTGATGAAAAGTGTACTACTGAGTTGCCGTTCTCGAGGTGTCAATGGTACAAACCGCTAATTTCGGTCATTCTGATCCATCTCTCATGATTATCTGAAACATAAGCAATGTATACACAAGAATAAAATATCGGTAAACTGCTTGCAGAAAACAGTGAATCGTAATCCATTAGAGAATGTTAGTGTTAGTGAGTGAGAAAGTGGTGCACACGTCAGCTGTGTCTGATAGCCACTTTTCGAAGAGCTATTAATGTCACATTGCTCGAACTTGGTCCTTCGGTTTAACAACTTACTATGACGACTGAACAGCTCAATCAAGAAAAATAAAACTCTCACGAAACAAAGTGAGATATATGTTGAGATATAGTAAACTTCGTCATTCAGTGTGTCTTGAAAATTGTATTTACCGTTAGGTCTTCATAAAACCTAGTTCTCATTCACACACGAGACATGTCTATTCCACGCCGCATGCATCAAAATAAAAATGACCTCGTGGCAATCTTTTTTCAAATTTTGCTTACTGAAAGATTGAAATACTTGACGGTGGCGTGGTGGTCCATATTTGTATTAATTATTTTCTATGATCCACAGTATCTAAGAGTAATGGTACAATATGTGATATTAAATGTTTGCTAACCTTCTTCAATCAGGTGATCCTTTGAACTTGCCATTGATAGGTGACAACGTCACAACTTACTTAAGCTGTGCTATGCAATCCGCCTCGAATTACATATGCTCTACGACCGAATCACGCTTGCTACATTCAGGTTGGAGTTGTGAACAGTCTAGACATAATTGTACACTACTAAATTAATTTGCATCTCACGTATTCTATCATTTCATCTGTAGCCATGGTGGCGTCAAAATATGAAGTATGAATCCATGCCTAGAACAAATTAGACAAATGTCTGTTTCGAAGGCGTCATGGTAACAGTACGTGGGAACTGTCAACTTGTTCAGTGTAATTCAACCCAAAGTCAGGTCGCGTTGCTGCCCCGGTTTGATTTTTTATTACGTTATCCAAACGGTAATCGGTTCGTGTTCCCTGGATCAGTGTTTATTGTTGACCGTCCTCCCATGTGTGCACAAAATATATTGACTCAGACAAATAATCTATTTCGAAACAGAATATAATAGGCCCTACCGAGTGAAATTCAGTCTCTACGATGTTTGTACTCATGGCTGCTCGCATGTGATATATGGAGTAGTCCCCCCATAAAGTTAAACATCATTCCCTAAGAAGGTATTTTGCTGAAATAGATCAGATTGCTCCCTAAAACGTCCAACTCCGTACTAAATAGTCCGCTCGCTCCAGCAGGGTAGTTTTTGCATAAAACCTTAGATTTGAGGACCAGTAAGTTTTCTTTTGTATTCAGCGATAGACTGCTCATTTATAACACCGTTTACAGAGCCACACTGGCAGACGCATAAACAAATCAGTGTACATCACTGGTAAAGAGAGACTAGACTTATACTGGACTCACCCTTACACATCCATACTTGGCAATGAGATGAAATTTATAATGAGCAACTAATCTGATCATCGAATACGTCTACAACCCTCTAGCTGACATCTTATCAGTCAAGAATATTCAGGTAAGTATAACCTTAGGTGAATCAGACTTGAAAGCTAACTAGTAGAGCTGAGGTTGGGCTGCTAACACCTTGTTGACAGAGTAGCGACTAACTGGATATTTTTTCAGGAAAGTAAATTCTATTCCGTTAATGGATTTCGTTTCACTCAGAATGCTAAACACATATTTGTCTTCAATGACGTGAATTCTAAAAATCAACAGTTTACTTGTTCATGGCAAACCCATCATGTAAGTGGCACCAGGGCACCCAATCGATGCACATTAAGTAATCCTGCCATATCCACTTGCTGTTGATCAAAAATATAGTAATTGAAAAGGCAGATATTTCTGAAACTTAGCTTAGAGATGGTCTTTCGAATCCGACCCCGGTCAGTTTCTGATAAAAAGCGACCGTCAGTGATTCCTTCACAACTCGTCCATCCAGTGATATTCTGTTGCCAAGTCTGGCGGCAGAAGTCTGCGCACTTGAACACACAATGAAGTTCGTTGACGTCAATACAAAGGGGGTCAGTTGGGTTCAGATTAGTTTGACTAAAAGATGGCAGGGTAGAAGTAATAACCCCAATCGTGATGAAACATGTGCTGAGGCATCAATGAATTGTCAGAAATCGACAAACGGATATTTTGCTGAAGTGATTGAAGTAAGCTCGATGTTTTGGTTGTTTTACATTGACGATAGCGAGCTAAACAATCTAATGTTAGTCACCGAAAGTAAACTTCGTTGGTATGATTGGTCATCATCACGATGCTATTTTAACTCATACGATCCTAGTTTGCTGTAGGATCTAAGCAAATCATTGAGAAATGAACAGAATTACTGATCATTGCGGTGGGGAATTAGGTTTTACTTACTTTCTCACGTAGCCCTTACCAACAATTAGTATCCACTCTCCGAACGCGACTTTGTGAGCGTTAGTTGCCACAAAACCATAGTATACGGGATTGAATTTCAGACGAAGGCATTCGTTATAGTAGAAACATATTTTATAATATTTAAGATCGATCAACATTGAAATGAATAAATGCATATTCAAAATGATACTATGTTCTGTATTACTGTATTACACCTATTCTACCTTTGCCAGTTTTTAAACAGCGGATTAAATAAGGAGTGAGCAAATATTCGAATGTGAGATCAATATGTTCACGTTTGTTTCGATCAAGTAACATTAAATGGTAGCAAAAACTTGCACGTATACATGCTTAACTAATTATTGCGACGATTGCATGTTTCCAGGACAAAATAACTTGAATGATAACTCGATTCACAAAAGGCAAACATGACATTCTCTGTCGTTCAAATTTGTTTTGCCTTCATTTTTGTTATAATCCAACATTCTAACTTTCCAACAATCGAACAACCAGAAAATGCTTCACTAACTTTCTATTTAAGTTGAGATACTGAAATCCCGTTGATATCGAAAAATTTAAAAAATCTTACTTGGACCAATATTGGGCCAGCTGATTTGTTAATACGGTTAGAGATTTTTTGTCTTTATCCATCAGCAGACACATTTTGCTGAGGTTTATGAATGGACCAATGGCCGACACGCATCAGGTATATTCATGCGAAAGAACACGCTCGACAAGCAACAAAGCAAGATTTTCATGTTTTTCTTGTTATAATTTCATGCAAAGAAACAACGACACCTGAGAAGCGAACAAGTATCGCCCAGTTTCCATCAGTAATTTACGATTGTAAATTCTTATCGCACGCCTTGTGATTTTTCATGTTGGTGCTGATGTTTTCTGTTTTATCTTGTATGCACAAATACAGGCTATTTATTTCTTCTGAAAGGACCATGAAGATTATTTTCGAATTACCGCTCGCCAACCTGAAGACTCTAGAAACTAACATTTGAGATTTCTAAAATAAGTGTACTTATTCAAACTATATAAAAGAGACACACACTGAATGGTAAACGATGTATTGTGACGTTTCGAATTCATATTATGATACGCTATAAAACAAAGTTCATTTGTAAGGATAAGATTATTCAGTCGCCCACCTGTTCGCTTGTCGCCGATAAACAAGGAAGAAAATGATTTTTGCTTGTTGGATGTGAATGTCTTTTCTCCTAGGAAGATTATATACATTCTCAGCAATATGTACTGTCTGTGGTAAGTCTTCAACTGAATTGTCGACTAGTCGACAGCTAGCTGTACCAACCCACAAACATAAACCACTACGGACGAATCAATCTGTAGAGTACACATCGGACAGTTATTCAATATTGGGGGACGAACGTTTCATCAGTTCATCATTGATGACTAATGTCAATGGCTGACAGCTGTCTTAAATAAAATATCGTTTAGTATGACACTAGTGGACATTTGTAAACTGTTGGGGATATTATTGTGAATTATGCGTATGCATACTGCGAATTATCTACCCTTAAATGTAGTGTATACTCGTTGAATACACGGCACAGAAGGCAGCAATCAAACCAGGTGTCTTCACCTTATTGATAATGTAGGAGCCACAATGTTTAACAATCTACATGTGACCACACTGTATAGAGGGACAACAGTTTCAACTTGTCTTAAGATACTAAGTTGTACCTCCATTTATTCTAAATATTTGACATTCAAGTACTTTTTGGTTAAAGACACATCGTTGCTCTGTTTTCTGCTAATCAAAATTCACCAGAATTGAAAGACCTATTGAAGGTTACGTGACTTCCACTTATTCCGTAATTTACAATCTCTTGTTGTTGGCACTCCTTGTATAATTTTATCTGTTTTTCGTCTTTTAATGAAATTACCGTAGGCACCAATTACACCACTGATTTTTAAGCTTCAGTACACCTAAGATTCGAATAATGGAAACGGATTAATGAGGAGGAGGGAAACAAATTGATGTCCACCGTAATTGAAATGGTAAGTGCCATTTCATTTCGAAAACAGTCGTAGAAAACATAACTCCAAGTGATCACAAACCTAAGTCAATGTATACAACCCATTGGAAAGCAACCGTGTATTCACTGAAATATGTTTAAATATAAGTCATTCATATGAATCAGGCATGAATTCAACCAACTGTATGTTATAACGAAAGTATGATCAATATAAATATTTTTCATGTGTACCCTATGCACACTTGAACATAAATATACTTTGATTATTTCTATGGGGATGGTGTATGAAATTCAGGAAAGACGAAACCATGAATGAAGCACCATTTTGAAAACTGCTCTGATGTTATAAAAAGCTTCCGAATCTCTACTCGCAGGTAAACATCATTACTACTGTAAACATTCCATTTGGGCCAAATATTTTTACTGTATGCTGACAGAAACGTCGGATTCTCTGTTAGCCCCCCATTCCACTCTATACACCTTTTTATGGTAGAATTTTTGAACCTGCTAGTCGGCGCTTGCTCAATATCTACGGCCTGCAAAGGCTATCGAACACAGACTGTGAGAAAACTCAAAATATAGTTGAATAATTGTGTCTTTATTTCGGGTTGCTGTCGTTCAACGGTCGTTTTGATAAACTGGAGATAAATTATGTGACAATAACGTGCAAGTAGGCTGAACACAAATTCGACGTGTTCCCTAAATCACCAAACAGCCTTACTGATCCAGAAGCCATAAAACAAATATGCCATTCCGCTTGGTTGTCTTCTCAAAATCTTTGCCAGTTGGTCAGAATACTTGGTTAGTTCTTTACTTTGCATCTTGTCACGAAAATTGTACATGCATAACAAGGTTTGCTTTGTTCAATTTTTTCGTTTGCTCGATAATTATACGGTGGTATACTAACAATTTCGTTACAAATCACTATCGAAATGATAAATTCGTTAAAAACTAAAGATGGTACACTAGAACCGGTTAAAAAATCCCTTAAACTCAATAATGGTAGTCAGTTTACACATGCGTAAAGTGTATTAAGGACACCAATGTAGACACACTGTTATTTGCAACGTTATTTTGGTTTCAATCATTTTATAAAACACAGTGATTACTGGGGAGTAGTAGAGGAGTGGACTAGATCACAAATCTCTCTTGTGACAATAGTAGACTCTAACAACAATTAAACTCGAGTAAGACGCTTTTTTCTAATGAAGCCGGTTGGAATTTTTATGTGAAGGTGAACATTGCGTTAAGCTTCGCGTGATGTAAATTAAATCAAATCAATCGAAGTTGCCTAGTGTAGTGACGTTCGAACTGACAACTATTAGAACACTATCTGGTGTACACCACAATGTAGTGGACTATAGTTTTGGAAGTAGGAAATTGTTATTCTTACGGCTACCCTTCAAACGAGACCTTTTGTATCAACTTCAAGTTCGAGGAGTCTTCAGAACATTTGGTGAGTTGTCACAGTTCAACTCACTTCTACAGTTCAAAGGTGATGAACGGAAGCATCATGCTTTTAATAGTAGTCACCCTTAGTCATCTTATCAGTCATTATTTCATCGTCGCTTCAGTTTTTCCTGTGCACGTGACAATCCTCTAAGAAAACCGAGACAAACATTATTTAGCTTATTTTAGTCAATTTTATCAGTGCATTCGCCAGGTCGATTTCAGTACACCTGCCTTCCACAGGCTTCTAGACTGTGGTCAATCAAGCACACGCAGCACACGTTCAGTAAATATATGACGCCATATAAATACAGTATGTCTATATAATGTGTCTATATATACCATGCGTAGCTGAGTCTCACATACTGGAATATTACAGCCGGTGCTGGATGCACCGAGGAGATAACTGCAAGCTTTCTACTTCCACTAGACTGGCAGCAGTCGGCTGGAATCTAACTTAACGTAAAACACCACATTTTTGAAGACAATAGCAAATCGCTGCGAGTTAGTTAGTACACAATGGTATCTTATTTGAACTCTGTATATTGCTACTGTCTTGTTTGCTTTTGATTATATTTTCTAGTGACTAACACAGTCAACAGAATGCATTCAGATATTAACTTGTCTTGATCCATATGAAAAGCACGTTTGTACACTTCTGGGTGGTAGCCACATTGGGAGTATAATGAAGATTCTAAAAGCCATAGAGTATACCAACCATACGAATGAAGTTTTATCTTCCGACTTCATTATATTGAATGACTGTGTCACCAGTTCTTCCGAGGTTATCGACCAGAGTTTCGTCAATGTAGCGCGTACGCGGAGTGTTACCAAATACTAATTATATAAAACCTGAGATAGTTTGTATTGAGTTTTGGGACTCATTTTTTCTCGATCGGTATGCGTATACAATATTTCAACCCACAAAACCTAGTTGGTTTCCAGAACAGAATATAGCTAAAAACGGTCCATCAGTTCGTACTAACTATTCACCTCCCATGACCATTTATTTCACAGCCACTTGAAAACCTAGCAGGCATGAACTATTTGACACCGGCGAAAGAACATCTCATAACAGGCGCATGTGACTTACGCATTCACTAGCACTCCCGCCCTACTCCAGTAGACTTTGATCCGCACCACTTCTCTGACATTTAAATGACCAATTTGACTTTCCGTAATTATCCTACCTAGCCCGCATTTACCCTGTGTGATTGTTAACACCTGATGAGAATGAATTTAAACAACGGTTTGCCAAATTGACCTCCGATAAATTCTACGGGAATCTGGAAACGTCTTTCAGCTTACAACTTCACACCACTTAAAGTGCCAAAGAAACTAATACTCGTAAGCATGATCACCCAAATAACCATCGGCGACTCTCATCAGTGTGTTGATTGACGTTAATGGTCGATACTGAATCGTGTCGTTGATCCTGTCAACATTATTCTATCGACATTAGATGAAACACGCGGGTATCTTATAGTGCTTCCATAAGAATATTACCACTTTCCCCTGGATGAACCAGACCATTGAGCTTACCCAGCAGATTAGGCAGGACTACACAAAACACTTGCTTAGAAACTAGTATATACCTTCAAGAAAAAGTTAACCTCGATTCGTCCAGGAAGGCCAGCAATGCTTTCATTTCCACTCTAAATAGGTGGAATGTCCTCACCAACGAAACGGTTTCCAGAGTACGCCAATGACGACGCTGCATCGGACACTTTCCACTAAATCCCACCTTAGTACGATGCGTTCGTCATGAACAAACAGCCAAATGGTTGTAACCTGCCGATAAATACCTCAGAAAGCGTGGACGTCTTCTTTATACATACTACCGGCTATATTAATCAGCAACTCATGGAACAATATATCGAACAGCAAATTCTGGGTGTGTCGCTAACCTGATAATTACCCTTCCAGTACGCTCAAACTCATTATTGGATCGACTGTTTTATTAAACGCTCAATCATTTCACATGAAACCGAGAAGGAGGAAAGGTGTCAACAACGTTTATTGGGAAAAAGATTTGAAATTAGGCCAATGAGGCTCTGAATATATAAGGCAAATCAATTATCATGTCTGGCTGAGAAGGCTAATATCAATTCAGGCTAGAAGAGCATATGGGGCAATCAGACTCAGAGCGAATCAGACGAGACAAGCATATCGGGCTATCGGGCCGTTAGAATTAATCGCATTACAGTTCAGACAACGCATGAGTGTTCGTCTGTATGACTGCAATCTGAATGGCTCAGTGGAATGGTAAACATCAACCCAACCGAAGCCGAATCGACCGATCGATATAACGTGATTTGTCTTGACTGCTTCATCAGGAGATATGTCTCCCAACATTCAAGTAAAGTACAATATTCACCGGCCATTGTCTTCTAGCGATGCTGCAGAATATTCGAGGGTCTTGAATTTATTTCTTGCCTGAAAACATTTCCCATCTCCCAATTCTTCGTGAGTGAGATAGAGCTTACTCCTTTTTGGGGTTACCTCGTTCCATTTTAGTTTTCCTGATATTTTGGATAAGTATCTAAAGCTATTAAACGAATGCACAAAACGTTTAGCCTACTGTTACAGCAGTATATACAGATATTTTGTAAACGCTATTATTGAACTTTATTTTGATAGCATGCATAGAAGTTCGTTGATGAAAGCTATGGGGATGGTGGTCAGTCGACATATCCTTTCTTATCCGTATCGCTATTCATCGCGGTGATAGGTTTACACTTGTGTTTCACGTTGCTGGCTCTCAAAACTTACAATTACTACTCGATCGTTTATCTTACTTAAATGATTTTTAGTTACACACCCACTGAGCTCAGTGAACAACTAAATGTATTGTAGGGTGAACCTCATTGGTTGCGTTAGTTAAATCGAGGACCTTGCATGTACGTTTTTGCCTTAACATTTCCATACAACCTACACATTTTATTTGCTAATGCCGGTGAAATACTGAAAGCATATTTTCTTCCGTACGACATGTATAATGATTGAATGAACCTGCGTTGATTGGAACATCTAGAAAAACAGTGCTACATGTTGTCAGTTAGTTGAGAAAATTACACAATATGTAGAATTACCGCTTGACAACTAAAAAAGTAATTTTGAAATTCGGAACGTTACTGTGGAAACAGTATCAATATGTTGATGTTCTTTAAGAGGTCAGCTCCATTTTCAAACGAAAAGCCAGATAGTTAACCGCGAAATTGCTTGTTGAAGATAAACACACATAAAGATTTTGAATAAAAAGTTATAAGTAATAGAATCTTATTGGGACAGCTGCTGAAGTGTTTTCTGACGACATTTTCCATTTGGTTTCCATAAGTATTTAAATTGCTATTTTGGGTCTCGCGTGATTCATCATTTCCTTCACGATTGGGGTTCCTTGGCAGAATAAACCATAATTTAGTCTGTCTTGTGATGGAGCACATCATCAAATGACCATTACGCATTCTTATATAAGCGGCGATAGAAACGCCTCAGTAAACGATACCTTACAAAAGTTATAAGTAACTTTACATAAAAGTTTGATCTATATCTTCACACACTTATATTCATCATCGTCACCTTCGACAGCGGTGTAACATAGGTTGGTACTGTTGCGAAATTACCACATAAACATGATTGAAAAGAGGCAAATTCCAAATTTGAGACAAAAAAGTAGGTGGGTGAGCAGTTTAATTTTTCAAAACCCACACATCTAATCCCAAGCAGTCAATGGTAAGTCGCCTAAAACGTGAGAACAAACAATCAAATTGCAAATGGGACTAAACCACCAGGTCGAAAACAGTTTTATTGCCATTTTCACCGCCCTGCTTCAAAGACAGCTCAGTCGGATAATAACAACCCTGACGGTGCTAAACCCGGAAGGTAGCTGTGTCCCCTAATGTGTCCCGCCAGACTGAGTAGTTCAAGAGAACTGCAGCTGACGAGGCGAACAGGACTTACCATTTCAACACTGTTAGTGATAGTTTTATTTGCTTATACCATGCCACAATCTGTCTATCTCGTGCCTTCCTTCAGTAACTTGGAGAGCCGGCAAAGAGTACCTAGTGCGATGCTTGATGAGTGGCCATTTCTAGCGCATGGCTTTACCGTCATAATCTCCATAGTGCCAAGATGGCAGTGGATTAACTTGATCATTCAATAAGGCGTAAAAGCCGAGTTTCGGATAGTTGTGAACTTCACCAATCTCCACGCTCAAAAACTATACGCTAAAACGACTACGCACTGATGATGTCACCTCGCTTGGTGATGAAATTTTGCAACAAAAATGCCAAGCTCGGCGAACATATCAATACCAAAACAAGCCGAGTTTATCAGGTTGGTGTGATGGTTACAAATGGCATTGATCACCGATTTAAAACCACCTCACATCCTCATCTCTCACTGATCACGATTCCCAACCGAAAGGTGAAGCTTCTCCCACTTTAGATTTACTATAATGATCCTTAAGTCTTAGTGCTAAACCAGCCTGGGCCCAAGAACGCCGTAAGCTGTAGCACACTGTTCTAGCCTTAGCACTTCCAACTCCGACTACCTTTTATGTACGATAACGCAAAGCAAACATGGGCTATTTGTGCTGCGGCCAAATATGTATCGATCTACTATGCTGCAGTTTGTTTTTTGCGAGCATTCGTCCTCTGGTAATCATCGGATCACCGGATGCAGGAAACTCAGTAGGTCTATATAAATGGCACTCTTGCGCAAAGCTTTTGCAACAACATAACAGCTAAATGAATTATACATATTGAGACGTTCTTTATAAATTTCAATTTTAGATATAAATACTTAGTACCACTGATAGCACTGAAAGGCCATTTCACTTTTCGTTATAGCTTATATTAATCTCTTTAGTGTAGGCAGATGCAGTCCAATTCGGATTGCCAGTTTGCACTGGCTACGGCAGAAACGGCTCGAAAGGGTATCTATAATGCTTCTTCACGCGCATCCTCAGAATAGCCTGAATAAAGATAAAATGTGCTACCCTTCGCGTTAAGAGATAATGTTTTCATTGGCTCGGCCACCAATTATATGAGCATCACTTGTGGTGAGGGGAGATTGCAAATATTCCAGTTATGGCTGGTTTTCCTCCCATTTGGACTACCTCTACCTGATGAGTTCAAACGAGAACGGAACCGGTCGTGGAGTGCCGATTTTAGGGTGAGCACCGGAAAATATTGCGAAACATTCTTACTTTCAGTCTTATTCAAGCATACCTCTCCATAAAATATACTAGTAGGCCCGTTTCTGATAAGAAAATGACAAACAATCGCTTAGTGTCTGTGAACAGAAAGTGACCGTTTGATTACTGAAGTCATGGCACGCATCACTTTGTCACGCAATCCATCCACACCCCCAATTCGGTTTGGGCATCCCGAGTTTGTCCACCACTGTTCCGATATCGAGCAAATCTCGAGTAGACAGATATCTCTTTAGTCAATATTCAGTTCTAAAGAACGTGGTCAATAATTTTTCATACAACTCTATCTTGAAGAAGGTAGACGTCCCGGTACAGGTCCAGGGTGTAGTAGTGACAAACAAGGAGGAAGCCCACGCGACGTGGATGAATAAACTCTACCAATTGTAGAAGGCCGTGGTCTTCAAGAAGTGTTACGCTCTCCACTCTTCAGTCGTTGGCTGCTCAATTCGGAACGCAACCTCCCAGAATCTTCATTTATGCCACCCAACTCAGATGTAATCTTTGCGAACTAAGGTCCAAAATTCACGAGGTGGCCGAAATGACCACTCAGTTCTCTGCAGTGGCAACTGCGGTCAGCCAGAAGGCGTTGCTCATATTCTGCAATCATGTTAGATCACACATGGCGTGCGTCGTGCTCGACACAATTGCGTGTCCAAAGACCTGGTGAAACAACTGCGTAACCTAGGCTAGACAGTTTTCAAAGTGTTGCGAGTAACAACTGCAAGCTCGTTCATCAAACCCGATGTGATCGTCGTTGGTTACGGCGCTGCTATGGTGCTTTCAAAGCCAACTTGCCTGGACGGACAAGGTCGCGAAGTACAGAACCTACTCGCATCATGCCGCCATCTAATCGGTCCTCCATACTATGGGTTGTGATGTGAACTCTGTTACTCATTCACCTGTGATCTTCTCTATTCACGGTACTACATTTCCCTCTTCAGGTAACCCTATTCTTCGACTGGGACTGCCCTCTTACACACTCACGAATTTAGGTCTACTGACTGTTCTAGATTTCCTAAAAACCTACTACACATTCATGCGGGGAACCTAGCGCTAACTGTTGCCAACTCTCTGACAGTTTTCTCAATATGAAGGACATATATTTGTTCCGATGTGTGAGCCTTGACTGTGATAGCACCTCTGTGTCATGAAGAGATTTTGATTTTCTGAGACTGACCGTTTACCTTATTTTTCTTTTGTAAGTACTTCGTGTATCTTTTTGTTTATTTTAAACCCATTTTTTATGTACGGTGCAGATAACTTTTCACATGATGACTGACCCATTAACGCCTGCTACGCATGTGTGAGAAGTTGTCAACTGTTCAGTGCTGCTAACTATGCAGCGTCCCACATTTGACAGACAGCCTGTTTCCACATTCACCGTTTTACATATTTGCTGCTTAATTTTAGTGTCACCGTTCTATTCAAACTAAACAATATGGGTAGTCATGTCACCAACGGCCAAGTCAAAAGTGGATCCATGTAACTTAATCAATGAATTTGGAGATAACACAATTGACAATGGTGTAGGCTTAATTAGTTCAACCAATACAGTAGACTTTAGCTTGCTCAATAACTGCATTTACGGAACACAATATGAGAAAAGAGATCATAGGTAAACTGCTGGAAGCTTGGTTGGTTTTGACTAACAAGGTCCATCTGAACAACTAGAAGCTGAGTTGTGGTCTACTCAGTTGACTCAGAACAATGTACCGTCCATCACAATTCGGGCTTGATCGTAGGAATGGTATGTAAGGAGCGGGAAATGTCAATACATGTAAGCATATGTCAGTAGTGAACGTTTGACTGCACCAAACAAATCACACATGTTTCGACTCAACCTATGTTACAATCGTGCCCACAGTTTTGGTTTGTGAATTCTGACCGTTGAAGATCATAATCAATTAGTGGGCATTCGATGGTTTCGACATGACAACAGTCGTCATCACAAGCTTATCGGTTAGACTGATTGTGTCAGTTATTGTATTTCATGTCAATTTATTTGCACAGATTCACAGTTGTGTCTGGGAAAACATTCTGAATTTTTGTTTCGCACCTGTCTACCATAATATGAATGATACAGCGATTAACGCCACTCATTCATACCAGCCTGTACCGAACTGTAGACATAAGTGGATAAAAATGTGTGCAGTGCTGTCGAGCACTAAGTCACCTACCCACAAATGCAAGAGATAAATTCCTTAACAAAACCAAACGTATTAAATTAATTATCTGTCATATTTGGGAAAACGGTTATTATTTTTAACCGTTGTTTTCTGTTGAATACATCTTTGCTCAGATTTGAAGTTTTTCTGAATTTGACTGCGATATGTTTTCGTACGTTTCATACGAAATGTGATATATCAAACATCTAGCAACAGGGAAGACAAATTTGGCCTGATTACTCACTTTGAAGATTTTTTAGAAATGCCGTAAAATTCATCATGTTCATGTTGTGATTGATCTGAGAATTAGACGATGTACATACTGACAAACAAGTAGAAGCAGTGGAAGAATCACGTGACAACATGAACGGTATATTCGATGAACTCCAGTTCAAGTTTGCCTTCTGGTATCGCGAGTAAAAGATGGAATGTGCATTTTTATATTACGGAGGCAGCACTACATATAAGGTGATGCTTAGTAGCAGTGAACAGAATAAGAAACCAACTACCACGTTGGGTTGTGATAAACACGAGGAAGGAGATGGCAACTCACACAGGGTCAACGCAATGTGAGGTTTTGAGCAAAAGTCCGTTAGTGCTCTTCTACGATGTACTGGCCATTTCAGTGCTCTGGACCAAAACAGACAGACTTAAATACAGCAGAGAACACGAGTGGATGTCATTCTTTCAAAAAAAATGAGTGTTTGCTGCTCTTTTCCACCATATATAATTTTACCATTCCGGATACTCTACAGTCTTCTCTATGCACAAGATATACGGTCATCTCCCTCACTCCTTTTGGGCTTGCAGCATAGAATGGACAGACGTCATGACTGTCCACCCAAAAAGATCAGGCGTGAACAACGAGACAAAATAAAGGAATACCGTGGCGATTAGCGCGCTCATAACAACACACTGTTACTGTTGTTAGGGCTGTTTAGAGACAACTTACAACAGGAAAACTATAGCCTATCTGCCTCACTATTTCGCATTCGGGATCAACTCTGATCCAAAGGACAAACGTTACTGCTGAAGATTGACCAATTTTCTCACAATTTCACACCCCGAGCAAAGTTTGCCCTGAAACATAAACGCTGTCACCGAATTATGAAAGTTACACAAGGGTTATTTGTACGTGTTTACACTGACATGCTTTCATTACCGGCCAAAATGTACGCGTTACAATTCCAATTCACTTTGGCATATAACCGCTTTGATTAAACCTCCAGGAAATCTGGGAGAACAAAACACCAACTTGAATTCTGTCACTTTACAGATGAGGTAAGCGCCATATTGCCAACAGATTTAGCTGTAGAGAACACGCTGAAAAATAGAAAATGTTACATCATCTAACTTGCTTGTCAATCTCATGGGATCAAACTCGACGTCGTTGTACCAAAACAGTCATTGATTTATCCTAGTGATTCAGGTCACCGACTGAGAACCAGAAGAACTAAATTGTTCACCTTGGGCCACAAGGTTTTTCAGGTCTATCAACATATCCATCCCCTTAATCCTAGTTGTTTCCACTAAATTTATGGTTCATACCTTCTTTCTAACAGCAAACTGCGTTAATCTCTAAATAGAAGATTGGCTGCCTGCTACTTCGGCACAACATGAAATGATCCGTTCAAACGACTTTGAAGGAAATAACCAGATTCCTGATCAACACTGATTACCTGTCATATCGTGGACAGCCGCATTGGTTACTCTGAGTTAGCCCAGACTTGTACATGTTGAATCATGTGCTCAGGGATTACCAGGGTTTTCATAAGAGTGAGACAGCGCGATAAAGTTATTCAAAGCGGAAACCCTGTCTAATGTTCTACTTGTAAACACATTTCCCAATTCCGTTCTGAAAACTTAGGATGAACTACAGGACTCTTGTCACAAGCTGATAGTCCCAAGTTCACTGTCGATCGACGGAAGATTCATCGCAACGCGACCGTCGTGACGAAATGCCGGTTTGGACAGCCGTAACTTCATCATCATTTTAGAACGTTCCACGCATTCAATCACTTCCGCAAAGTAGTAAAAATCACAGTATCCGTGAAAAAAACCGAAATGCTATTTAGTAGCGAGGAATTTTCGTTAACACGAAGTAAACCTTACTAGTGATCACAGCTTTTGCACGTTTATGGACATTTCGTCAATTCATTTCGCAAAACGCCACGCAAGTGTGTGCATACCCTTGTGAGGACCGGCATTTTAATTCCGGCCAAATAGTTACCAGGCAGTCGTGTCGGGAAATACAAGCATAAGCCGACCATAATTGATCCTGTCTCACAGACCTAAGCCTCTAGTTTATCATTTACCGACCTTGACAATTTTTGTCAGTATGAGCGCGCGTAAACTTGATCATCCCAATGAACCACTTTGTCAGTTGAAAATATGACGGTATCGTAATTTAAAAATTATAATGCCTCATCGGCTACTTCTGTGTAGCCTGCACTGAAAAAATACAGCCATCACATGAAAATTATCTAAGCCATCAAACCGACAGTTGTATCTGTCTCCCGTACATTAACGTACTAAAAAGTGTGCGCATTAGCCATGATAGCTTACCGAAAGACTAAAGTATTTTTGGCAAGTCATATATGATACTTTCATTTTATATTGTGACATAATTCTTGTTCAAATTACCATTTAATGGAATGCAGTTTACTTCTTGTTTCATATCTTTGAGCATCAAATAGACCAACAAAATATGCTAAGTGATCTCGGCAAATTGTGTGGATTTTAAGTTACCACATTTACCTAAAACCCTGATCAAAGTTCAACGTGGACATACATTTCTGGTGAATAATGTTTCGCTTCCCACAACTTTGTACAGTCAACTGATGTTAGTTCTACGGTTTATCAAGATGACGTTTATCATATTTCCTGTGGCCAGTAAGTTATAGTCTAATTAATCAGCAAACCTATTCTGGGTCGCCGGTTAGTGTTCTGTTGTACCAGTGTCAAGGTTATCAAAGCCTTTAAATCAGATCTATTTGATATGTTGTAAAACCTTTCCGGTCTGATATATATCATGTCTTACACCCTTTCTAAATGATGGGAAACACAACTATTCAAATGAATGGCGGAAAACGCCATCACTTTCACAATCTTTTTTTCATTTATTTTCCCCAAATTTTGTGCGCTCTTTCACACACCTTCCTGCAAACCCGGTGACCTTGGCTCCGTGGTCTAGCGGATAAGTGCTTGGACTACGATCTACCACACATTCAAGGGTCGTGAATTCAATTTTGTGGCGTGCGCAGAGCTGTTCAGACTCAATTGGATCAAAGCAGCTGTCGAACACTTCGCTGGTGGTCATTAGGACCAACGTTTAGAGATAGTTCTCATGTCTGCGTTAAATTTATGCTTATCAAATGTTGTGTATGCCATGATAATTAACTTATACCCTCATCCTGTTTGCCTGCAAGAAGTACGTATATATTTTTGACGTACCTATGACATAAATGTTATCACAAAATAAATGGCTTTTCTGCGTAACAGTTTGTTTATAAACTGAGTATAGCGGATAGTATAACGGATAGTTCGTTTCATCAAAACGTTCGTTCACATTCACGCTTATTTTCTCAAGTATCCCGATATGAAACTATTGTCTAATCTTCTTATCTCATAGCGTCACTTACGCCTCCTCAAAAATCATCTTGCTGACTTACACCATACGATTGTTAAACGGTCAGAATTTTACATTCAGATTCACGTGATTGCAGAAAATAACACAGCAATCTAAATTTATTCCGAGATCTTATATAAACGTGAGCCAAAAATATCAAAAGGAAAACGAACATATATTCTGGTGCCCAATATTTTTGAAATATCTACACAACAAACAACAGACACGTTCAACGTACCCTTCCGATTAGCATAACAACAAACGGCTTGGAAATCACTGGCCACGGTCTTTTTTGAAAACGGTCCATGACGACCTAAACAAAAGGACACGTTTGACTGGAACTCGTTTTGTATCATAAAGTACTTACATGGATCTATTAAATACTGGTGATCCATAGAAATATTCACGTGCCTTTTAGAAACTTCGGATAAAGCAGTTCGTTTGTTTCTTTCATATCCGAATGTTAAAATTGATAAAACAATTTTAGAAATAATTATGTAAATTTTATTACTCTGCGTTGGCATACCGACGTTTCTCCGAAACTATACTTGGCAACTGAGTGAAGGCCAGTCTTAAGATTTTCAATGTTTTCACACAAATCTTGTTGCAGTGATCTGATTGCATGAATTATGGTCTTCGGCACATGTGACAAGGGTTGTAATTGTTTGGTCAACAAGGTTCCAGTAACTACCGACAGTTCCGAGCTGGTGTTACGCGTGAACACACTGAATTGAATGAATTTATATCATAACCTATTGCAAGCATGAGTTATTCAACACCTCATCCAAATTCTTGTCGATGAGCCAAGTCATTTTGAGAAAAAATGGCAACCAACTGGAAAGTACGTGAGAATGTTTAAAACTTCATAAATTCAGAACAGCTTGTCAACAATGTATCACTAGCATAAGATGTTAAGTCTCGGGATAATAACAACTGGTTTACCCTTTTAATTGGCGAACGTGAACCAGGAGATCAGGAATAACTTTTAAGTAGCAACAAAACAAACAGCTGTGTGTAATAGGACGGGTGGTTAACAGTTCTATAAATTAGGGGTTAAGGATATATAGAAAAATCTTATGTCCCGGAACTCTGTTCAGGCCGAGAAATCCGGGGTCCATACCAAGTGGCTTACTCAACGGGTATGACGCCTAACCGAGTTAGATGATCGAACGTGACCAACACACCACCAAGACCATAGCCAGGTTAGTTGGCTGTGAGTGGGGGGGAGGTAGTTCCCGCGTTCCCAGTGGAGTCGCTCGGCACCATCACCCCCGGCAACGCTGGAGGACTGGGAACAAACAAGCACCGGAGCGTGCAAATGGACAAAATAAAAATTCGATATTTCAGCAACGGATTTTACCTTTGCAGTGATTTTTCCACCAAGCCACAAATGAAAACCTGCATTCAGAAACGGGACAGGCTTACAATTCACTAACGGACTGATCAACAACTAAAAATTTCCCCACATAATGTGAAGCTAGATAACCTGTGTTTTTAGACTAGGTGCCATTTGCGTACTCTGACATAAGGTATTATAGCCGTAATGTGAAAGCAATAAACCTCGCTTGACACTACTTAGTTTTGTCGCTTTCTCATTGAGTTACGTAGATCGGTTTCCTGTAAACTTGTCTTGTCTGGACATTTTATCCTTGGTGACAGAAACTTGTGTTATAAAGATCGGCATGGACTGCCCGTCTAAAAAGGTTATCCAGATTGAGATGATTTGTTTTCTGGAAGCCTGCTTCGTTTATAAATACAAGATATCTGGGTAGCTTGGGTCGACACAGAACATTCGCATCATACGGGTTTCGGTTAGTTGATTACAAACTAGGATAACATATTGTTACATGTGTGGTAAGGAACATGTAACGCTCTCTTTACAAGTATCGTTTTTGTTTGCAAACTGATTTCTTTAAGATTGTACAGATTGTGAGTGTAAATGCTTCTGATAGCGGTTTGGAATCTACGTTTTTATTTCACCGAGGGCACATCGGACTAGTGAGCCCTGGGGTGGCTAGTTCGTTCTTTGTGTTTGTCTGTCTGATTTTCCTCAAGTTGACTTATGCTGGATCTCACTCTGTTCAGTTCAGTTGATCGGACAACAGCAGCACTCTGCTTGGTCTGAATGAATATTTCATGTTGAAATTAGGTCGCACATTTGGAACTCTAGTAAGTGAGAGACGTGTCGGTAATCTGCCAACTGAACAGTGCATTGAACAAGTTTTAATTGGCGCGGTCTGTGGTGAAAATGTAACGGAGACCATTGAAGGATTTAATACAGAGCATACGGATATGCAATCGGTTACCTCTAGATCAGTCTGAAGGTTGATGAAAGGTTTGTTATAACGAGCTCTGTTCATGAACTGAGAAGAAGTGGTCGATCGCGCATATCAACAGATGACTGTGCGACGTTGGGCTAACTCAAACACAGGACCTACACGGAACGTCTACAAACACTGCAGGAACTCAAATTAGCTACGATCTCGGAGTGCAACTCAATTTCCTAAACTACTTTGCAATGCCTGCTGTCGTCGCACCTGAAAGGAGTGCCTCTGTGCATGTAAAACTACGGATAGCGTTGTCACCAGCTCTTATGAATGTATGGTTTATGTACTAATACCTTGCTTTTTAATTTTTGCGTGACAACAATTTTGACTTGTCAGCGGAACAGTACATATGTAACGGTAATTAGGAGATTCGTACAATTAGCGGATACTGTTAGCTCTGTGGTCACAGCTGAATCAGTTGAGAGTTTTGAAGTATTGCCCAATCGACATTTACGTGAGAGACAACCGGCACTGCAAGTTTCCTAATCGTTATACTAGCTCACTTTCACAGGTCATTAACTGCGCATTTCTGAGTGGATGTTGTTTCACTGTGTTTTGGGATTCGTTTTTGCGATGGTTTCAGTCAGTAGCCTCATTTAATTTACTTTTTATTTAGTTTCGTTCACTTTTTATTTACAATTGTAAACCGTTCAGCACAATTTCCCACAAACCAACACAGAGGCCGGAACGCACAAACGTAGAACTTCCAACTGTCTACAACAGCCTACGATCCTATGATCGGAATCTGATAGGATTTACTTTGAATTACTGTCTCACTGCTTCAGGGTTTTGGTTCGTATGCAGTGGCACAATATAAATTAGATGTTTTGGTGCGTGACGCACTCAGTCATTGTTCACAAATACGTGTTAATCAGACGCGATATCCAGAATGAAGACCGAATAGTTATTGCATAGAATGTACAGGTGGTCCTTAAGCAGTTGTAAACGGCATCAATAAGCCTACATCAATGAGTTCCAGGAGTGCGGTTTGGTTTCAGCGTGACAAACTTGTACAGACCAAATTGTATATACAGCTTCAAGGTATGTATAGTTATATAAGATGAATATCACCCACAAGTGATCGCAGCTGTCGCGTTCCCATAGATTTTCCAGTTGGCTCTTTCCAAAAAAAGAACTGGACTCGAGTTTCGCTCTCATTAGAGCTCGTCAGTAGTACTTATCCTTGCCACGGTGGGGACCAGAACTTCGTCACGTTTCCATGAGGCAATCGTGTTTACCACTGCGCCATTGACCTCACATTAGGCACGACCGAATTATCGTATATGAACACTCAACCACATCCGCTTGTGAGTTATAATCAGGTTATCCGATCGTTTCGAGAGGAGACTCAGTAATTGTCTTGATAACTCAAATCGATGACCCCTCGACTAGGGCTCCTGTCCAAGTTGAGATCACGAAAATCACTATTTATACTAAGTCAAATTAGTTTTGAAATAAAGATATATTATTCTAATCTACTGCAGAGGACACGGGGATGTACGTTACCCTCCTTCAGCAATACTCAACCTTCAGTGAAGGACACATTCCGTAGAATACCGCATTCTGAAGGCTGTGTTGAAATAAACAGCCTCATTTTCTTGAATAAATAACCCTGGAATTTGGCGCCATTGCTGTAATAAGCGAGTAAAATTGTTTGTGGCAACTCATATTCGCTTTTCCTTGAAACAGTCTACCTATAGACGTTGGTCTGGTTGCGACATCCTAGTGATCAAAGTGTCTTGGGTTGGGCATTCTCTCTTGAAAGAGATGTCGATCAAGACGAGATAGTTGACAGAAACACGAAGGAATATCCGGGAAGCGAAAATATCTTACCCTCATGAGGGAGAAGTTGAAAGCCGCTGTCATGGAACGACCAATATTTGTAAAATAAAGTGACCATATTCTTTCATTCCGTCACGACTGAGTTTGGGCTTGAAGGGCGATAGACATCCGCACACAGCCGCATTGTATGATGTAGAATTATGGTAAGCAACAATCACCGTCATTGAAAGTACGTCTGAAGTTAAATACATTAAATGTTATTACCTACGTATGCGGTCTTCATAATATCTATCTTCAAGAGGCATTAACTACGACAGATTTTCGTTAAGCCGTGCAAATTCGTTTCCCTACGCACTGTCCCTATTTCTGTCAGTACCTTTACCCTCAGTTATTTTGCCCTACTCAACCCATTTTGTTTTAGTGAACCAGATTGTTGTTGCTTCATAATAGCGCTCGTAAACATTCTTGGCCAGGGCCGCGTGCTTAGCGGCTCATTTTTTAACTTATGGGCTTCGTTCGGATAATATTGATCTTATCGAACAGAACTACCATAGCGAAGGATCGGGGTTTGTTCATTGTAACTAGCTACACATTTGCTTAATAGTACTTTGAGATTATTGGTTTACAACCTTCCTTGTGGGCGAGTGGCCGTTTCTGGGCTACATTTATCTCAGCAGTGAGTAATGAGTCGCCAAATAATCTACTTTAAAATGATCATGTTTGCCTGTAAGTTCGTGCGAAAACGGCTCAGTCATGAAATTACAGTTGAATGTTACGCAAGCCTATCTGCAGCTCTATGGATGCAAACGCTTTGGGATTAGTAATACCCGTTGTTAAATCGCTCCTGGAGTCAGAAAAGATGAACGAAGGGATTGGAACTCATGGGGTATTGTTTGACGAAATTACAACGAAGGTGCTATCTTACCGTGAATGTGAACAACCGGTTACACAAATAATCTAGCAGAAAGTCGTTCGAAATAGATTAACTAAACAAGAGTCCACAAATAACCAACAATCAACGGAAAATGGGCTCAGCAAAATAATCGGGCATACAAGAGGTTGAGAGCGTGTCAAACAACACGAAGAAAGAAAGTTTCAATAGATATGCAGAGGTATATGTTAAAAAGAAATCAAACAATTTGTGTGCAGTTTTGGTACAACATCCATTTTGATCGTGTATTGCACACAGCAAAGACAAATAAGTGCAAACAACAACAACAAACGTACCAGACGAAATTTCACAAATCCAAGACATCACACATCTCAGTGGACCATAGTCTGAGCGTTCCTTCACATTTTTAGACGAATTTCGAAGGATATTTGGAAATGACCATGTAACATCAATTAACATTAGAATTCCGTTATTCGTTATCACCTTCAGTCTTCATTTGCAGTTATCCATTTTAATTATTTGGTCCTTTTAAAACAAATACGTACGATCTCAGTCACAGATTTGACTACTACTTTCGTGAGGTTAATTTGTACTTCATAGTGATCAATAAGTAATGGAAATCACCATGACTCATCATAGTACACAATCACTTCGGAACAAGTTAAACCAACTATGGTGATTCAGAAAAACAAGCATTGCAGTTTTTTACAATTTGCTTTGTCACTAAAACCAGACGTTGATTTCAGTCAATGAGGTAGCAGCCGTTTTTGTATTGATACGTTCATTCACAAATTTTTCAGCTAACTACTGAAACCAGTTCTAAAGGGTGCTTCAACAAAAATAGGCAAATGAATATATGCTATTATGTGACTTGATTTAACGGCGAACGGACAAGGAACAGAAAATGTTCAAATTGCGCGCATTTTCAGGTACACTAGATTATTCTGTAATTATTATATACTACGGCTGTTGTTTCACAAGAAATTCATGTTTCCGGCGAGTATTCTTCCAAGTGATACAAATATTTGAAGTGATAGAGATGGGTAAACATATCGATGGGACTAATTACGAAAAAATTAGGACGTTGTTCAGTCGTTTGGTTGATCACTTGTCAACTGTCCATTGGTTTGACCGCACAGGTTGCCACTTCGAACTGATAGTCTGCCTTGGTTACAAAACCGGAGAGCTGAGGATATGGTGAATCAGATGCAGAGTTAAGCCTTAGTATGGGTCTTGCTGATTGCTTCGGTAAATCTGCTTTGTCCATAATTCTGTGATGTTGTCACTTTTGAAAGGTCCTCAAACAAAAACTGACTTCTTTCGGACGTTCTGGACCTCGGGTTTTGGCGGCGTTCTGATCAGGTTTCTAGCGCTAAATCGTCAGCGTAACTTTAAACACAAAAGTGCTTTTTTATGGGTTCAAGATCCTTGTTATTTATGACACAAACACAAGGGTAGCCGTTTGACCTCTACAAAGACGTTTCCGTAAATAGCAAAGAGACCATGGAAGACAAGATTATTTGATTATTGAAGTTTAGGTCTTAAATGACGTCGATGAGCTAGAACGCATAGTGGACACTGCTTCGCTATTTCCACGCTGATGGTTTTGTGAGAGTCGGCAAGCCATTTGACGAAAACATGGCATGGTAAGGTTTATATGTCTAAAATAGGTAGTCTTCTTTACCATTTGAGTTGACCGTATATATATATTGGGTATCATTATTCTTACAAGACGGATGCGTTTTACCTAGAAGACGATGCTGACGGTGGAGTCAAAACATAAATCAACTCATGTGATTAATACATTTGCATTTATTACTCTCCCATTCAAGAAGAAACCCGCGGCCCAAGTTATCGCAAGAAAGCTCAAAAACTCAGTTGAAACAAACCACCCTGCCGCTCAGTTGTGCGTGAGTTTCTGTCCAACACCCGTTGCCACATCACAACTCAAAAGCATACTTCCATATTCTACAACCAGATGTTGTCCGTTTTCATTCACTTACTCGTGTTGAGCATAATGCCGCTGTCAATTTTCTGATGACGTGTAGGATCATCATCTTGCGTTGTGGATTAGTGATGTGAGTCAACGGTTTCGAGCGCGATTGTTGCTCATTTGACCGACTCTGATCATTGTATCTGCAGGAAACATGTCTTTCAGACTGTTCACCGAATGCCACGAAATCGACTAAAACTGGTGAGATTCCGAATGATGAGTGATGTTGGAGCCATCAGTATCCGACTGCGCAAACCTGACCCCTGCTCACGAGAGAAGTTCGTGCAGACATTTAATCTCCCGTCAGACACATAATGTGAAACGACTAACAACTGCTGAATCTATAACCCATAGTGTCCGTTTGTCAACTCGCCCTACTTGAATTTTCTATTTGTTGTAATGTACATATTGGTAAGAAGAAACACAAGTATGAAAACTTCATTCTAAGATTAATCATGTCTGCACAGCTTTATCCAAAAACGTACTTGAAAGATGTGTTATACGCGCGTCCACTATGATTGCAGCTTGGTGGCTTACACGCACACGTACCAATAGCAACGGTCAACCTGTGTCCAACTGAGTTTGATTCGCACTATTAAAACAATGGTAAATACTGTGAACGCTCACTGTGATATCAATAGTGTTAGAAAAATTTAGAAGTTGATGACGAACTTTATATTCTTTTCATTGAAACATCTCTCTTGAACAAAACAGTCAAGTGGAATGGGGATTTTTGAGGAATTTTCTCCGGAACTGTCTTGAAGGTATTTTCAAATATATTACCACAAAGAAGGCAGGAAATAAATGTTACACTAACCGTCAAATTCCCACTATCTTGTGGTTAACGTGGCCCTAGCAAATCGAAAGATACTGCCTGCAAACATCTGCCTGAGAGTCTAATTAGATTATGTTTATCCAAAGTATAAACCTATCTACAAAAACTGCAGGCCTGTATGGTTTGATACACGGAGAACTAAGAACGTCTAAGTCTGAAATAATGCTAATATTTTTGGATCAATATAATGTTGGCAGGTTCTTTGTAACTATATCGTCTGATTTGCATGGGTAGTGAGTTTTGGGAAAAACCGGAACCATCTAACTTCGTTGTCCTATTCGGGGTTGCAGAAGTGTGTGTCTATGTTGACTCTGCTATCCTATGTCTGGTGTTCTGATTACGCACATATGTGTACAGAGGTGTGCATCTAGTCTTACATTCGAACTCTAGAAGTTGACCAAGTGATCTCCACAATTCACACTTGCTAACGTTTACTGTGTTTGTTTTCAATTAGTCGTTGCTACGTCCGTAAGTTAACAATTTGTATGCTCGCAGCATGAATAGAAATACTATTTACCATACATTATTTTTTTATAGCTAGTAACACTCTGATCTATAGAATAAACTGACCAATGCACAGTAGCAATTGGCTCGGAGTGACAGTGCACCAGAAGAACATGCCCACTAGTGACACTTGTCGAACTGAACAGCCGCAGTCCTTCATGTTTGTGATATCACCTAGTAGGCTATAGTGTTACGGGACAGACACAAGAAGGAAAATGATGACCACAGATTGGCATGTAACTAGTTGTGAACATTAAAATAAGGTTCTGTAGGGCGGAAATAATGGATTAAAAGATTAGACGGACAGACAAGAAGATAAAAATGAAAAATATTAGGAGGCTGACCGCCAGAGCAACCACAACGTCAACGCAAGTTGTTTTTGAACACAAAGGGGGGAATTTGACACCTGATAGACAGTCTCAACAAACTGGATGATGCATTTCTAGTTGCTTCGAAAAATTACAGGGATGCATCACAAACTTTGACCTCATGTTCTGATTACAATTAGATTAAGTGTTTTATACTGATGATGCTGAGTGCCATCTGACATCCGCAATGCGGGCGCCTGGCATTTCTAGTTGTTTCCAGCCGATTAGGAACACGATTCTTGATATGATAAGTTGGCTTTCGATTTATACAGCCTAAGTAGTTTGTAATGGGAAGCGTTCTTCTTACGGCTACTTTAGCCCCTGCAAAAGGACCTTATCAATCGAGTAAACAATCATAATCAAGGAAAATCAGATCATTCTGAACTGGCAATATTGACACTAAGCCATCTCGCAATGCGTCATCAGACTTGACTCAAACCAGTCATGATATACTTCAGGTGAAACAACTCACACCTGCCGAGTGAACGGAAACATGATTTCTTCTGCCATCACTGTGCAGTGTGAGAACGTGTCACCCGTGACTGGCTCATCATTAAGTTATTGCAGAAGTACACCTTGTAAGGTTGTGTGTCGGAATGGCGACTTGTTAGCCAATCGTTCACATTTCAAATAAGCATCACAGTTTATCTTTAACAGTCGTCATGCAGAGCCTGATGAAATGATGGTTACTGGGCGGAAGTACTGATTGGCTGAGTGGGTTATTCAGCAGAGGTCCATGTCTAGGTACAGACCTGGACAGTGTCTTTCTTATACGGGGTTTTGTCCGGACAATTAGTGTCAGCTCTCCTCTATATTATGTTATCCAATGATATATATTTTTAAGTGGACACTGCATATCAAATTGTTGTCACCATATATGGTTGCCTGCTAAGTTTCTGTTCCACTGCTGTACAAATAATCTGCTACAATTTTTCCAAGCGCGTTAGAAAGTATTTCAAAAACTAACATGATGATGCGATCATTTCATTTCATCCGTTAAAACACAAAAAAATCCCAATTAATTCCGCTGTGAGAAAAACAAAGTTTTAGTTCCTAGTCAGCAATCTGTAATGTTGGTTGGTCATCTCGACATACAGTTTTGACACAAGTAATTATTTTCAGAGTGATGATCAGCCTGGTCAAGTCGAGTGAACTGCAATTTCTCTACTGGTTCTGTTACCGTTTTCTCAAAGCCCCTTAACAAAACAAGTACATTTCCTAAGTCATCAGAAGAAAACGTCGGAATTTGAAAGATTCAGTTAGATTGACCACTTAATGAACTGCGCCCGTTTTTATCTCAGTTCATCCTACCAGACTGAAACCGCAAACGTTTTTTCACAACCTAAACTAATTCATTCCTGAAATTAGGTAACAACTGTTCATTATCGATTTAAAATTCCCTGCCTCTCTTATGTTAACTCCTGTGTCTAATCCAATTTGCACAAATACCAAGCAAGAAGCGACACGTTAGACAAAAATGAAACTGTTCTCAAGAACGCACACTTTTACTATTTCCACTCGCTGTGAAAACTTTATTTGCCTACCGAACTCAGTGTTCGGTGAAATAAGTTTCAATGTTGTACATAGTCAGTTTGAAAAATCTGAAAAGTGATGAGTCTCTTCTATATACTAACTGACCCAACAGGAAGCAACTGTTGTTAGTTCGTTAACCAGGAAATTGCATATTACACAACGTTCACAAAAATAGGTGGACGAACTTATGTACCTGTACCAAGGGAGCTTATTTAAATGTACTAGAATGGTGAATAAAAGAGACTTGTCGCGTCAGTGGTCGATCGCAGAGATACCAGTCGAGTGCAGTTAACCAGTGTGGTCCAAGTTAGGCAGACCTCAGCCAGAAACTAGTTATGTTTACACATTGACCTGTCCACTTGGAAATCATAGTTGTAAGAAAAGCTCGCTAAAAACACGTTTTGGTAATCGAAAAGAAATTAATGAGGCGACTAAGTATATGCAAACAGAACCGCTTGTTGTACGGCTAGACTCATTGAGTGTCGTGGATGTTTTTCGAGAAGGTTCATCCTATGCTTGAAACTTAACCATGAAAATGAACCGATGTCCTTTCTTAACTGCTATAGACTGTGATCAATAGCTTATGTCTCCACGAAGTTTGTGATTAGCATCATTAATTTGAGACTCAAGCATGCTTAGGTAGTTGTCCTCCAGTTCCTTAGGCTATGATTATGTGAAGGGTTGAAAGTTCACGTCTCGAGGGGACATGAATATTATCATTGACTTGACTTGACAGAGAAGTTGGACAATGTAGTCAGCAAAATGTTGTCCCGAAATAGTCCGTTTTCATTCTTTTATCATAGGGATACTGACTTGGTGCACATTTGGTGGACTGTGGATAAACGAAGAAAGTTTACGTGTAGGAGCAAATCGAGAATAGTGGCTTGATGAATAAGTGGCATTCACCACCGATCACGTGAGCAGTCGGCACGAGGAGGCTAACAACACCGAATTTCTTTGTTCATAGTGAGTTGATGAATGAGTTGCATGTTGGGTTGATCACGGTGTGAGCTTACATTTTTGGGTTTCTACAAGAGAACCAGTAAATAATTGTGTGGTCATGAAACTCAGTTTAGTGCCAGTTAGAACAGTGACAACCTGTATATATACCGGGTGTGTACTGTGTTCCACAAAAACCGTTGCAAAAGAGAAAAACGACACGGGAAATGGTGAAGCTGATTAGAATTGGTGGTTAATTCAATCCCTTAGGAGATACCTCTCAGAGAATAATGGTGAAATGAAGCGGGTAGATGGTATGCATCCACTGACGTGTTTCCACTACTGATTGGTTGGCTAATTCATTATAACTTACCGGCTGAAACGTCTTCGTATAGGTCAATCGCTCTCAGTTTCTACCCTTATATCGACTAGCCACAGTGCTAGAATGCGGTTAGTTGCGACTAATTTGTTCTCAGTTGCAGTATTCTGCTAACACAGTGACCAGCAGATCCCTGCGCCACTCAATTGAGGCGACTAGTCCCGCCTGATCTCACCTAGATCGCCTAAGCCAGAGTAAACCTGGTTTGCCAACTAGTCAGAATACTAACTGCCCAGACTTGGAGACCGTAATCAATCAACTCTTCTGGGCTTTTTAGCTCTGTTTTCAGCTATCACGATGGCCGTCAGACTGGTCTTTGGGTCGATGTCACTCTAAGACTCGAGACAAGGTGTACTCGACTTATCTGACGGTTCGGATGAAGAGAGATGACGACTCAAGTCTATGTCAGTCTGAGTAAATCGCTCATTTATCCACGACCAGAATATCGGCCTGCCAGCGGCGTTGACCATGTGTGTTGTATATCGTACAAACACACCTAGGCGCATTGTGCTCACCGTGTATGCAGTAGCTTGCATTCCCGTTAGCCTGGCATCTTTATTCTGTTTACTGTCTGCTCCCAGTGAATCTATCTTCTCACTCGTAACCAGCCACCGATCCCTGTGTTTGTTACACTGTCCGTGTGCACATTAGCCGTGTGACCTTGCAACGGCATTTTGCGTTATTCACTCAAAGTTACACAGGCGAATACTGCGCTGTGATAAAGCTGTTGCCATCCGAAGGTTAAAACAACTGTTTGTAGGGTGGTCGCTACCATGGTAGTGATAATGATTGTGAACTCTGACGAATAACTTCCAGTGATACCTTGTTAACTTTTTCATACTGATATATAAATGGTCTATAGTATGTACTTGTAAAGATGCAGCGGAATTTCTTCGAACATAACTCGTGCAATATCAACCTAATGTCTTGTGTATTAAAATTGTTGACGCGAAAGGAATGCTTCACATTGCACTCCAGGAGACAACTGAGTTTCTGCCGACTATCTACGAACAGTGGTAGAGTAACTGAAGCTGTCATTAAGTCACCACATGGAACTGATTTCCCTGCTGCGCAAACTAAATCATGTACACTTTGGAAACGACAGATGGTTGATGTTATTTGTGCATCAGATGAAGCAGTAAGCCAGAGAGGAAAGATGGAGCTGCTAAATCCTGTTCATTAGAATGTCCATTTTGCCGTGGAACCTGAATCACTGGAAAACCGAACATTTCTAGACACATCGGTTAGGTGGGTTGATGCACCGTGAGTTGTCTAGGACAATGAAATACACAACTTCTCACACTTTCGTGTTAGTAAAGCAGATGAAATCTCATATCTCATGTCTGATGGACAGAATCTCTGAACTCTGTTCTAGTGATACTCTGGAAGAAGAAAATTAATTACTACATTTAGCATACTCATCAAAAGAGGCTATCCGGAAATGTTCATTCACAGACATATGGTAAAGCACACAATTTCAGGTAAGCTGCACAGTACGAAGAAAAATTTACCCATATTTCGTGAGCGACAGTGTACGTAAGTATATGGGTGGCGGCCTTAAGGCAGTACTTAACGATGTATATTTCATGATTTATTTATTTGTTAACTTTAATTGCATGCCAGTATTATACCCTAGTTGAATGGCACACTGACCGTTGTTGTTATGTATACCAACTCTCTTGCATCCGAGCAATGAGACGGATAAGCCGCATTTTGAAACAATCATGTGACTACGATAACAAGCATATTTCATAGTTGTGCCTAAGTTCCAGCAACATCATTATACGTTTTGAGGCATTCCCAAGTGTCTGTCGACATTGAAACGCTCTCTGTGCCAGTGACGTCAATCAAAAGTAGATCGAGCTTGCACTGAGCCATTAGGATAAATGGTCAAACCGTTGCAATAAGTGGTTAACTATTATTATGTCTGCAGTACTTTGTTTAGGAGCTCAGACTTCATCTAACTGCTGTTGACAATGAAGGAGCTGGCGATTCAAACTTTGAACTAAAATTGGATTTCCAAAACATTCGCCAAGTCCAAAGGCAGTCTATACACAGCATGTACATGACCGGTCACCTAGATAAGTGATTTCGACTTGTCTGAATCTGTATTGATCGCTGCTCACTCAGTATGCAATACGTAAAGTATAAATTAAGTGAAAATCGACTAAACGCACTAATCATTTGTATTTAATATGTCACCGATATTTTGCCCAGCCACAGGCTGCGTAACACTATCATATCTACGCTCAGACATCAAAATGGGGACTAAATATGAGGTATATGTACATCAGCTTATGTTCATCAAACCGAAAGCCATTTGTAAGACATTTTCGATCCCCATACTCATGAACGTCAAGCACCTTCCATTTGTACCTTCCGTTTACTTTCATAATGTTCTCACTTCACTATTGTGGTATGAAAACAGCAGCTTCTTGAGCCACTAACAGCAAGAAAGAAGGTAATTCGAATTACCTGACGGAATCTCAGTGGTGCAAATGAAAATTGCAACTGAGAGGCTCTTATTGCATTGCTAAATGAAATGTGATCCTTAGTGTTTTTGGTATCCAATTATGTTGCCAATGTGCATGTTATTCCTCCAAATAGCTGACTGTTCAGGTTGATCGCATGATCTTATAATGCGTTACACAAATTTGAAGGATTACCAGTTTTGGCCTATACAACAAAACCATCTTACTCATAAATCGAAAGTGGGCTCTTCAACCTAATGAATCAAGTCAACTATTTTTAATCATCGCCTCCAAAACTTAATCCTGGACAAATCGCGTCTGCCTCCGAGATCGCACACAATTTATGTTCTGTTCTATGATGGCACGGTATTTTACAATGTAGTGCACTCGGTCGCTTCATTCTTTCCTCGGCCAGAGACTGTTTACGTGAAATAACCCCCCCAATATCTTCTCACAAAGTCTCTAGCAAGCAGACAGTTTAATTTGAACAATCGTAATACAATGCAACACTGTTTATTAAGCGAATGATAATTATATTCGGAAAGTAAAAAGGGCAAACGTTCTGAAAAAGTTGTAGGAATGAGCGGAGGTTTGGTTAAGACGAGAAGAAATGCAGAGTCTGCAGGCTGAATTGAGTGGGCGGCCTGTTGACCGTTAGTAAACTTCACAAATTTCACAATCAGACCTCAAATAACTGTACATCAAACGAAATTCGACCGCTTTTTAAACGAAGTTGACTGTAAAACGTTGAATGTGAATTTGTTTGTTCAGTCACTGGTCGCTGAGCAGGTCATCAAGTATTATCATAGGACCGGATCAAGGGACTAGTCACTACCGACCATAACCTGTCAGACCGCCTCATAGTGCAACCCACAGAATAGCTTAACCAGACGAAACGGTTTTCTCAACGGAACCGAACGAAAGTCGGTTCGCAGCCAGAAAGCTAGGTTCGATGTACCCTAACATGGAACTACTTGTTTTCTTCTCGGTAATTTGTTGTCCACTTCTTCTTATCCCGTTCATCACTAAACGTCCATCCTCCGCCTCTACCAGTGTTTTGCAAGTAAAATTTGGCAACTTGTGCTATTTCTTTGGTTTAACGTTATTAATAAGTTGAGTCAGGTATGAACTGTTGTTTTTAAATTATCTAGATTCCGGACGTTCGAAAACATACTGCAATGATTTACTGATGGCGTTAGACCAAAATTTGGCATGTTGTTCACATTAACTGCTGGAAGATATTGTCGATGTCCAGTTCAAATAAGTTCATGAGATTGACATTGCCAATGAGTAATGCAAACAAATCCAGGTTTATGAAAGGTCTATCATGGTTGCATACCATAACTAGGATAGAGGTTCATACGTTTTCACCTGGGAATATGAACGGCTCACAGCCATCCTCAGTTTACTTCATTTTTAGTGCCAATTAACTGGCTTGTGTCCATCCCGTCAACTGAACACGATTGCCGAACAAAACTCTCTTATTCTGGCAGCTAATCATCAAAAAGGCCCATGTGTTTTATTGTCGGTTATGTCAACTTAGCGTATTCGTCACCAGCAGAAACCGGTAGTAAATTAGGCAAACAAGGTAGTATTCTAGCGTTGATTTGTCTCACATCCATACTTATACGGATCTTACAAGCGACGTACAGTGATCGCTTGTTTGTGTTGCTATCTTCGTAGACCGTGCCACTTTGTGATGGGTTTTCTTCCTGGCAATATTTTAAATTTACGTTGGTCTAAAGTTGGTGATAAATCGTCAGATGAAGCACACAGTGATATTCAGGTAGCAGAGCCTCAACGTGAAATTTCCCAACCCTGGCGTGGCTTCATATCTCAGCGTTTGAGCATGCTGTTTTCATTGCTGGTTCGAATCCAGCTGAAATCTTGATTATTTCAATCGAATCTCATTTAAATCAGCAGATCTGATTAACTACTCATTAGTAATATATTTTAGGTGAAGCAGAACACGATAAATTGTAATAAATAAATAGACTTCGTCACTTTTTCAACTAGTTTTGTTCTTCTACGTTAACTGTATTGTTTTTCTACAGGTGTTTCTGTTGAGCGGACACGTAAAAATTGCAGTTAATCTGATGATTAGTTACGCATCTGAAAGTAGCTTCAGCGAACGATCACATCAGAATACAGGCTGGATACGGGCAAGATAAATATAACGCACGTCCAACTGGAAACCGAGAAGGTGGCTGCAAATGTCGAATCGGGTGATTTCGCGAACTCTTCCGGAGTTGTGATTTAA
>JTDE01000143.1:0-12693 GCA_014338405.1 Paragonimus skrjabini miyazakii
CTGTATATGTTCACACTAGTAGCTGTGCCCTTCGAACCACTTTTACCATGAACAAGTTGGAGAACGTACACATGCGCAAAGTGATGGAAAACATGTACTTGAAGCGTTTTGGGTACATGGTAATCATCCTCTCTGATTCCGTTGGTTGTCGTATTGATTGGAATATTTTTCTGCACCGCGATAGATACTTGGCGTCCTGAACATCATAGTGTGACTGGCTGAAATGTATGCATCCCGGTGATCGGCAGGCAGCTTAATTTCATATGTTTCCGTATATTGCTCCGTATGAACGCCACGCGATCTCAATCCAGTTAGAAACAATGCAGTAGAATGAATAAAATTTACTTTTGAAGGTTCTCGATGATAGAGTGAAACATGATACCCTCTTTTTACGCCGCTCCATATACACCGGAGACGGAAACAACTATATGATAGCTTCATTTCCAACTATTTCTAAGAGCAACGTTTCATCGACCAGAATCTACCTGAAATCTTGCAAGAAAAGAGAAATAGTATAAGTATCGTATAGACAAAGAAGCTGAAAATGTTGTCATATATGTTTTACTATCAAGTTTGTTGGCGTTCTTGTTGAAATGCAATGCCAACACTGTGTGGTCGTATATTTCTACTTCGATCATACCTTTGAAGCGTTGCAAAATAAAGCACTTGCAATTTATAGGATAACATATTTCATCCTGAAATTGGCAATGATTACATTTATAAGACTTGATAATGTGAGTTCACGCCAATAACGGGTTATTTTCGCGAAAGTGGTGAGAAATATCCCATCAACCAGGCTAATACTTTTGGGACTTATTCGATGTATTTCAATTTTTCCATCAACGCTGTCTGTTTACAATAATGTGTTGTAAGTACTAAGCCTAAACTTTCGATTTCAAAATTTTCAGAAGCATTTCAAAATTGAGGATTCGCGCCATAAGGACCGTTTTGCTTTATGAAATACCTTCAAGCCGAATACCTAGAAACTGATAATTGCTAACATTACTAAATTTGGAACTATCTCTCACATGCATTCAGAGCCAGGAAGATTATACATCAATTCAAACCCAGCGTTGATACCTTCATCAAATTAACGAACGTTTTATGTATTTTCAAACTCTGCCTGCCTAAGGATGGTATATTTGAGAACGGACCTAATTACATCTAAACATGTGACCAAATCTAATAACATCTGGGGGGAAACCTATATCACATGATGCAACACCACGTACTCTCCGAACTGATCAAAGCTGTTAGCTCCACCCGTCGAGGTATTTCTCACTTTCGGAGTTTATTATGACTCCAGCTGGGTAGGTCTACAGAGTGATGGCCAAAACTTGCAGTTGAATGACAATACTACGGCGAACACATAACAACACCATACACACCCCCATTAGTAATAACCAAACCCTGTCGGTACACACCCGCTTTATACTTAATGTTAACCAGTTGTGTATAATTATCAATCACTATGCAACAGCTGTTCACACTGAAACTGTTTGGGGAAAACTATATATAACTTCACCTATTCACTTCATATGAATACATATAAATCTGTCCTTCTGCCTATCCCAATAGACCACTTGACAATCTTCCCCTGTTGCTAAACAATTTTCCATTCTATATATCAGCCGTGTATGGCTAGACGAAATCGGAATTCGGCTGTAGTCATATATATATATATTCTCGTTTACTTGTTCCTATGGAACTAGTTACGTGGGTCGCACGGCCAGGCGTTTATCTGAACGTATCCGTGAGCACCATCCAGCCTGGATCAGCAGCGGAGTCACCAAGACAATTACGAGCGCGATTGTTTCACACCTCGTTGATACACATCATACTGTCAACATGGACTCCTGTTTCCGTCCGATTTACCGAGTCAACGCCAGTCGCTCAAAAGCTGTACGATGCCGATTTTTAGCCACAGCCGAAGCGATTGGAATTCGATTAAGAAATTCACCTTTGTGTGCACAAAAGCGCTTTGTTCAGGCGTTGAAGTTGTCATGGCCAACCACCCACACCATGACCGATCAAACCGTCATGGTTCCAGTGGCGTCATAATGGTGACGTAATCGTATCACAACGTTGTTTCCATGTATGCCGATGACGTGTCTGACCTCATTCAAACTAGCTACTTGTTTTTGTCCGTTTCGCCTTGACAACTCTGTTTCATATAAATTGTTATGTAATTAGCCTGATGATGAACAACCGAAAACGAGCTTGTTCGCTACACTGTTGTTTTATGTAGTCATATACTTGGAAAAGCTGTGAATCGATCTCTTCGCATCATACGAGAACAATTGTTTGCTAGAGATATATATTTTATTAAATACCACAAAATTATAAATTTTATATAAAAGCTATGGCCAGAAATAACATATTTCATTATTAATCATGCTTCACATGATCATTTTACGTTCCCCGTTTATCACGTAGTTTTGCCTTACAGTCCTGATTCCAAGATTAAATCTAACGCGAGACAACATTCCACAACGTCCGGACAAACAAAATTCCGTACTGATTGAACGGTTTGCGAGCTCTGCGAAATTCCCTCGATGTAGAAGAAACAAAGAAGTCAACGGTAATTGCGTAGTTCGCCGGTATAGTGCTTCAAGGCCGAAACGAGTTGTAAACGGCCATTTAGACGCAAAAAGGCATTCTAAATTTTTCATGAAATATTAAAATGCATATTACAAGACAAATATATAGATTTCAGCGAGTATAAGATTTGTGTTAGAATGAGAAAAATCAGCCACACCTAAAAGTTGTCCATATTCGAACTTCTGTTGAAAATGTCGCCATTATTTCGATAAAAGCACAACGTTGGCGTTCTTAATCGATTTTACGTTATAAAAATGTTTCCATCGACGTTTTTATGGTAGAACACATATGTCCATATTGCAGAAACATTCAATTTTGCGTGGTTTTCGAGATCCAATGGAATTTTTAATTTTCGACCACGTTGCGTTTACACTGCGTTGTACACGAAATAGCACAGTAAGTCCTAATAAAGGCTATATCGCCACGGTAGTTGGTTAGTTGCACACCTGAATTATATATTCAACCGTTTCGGCCTTGAAGCACAATACCGGCGAACTACACAATTGCCAAGTCCTCACCAGGAAATCGTCCATTTCTCTACAAAAATTTGGGCCCCCATAACTTGCTTCATCTTGACAAAAGTTTCTACGTACTTTTCCCGAAATTTCTATATCAAATAATGGTTGTACTCTTCGAACGTTTATTTTCGCCATCCTCAAAAATACTACTTCTGGCATGACCTTGACCATCGGTTCAATGTTAAACTTGTGAAGCAAGAATTGATGTAATTACTCAGCATCTTCTTATTGAACATTGAAAGTTTTGAGATTTGTCCCTTCAGAAGCGAGTACCACAAACGCTTTTTCATAAACTGGGGTTTTGCTCTCCCATCATGTCAGTTTTGTAACGTTATTTTCATAACTGGTGTATTGTACAATTAACAATTATGTGTACTGTATGCGTTTATGCGTTTCGCGTTACAATGTTCATACTGATCACGCCCATCTGAGCGTGTTTTGCACAGATGCGTAGAGGAAATATATCGTTATTATTATTTTATCAATTCTGGAAAACTTAGTTGACGACCATACCTAACGCTACGTGAAGGAATGTAGTCGTTTTACGCTCCAACAGAATGGATTTCTTCAAACTCATTTGTGCATAACCAATTAGATAATGGCAAATGGCATGGACCGGAAATATTGAATTCTAGTAGAGGTGCAAATATTATCTGATTTGATTTTACCAAAGCCTTAGACATGGTAAATACCTTGCTAACCAAGGTTGAGGCTTGCGGCAGATCAAGCCGGCTGTCAGCTTGACTGAAAAACAAGCTCCCAGACTGAACGTTCATTTAAGTTCCCGTATAATCAGCCTCCAGGGTAGTAGATCACGGCACTGTTCATAGACCGCTTTTATTTCTCACAGTCACCAGTCATTTCACTCTCACTATACAGTGTATGTCCGATTTCTGCAGGTGATCTGGTGATCTAAAGGTTTGCGCAAATTTCAGAGGTTAGTGACATACCCTAAGCCTACCTGGATGACATATATATCGTGGATCAGAAAATCAATCTCCCCATACTGAAAACAACTATACTGTCGTTTTTCTGGGCCACAGTACCAGAAAGGGTTACTACATGGCGGCAGTCCCGTTTCCACCTGCCTGTCATCGACGTGATCTAGTGTTTTCACCCGAGATGACCTTAGCGTTTCTCAGAACAATATTGTTAGCATGTGCTATGCCCTAAAAGGACGTAATTTGGACCGTATAAACCCTGCTCACTTCTTCGGCCGTTCTGTAACATGGCAAAGTCTCATGTAAAGCTGAACGTGCGAGCTTTTTCCCTTTTTTCAGTCAAACACATCAGTCTATCTGGGAACGTTTCAGAAAAGAGCTTCAAAAGTGTGCGGGAAGTAAGAAACCTGTCGTACATCTTGAAGTATGAGAACCTGAGCTGTTCAGTCTGGAATGCCAACGTCTTCGTCGGGATGCGTTTGCTTTCAAAAATTCTGCACACTTCCAATCACCTCCACATTGAATTTTAATTTTAAATTTCAACTTCAGGACTGGATGGAGATCTGTTCCTGTTGATATCTTGATGTTCGACTGGTGTAATTCGGAGATTGACCAGACCGTGTTTTCTGTCGATACGGATACGTTCGGTAGTGGTCTGAAGGTAGGGATAAAAGAAAATAGATGACAAATCCTGGTTGCCCTGAACCAAGCGGATCGTTTTACGATGAGTACAAAGTAGCACAGGGTTGCTCCAACATTTGTCTAGCTACGCTGGAGGCTTCAGCAATCTTTGCAGATAACTTGCTCCACGAGGTTACTGCCCGGTTGGTGACAAAGTTAAATTGAACAGCCTACAGTGATGTTGCTTTCTTGATCGTGAACCTGTGATCTCTTAAATATCTGTCTTGTTGTATCATGAACAGACGTGCCAGGGGACTTGTGCCGGTGTGGTGGGTAATCTTGTACACTTCAATAAGTTCTCCTCTTAAACGCCGGCGTTCGAGCGAGAATAAGTTCCACGAGCTGAATCGGTCTTGGTTGCATAGACACCCCACACCCCATACCATAAGTGTGGCGAGCTTTTGTATTTTCTCGAGGACAGCTATGTCCTTTTTTGAGATACGGTGACCAAGTTTGAGCACACTATTCCAAGTGGGGGCGAAATATGGCTGAGTACAGTATGATGAACACTGCTGGACATGGGTTGGCGATCACGGATTTCGGTCGATTGTTGTCAGTGAAAAACCAACTCTAATGGGGCACTCATTCAGCTTGGAACTGCAACACGGAAGACAAATCCAGGTTTTATGTTTTTTATACTAGCACACAGATACTGGAGTAACCTTTCTGAGGCAGTAAGTAGGGCGGCATCTACATATAAGTTATTCGACAAGTATCACGTCCCAGCAAGATCAGCGACCATCTCTACAAATTGCAGTACACAAGTTCTGTCAATAGTACCATGCATTCCACGTACTGCATGTCAACAGACAAGGCTGGAAAGTGCTCCAGCGGTCACTTTCTCCAAGTCGTTTTCAATTTATCCACTTATTATTACTACTTCCAATAATTGTTTCACATGCTGTCATATTCATATGGACGTCTTTTAATTTTTGAAGCCAAGAACCCACCATCCTTTCCACGGGAACGGAACGCAGGTCATCTGCAGGTCAATAACTTTCTGGATTTACAACAAACCTGCCAAACCAATTTCACTCATTACTATTTGGATTTGAAAATAAGTGTTGCTCTTTTTGGTTTTTGTTTTGCAAACGTATAGTAGTTAACTATAGGCTAGCCGTATAACACTCTACCAGCGTCGTACGGGATATCATTTAGGTAATGCCGTAGCTTGCCTTCTAACTTCTGGCTACAGCGGTTAGCCGTTGTTGCAAAATGGTCAGACGATCCACTTGCAGCATGTGCGCCAAGTATGTCCGCGTAAAGGACCATGCACTGCAGTGTCTTAGTTGTGACACATGGTTTCATATTTCTCGCCTCGGCGTTTCTTTAGAGCTGTATCACGCACTCAGTGCAGTTAATCTAGACTGCATTCAACTTAACTGCGATAGCTGTCGTTTATCTGGGAAACTACTTACCGGTCAAGCAGGCACAACCTGTTCTGCGTCAGCCGCAGCTGGCGAGTCAGCTTGCAACGGATCCACAATTCACAACACTGTCGCCAACGCTAACGAGCACCACCCTGTTCAGGATGTGACAACGCTAAGTGAACGCAAGCAAAGCAATCAAAAAAGACTGCATGCGTCGGTGGTGGCCGGTACTCAGGAACCATCACGTTCAATTGGTACTGGCAAACCTGTCGCAAACACCAAACACTCTGCTGCCCGGTCAGACTCCGTTATAGTGCTGGACCTCCCGGGGTGCCTCGACTCATCTCTCCAACTTCGCGACAAACACGACCGCAAAATTTGCCCCGCCCTGTGTGCCCGAATGCGAATCACACCTTGATGTCCTATATCCATTACCCGTCTCGCAAGGAAGCCTGACTCACCGCACGTAAACAAACCGTGGCCGGTACGGATTTCCATTAAAAGCTCATCGGAAACCGAAGGGATTCTTCTAGCAGCCTTCAAACTGCGTTCATTTGGCGGCGCCTCAATTTATTCCGACATACCTTGGATCGAGCGGCAACGGAGACACCAAGCAATGAAAAATGCGGTCGCTGTCGATCGATCGCGCAACTTGATTAGCAGAAATGTGCCTGACACATGTGGGGACAACACCGTGCACGACATAAATCAATGAAAATTTCTTTCGTCTGCCCTGAGGCTTGAAAATGTGCTTCGGCAAAATATAATTAGAATCCCGCGCGCCAGCCCGACCCCCGTTGATCCCCTACCACGGCTCTTGAAAATTACCGTGACTGCGCCTGAGAAAGCTGCATACATACTAGAACGTTTTCGTCACGAGCGCCATTGAATCCCGGGAGGCATAACCTTCCACCCCGACCGCTCCAAAGAGGAACGCGAGAAGTTGCGAGCCGACTACCTAGCACGGGCTGCCCGGTTAGTCATTCCCTTAGTTGACCTGAAGTCTCAAATAAACGTCCACCAGCCGGCTCAGTCAGAGTCGGCGATAACCCTGCGGACGCGCCCAGCATCTCCCCAAAATCCAGTCTTCTTCCGACACCAGGAAATTACACTCATTCAGAGTTAACTCTGACAAATATGCTTATACCAACGCCCAAAGTGTGATCAGCATACTCGGTGAAATCCGTGCGCTTTGCTTCGCGAATGACTTTATTATCGTCAGAATTACTGGGTCATGGCTCTCATCGAACCACCTTGACACCGAGCTCGACACTACAGACATGCTGTATTTTAGGAACGATAGAACAACCGGCAGAGGAGGTGGTGTGGCCCTTTATGACCGCAACTCCCTCCTGACCGCCCCATTGTCTCACCCAATACTAACGGCTGTCCCGGAATCCGTCTGGTGCTCCGTTGTACTATTCAATTCTGACAGATTGTTAGTTGGCGTACTTTTTCGGTCTCCCTGCTTCTGCCCTGACCGTGATGAGATACTCACATATCCTAATAATTGGAGACTTTAACCTGCCACAGATTGATTTTCAATCCTACTCATACAAAGGTCCCGCTGATGCCATGCCTGCAAAATTTCTAGCTTCAGTAGCAGCTGCTGGCCTTACGGAACACGTGACTGACTGTATAAGATGGCGCGAAGGCCACGCTCCTTCTCGCCCAGACTACATCTTCACCAATGAGAAGCTAATGATAGACAGCTTAGTGGTAGGTGCCCCGCTGGGCTTAAGCGACCACAGCGTAATAACATTCGATTACATTTATAGTGCTGAGCTTATTCCCAAAGCGAACGTTCCAAATGACTACAGCGGACGTACTTAATGCGTACTTAGCTACTGCTTCGTGGGATCAGCTTAATTCATCACTGTCTGTTGGGGACGTGTGCGACCATTTTACTAACACCATTTGCCAAGCCATAGATCGTTCAACACCATTCTACTGTACAACCAGCGGGAGACCGCAACAACAATTGTGGTCCCGAACGTTAAAAGTCATTCACGCTAAACGTCTGGCATGGGCTCAATACAGAACGTCAGGGGATCTAAATGATCGTAATCTGTACGCGCAGCTTCGAAACCGTTGCACCAAACTAATTAGAGAAGATCGATTAGATTTCCAGCAACGTTTAACCCAGCGATTCGACAGTGATCCTAAAAGCTTGTACAACTTTGTCTCCAAAACCCGTAAAGCCAAAGCTGGTGTTCCGCGGCTAACCGGTCCGCAAGGGCTTACTTACTCAGATGGCGAAGCTGCTGAAGTACTGGCCGACTTTTACTGTGCTGTGTTTACAAACGGTGGGTCTATCTGCCCCATGGCAGAAAGCGCTGACACTTCTGAAGAAATCTCCACAGTAGATGCCACAGCGGATGCCGTGCTAATCAAACTGCGGAAGATCAAACCCACATCTCCCGGACCAGACTGTATATCTCCTCTAGTCTATGTCCATGGGGCTGTACAGTTAGCTGTCCCGCTGAGCATCTTGTTTACACAGTCAATTACTGCAGGAACAGTACCCGAAAGCTGGAAATCGGCGAATATCACTCCCATATATAAAGGGGGACATCGCAATCAGCCTTGTAACTATCGTCCGATTGCCCTCCTATCATATGTATCGAAAGTCATTGAAGCGTTTGTCCATGATGCATTATCTGAGCGTCTTTTAACACAATCTTTCTTCTGCAGGGAGCAACACTGCTTCCTACGCGGCCGCTCATGCACTACGAATTTGCTATTAACTGTACGCCAGTAGACCCTTGCTTCCGACAGAGGAGAGGGGGTCGATGCTATTTATCTTGACTTTGCCAAGGCCTTTGACCGAGTGAATCACTCAGTTTTACTCGACAAACTTCACCGCTGCGGTGTCAAGGGCAACCTTCTCTGCTGGCTAAAATCTTACTCATCAAACCGTTCCTACCCTGTGTGAGTGGGTTCCTCCGTATCTTCTGCCAGACTCAGCCCCAGCGGAGTCCCATAGGGCTCCATCTTGGGGCCACTACTCTTCTCTATCTTCATCAACAATTTGCCATCCGCAGTTTCGTCTCTACTGCTACTGTTTGCTGATGACAAAAAATCTGGCGCATTGTGGGTAACAGCTCCTAGGCGAGCGCCCTGCAGACTGATATTAGTGCACTTTACAGCTGGTTTAAATCTAACTCCATCGAGTTCAATACCAGTAAGTGCAAAGTCATGCATATCAGGCACAAGCACAACTTCTCCTACTCCCTTAGCGGAGCTCTGCTCTAAGTCACGGACAGAGAAAAAGACCTTGGCATTGTTGCGACAGGCAACCTCTCGAGTTCTCCCAATACTGAGACTAGCGCTAAGAAAGCCGATAGCGTACTAGCGCTTCTGAAGCGTTTGTTTGGAAAATTTAAAAGATCTTGCTTCAGCTTTGCTCGTCCTTACCTCGAGCAAGGAACCTATGGTTGGCCTCCTCATTTACAAAAGGACAAGCTTCTTCTGGAAACTGTTCAGAGGTGTTCGACAAAAGCAGTCCGTGGGTTGGGTGCGAAGCTCTACATTGAGCGGTTTTGCGAGCTAAATCTGTTCTCTCTAAAATATCGCAGACAGAGTGGTGACTTAATTTTAGCGTTCGTGATTATGAAGACTTCTAACTATCCGTCCGGGTCGCTGATCACTTGTGCAGATATTAGCTCACTCAGAGGGCTTTTGTTAAAAATAAAATGTCAGTACAGCGGACGTGAGCTAAGGCAAAGTTTGTTCTCGGTTCGGCTCTGCAAATTCTGGAACTCCCTGCCAGAACACATCATGAAGACCACGACAGTCGCTGCGTTCAAATTCCGTCTGAATCGCTGCTCCAATACTTAGACCAAATCCCAGCACACTATTCTGTACACAGCCACGTATGTATGGTCGTCTGTCGAATAGTCCACACCTGGTTATGTATATTCACCTAGCTGTAGAATTGCGTGTTTAACAACAGTAGGTGTGCATTTATTAGCTTGTTCTCAGCGATTTCAGCGATTGATACACGGGTTCGAGGCAGAGACCTAAGGGTTCCGGATCCAGTCGGTTATTCTTGTTCAACGTCAAGCGGGCGTCTGTTGATCTGAAAGGCATTCAGTGAAAACAGGGTGTAGCACCGCTCTTGGAAATTACAGTAAATATCAAAGAACAAACTAAGATTACTTGCATAAAAAGAATTTTGGAAAATTAGGGTCAAGTAATGCTTTAAAGCGATTGCTAGAAGCGCTACTAACGACTTCAACAGAAAGACTGTTCCAGAAGTCAACAACCCTGTAGGAATAAACTGCTGTCTAAGAAAGGTCCGAGGACGAAGCTTGAAAAGCTTCATGTTATGTCCTCGCCGACCGTCATCAGTCGCTACAGTGAAGAACTGATCAACGAGGTCTACTCTAAAGAGGAAGTGTGCGAAAATTAAATCACCGCGGAGCCGTCGAAACTCAAGTGGATAAAGATCAAGAATTTCATGTCCAGACTCGTACATAAGTCTACTGAGACCTGTGACTAGTTTGGTGGCCATGCGCAGGGAACGTTCAATGGCTAATATGTATTTCCTCTGGCCGGTATAAACGACCTGATTAGCATACTCGAGGAGCGGCCTTATATAAATCCCGTAAAGCGTTTGGAACGCTTTCTTGTCCAAGAGTAGCCAACCCTTTCTCCGCTGCCACCTCGTGGTGATGCGCAAAAGATATGTTAGACGACAGCCAGATGCCCAGATCTTTCTTCAGATCGATTTTCATGACATCTACTGTGCCGAACGCACTATGAATCACGAAGGCGCTTCCAGAATCTCCATCGAGTGACATATGTGCGCACCTACTGTCATTCAATGGGAGACTTCGAACGTCTGACCAACACTTAATTGCGTTAAGATCAATTAGTAGTGCAATAGGATCAGTGGCATTCCAGATTTTTAGGTCATCGGCATAGAGGAGGGCGTTGCTAGAAATATTGTTCGGAAGGTCATTTATATAGATCAGAAATAACAGAGGACCTAACAATGACCGTTGAGGAACTCCCACAGAAATGAAAAAGGGAGACGAGAGGTCTGATCCGGTTTTAACTCTGAACGTTCTGTTATCAAAGAAAGAAACGATCCAGTGAAGAACCTCTCCTTGAATACCATAGGCATCCAGTTTGTGTTTCAGGGGGCCGTGTGGGACACGGTCGAAAGCCTTGGCAAAGTCGAAGAATATGGCATCTGAGATAAGACCATTGTCTCTGGCCTCCGTCAGACTGTCCATGAAAGCAAGTATATTAGTTACGCATGACCGATCAGGAAGGAAGCCATGCTGGGTAGAGGAAAAATGATGGTTTGATAAAAGCTAGCTAAGGATGGCACGCTTTAATAAGCGTTCCATTATCTTACACGGAATGCTAGTAAGGCTGATTAGCTGATAGCTAGCCGGAGAGTGCCGGTCACCCGCTTTAAATATGGGCGTGACCGTCGCCTCTTTCCATGCGCTAGGGAGAATGCCAGTCTGGAGTGTCTGTTTAAACAGCTTATAAAAGGGTTCTGCCAGACTAGCAGCCGCTTCTTTGAGAATTCTGGGATGGATCTTGTCAGGACCCATTGCACTATAAGAATTTACCTTAAATAAAAGGTCCTCAACATCTAGCACGGAAAACTAGGCGGTAACGAGTGGTTGCCGGAAATTCTGCTGCTGAAGGATAGGGTGCCAGTCCGGTGGTTCGACGCTATCTACTGCTGTGTAGTAGTCCCTAAATAACCCGGCCACAACTAGGGAGTCAGATGAGGTCTCTCCGTCGGGCAGTCGCAGAGAAAGAGTCGGGGGTTTATTTTTTCTCAGTCGTCGCATATGCTTAAATAGGAAGTTTTTGTTCCCGCGAGCTTTGATGAGGACCTTTTCTTGTACGCGTTTGGTGTGCTCACGGATTTCCCGTCTACACCTATTCCTAACGATGTGGAACGCGCGTAGGCCCTCCAAATTTCCCGTAATCTCATGCTTCGCGAATAAATGGGAACGGTCAACAAGAAGAAGACGTATTCTGCGCGGAAGAAGTGGCCAATAAGAGAAAGTGCACAGTTTGCGCGGCACAAATTAGTTGTCAGCTTTCTCAGTTGCGCTTTGAAGTGCACGATAGTTCTGGTCCGCGGAGCCATAATCAAGAAGTAATGAACCTAGGTAGCTCCTCAGGCCGTTAAAATCAGCCTGATTAAAGTTTCGGATTGTGGACTTCTTTATTGGTTGTTGTAACCAATAACAGATAAGATCAAAGATGAGCAGAGAGTGGTCACTCTGTCCAAGTAGTGGTTTGATGATCACTCTGTCTACCAGGTGGCTCTCATTAGTGATAACTAGGTCGAGCAGGAAGGGACTCTGACCAGAACGATGCCGCGTTGGGGCGTTGACATGCTGTGTCCACGCTCTCCGTCGTGTCAGCGTCGATAAGGAGGATGAGAATCCGCTTTCACATTCCTGGTGGGAAACTGATGCCCAGATTATTTCCGGTGCATTAAACTCGCCCAATATAAGCAGATGAAAAAAGTTTGTTGGCCTAGGAAGTTGTCTAGGTTCACAAGAAGAGTGTCGTCATCAGAAACGTCAGATGTGGGAGAGC
>JTDE01000143.1:32294-48828 GCA_014338405.1 Paragonimus skrjabini miyazakii
AAAATCAATCTTATCCGATGTATGATCGACAGAGCTAAGAAAATATGCTCGAGTGACACTCTGGAAGAGGAAAGATAATTCATACTTAAAGTACTAGTTGAAAATGGCTATCTCGAACAATTTGTTCACAGGCATATATCAAATAGCACAAAGTCGAACAATCCGCACACTGGAGAGGAAAAGTCTGTTTATATGTCATTGTCTTTGCCTGGTCACTGCCTTGCCACCCCGCGAGTCTTCAAACTTTCCGCGACTGCACTGGACAGTGAGCGATGTGGTAGATTCTGAGCAGGCATGAAAAATACATTCCCTCCCCCCCCTTATCAGCATAGGCCAGGCATTTTTATTACTTCGATTATGAGTTGTGAAGTTGAAATCCCCAGATACACGTTGAATAACTGTTGTGTTGCTTACACTATCAGCCTGCTTGCTGTAGCCTGATGGGAAGGTAGTTGAATATTGAAACCCTAGTTCCGTTTGAATTTTTCAGTTGTCTCGTTTGCAATGCGTGTTGCGAGCCATCTCTTTTGAGGAAATTCGGAGGTCCTTATGACGCCACATTTGACAAAATTTGAGGAACGCAGCCTACACTTTCGTCTTTTCTCTCTTTACTGTACTATGTGTTGATGAGACGAAATGTTACCTAATTAAGTAAAGCCATCACCATTTTCAGTCAGATTCTCTAAGACCGCAATGTTATTTTAAGGACTAAACCAGTCTTGTAGGGACACTGTACTTTGAAGGAACAAAGTGCAAACCAGCCGTATCATTTGAACGATCTATCGTGGTCATTTTGTCGTCTGCGTAGGATCTAACTGAAGTGAACGCACATTGGGAATTTTAACAACTTCACATCTTTCACATCATTAGTCCGCTTGATACTTACTTTCATTGTCAACGTGTCAGCTACCCAACTATGTAGACGAAGCTTGCGAAATGACTCAGTCAGTTCGTGCACTCTTGTGCCTCACGCAATTCAACAGAGCTCTTGAAATCAGTCAAAATAGAGTCACCTGATTACACAATTCCACGATCATTTCAGTTGTTTTTGTACGTGGAATGATGCCCGGTCACAGTGGTTACTGATGGCTCTGACCAACTTTTATAAGCGCATTTTTTTCTCGTGCCGAAACTATTGAAGGCAGCCTCAGGACAAATGCAGTGGTCAGTTGCTAACCCATCTCAGAAGACTAAAGATTTAGTTTCACATGTACGTTCCTGTAGGTTGTTTTGCGGTTGTATCGATCTTAAAAACCATCTTGGAACAAGTTTGTTAATCCTTGCACCAAAACTTTAGTCGACGCGCCGACCATAACCGTCCTCACAGTTACATGTGCATTTGTGTACGCATCGGGATGCCTACTGATTGGATGTTGACGTTTTTCGTATGACCGATAGGCAGAAGTCAGCTTGAAGTACTCAGGGTGTTTTTCGGTGTTGTTGACTCTCATCAAAGCTATGCTACTCCTTTTGAACGTAAGCTTCATCAGGTAATCATCGTTAAAGCCTATTTTTAAAGAGTCTGGAATTTAACTGGAACTTAACTATTTCTAAACTCACTATTTGAAGGTTCACTGGCTGTGTTGTCACGATCCTATCAGTCTGCAGCATTTTCACTTGACTGTCATATCTGTGGTTTATTTTATGTTCAGCCCCAGATTTACAGAGTTTCGGTGTCACCACAATAGCAAATCTTCCGGGCGAGTCTCCGATGCTTTGGGCACATGTTCTATTCGGATGCCTGTTCTTCTTGTTGGCCTTCTGTTTGATGCAACATTTCTCGAGGCGATTGTGGAAAGAAGCATCACGAACCAAGATCTTTGTGAGTTGATGCTTGCATGCACACGAAGGTGGTGACGGTCCCATTGCCTTATCTAATTGCTTTTGCTTTGCTTCCATTATGTTTCCATCTTTGTTACGGATTAGAACAACCCAGAAAGGTTGCATAACCTTTACGTTGTCTTACCAGTCCACTGCTCCCTCTGGGGATTGTTGCGTGTGTAGTGTTCTTGGCTGGTGGCGTTGGATAATGAAGTTGTAGTGACTGTTGGCCGTTTGTGTACTTGTAAAGTTGCACCAGCAATATGAGGGCTGGAAAAGGTCGTATCTCTATATCTCACCCTCTGAAGCTTAAGGGTGGTACATATATGGCGACTGTGATGGTTCTGTTACTTTATAACTGCCAAACCTGGTTGCTCATGGTAGAAGACTTGAGCCGTCTTCAGGTATGTGATCATTGATAGCTGAGTTCAGTCGCTCGCATCTGGTGGCACGAACAAGTAAGCAAGGAGAGGGTTAAAAGGGGGACATCTGGTAGCGAGTGTCAATGGAGCTGTTTTCCTCAGTCTTGTAAAATGTACATTTAAAAAGATAATCACTATATCAAGAATGCCAGCTTGTTGTCTGTCACACCGAGCACTCTTTGCCGGTGATGTCTTAAGGGGCGAGATGGATGAAGGATGACCTGATGTGGAGAAACGAAATCGTTCATCAAATGTTGGCCTTCAAGTATCAGAGACATCTCTCTATCGCCAGGGATGTCCTAGGTTAGCGAACACCGCCCTAGCCTCAGAGATGCACGTTCCTATTTCATTCCGTGCGCCGCCACCGTCGTTAATGCAGCATCCCAAGTATACGAGCCGGTCAACAACCTCCCTGACTTCATTACTCAACAATAAGTCTACGTAATCACAGTACTCTTGCAGAAGCGCTTTGCACTTTGAGGCTGCAAAGCGCATTCCGAAGTATTTGACAGAACGTGAAAAAGCCTCTGGTGTTGTTTGTGCTGCTTGTAAAGTATCAAGTAGCAACAGTTTGTCGTCAACCTGATCAAGATCACTCAGCCTTCCACCAGGTAGGAGGTCCACACCGGTATCTTATGACTGCCTAAGACAGTCTTCCATTATATCGTCCACCACAAAAGTAAACCATGTCTACTACAACAGAAACGACCCGGGAGATAGCAGTTTTGGGTCATATGAGGACACCGGTTGGCATAGATTGTTTGTGAACCCTCCTGGATGAGCCCATTAACTCAATGGGATTCGTGATCGACAGTATTGTTTTTTCGACCTCTGTTTTCTGGAATCGTCGATCACCAAATGTACACAGTCTTTTAGATAGAGTACCCAATCTATTTTACTGATCGGCTCGAGCTACTTATCGTCATCCAATTCGTTTGCCTCGAGGTTGAAGCCAGTGGCCAACAGGACTTTTTGTACATCCCTCGGATTGGTGGGAATCTAAGTTTTTCAATCGCCTTAGTTGCTAAACCTGCGACTGATCAGTCCACTTATTTCCGCAGCCGCTGACTGGTTCTTTTAATACGTTGCGAAAAAATACCACCTTCAACACCTGAAGACAATGGACAGAGATTCTTTAGCAATAGCTATTTGAAGCGCACCCCGTTGAGACTATTTCTAGGGAAAAAACTGGATGTTCACCCACCGTCGGCTGTGCTAGAACATTCGAATGACCAGTTATGCCAGTCTATTTCGAAAAGCGTAAGTTTCACTCTTATTAACGCCTGTAAATACTATATATCGTTGTTGATTTCCTCCCTCTTCGTTTTTCAAATTAAAGAAATCTTTTTGATGGATCCTTTATGTAAAAAAACTGTTGACTTGAGTTTTGTTTTTGCTACTATTGGCCAATAGTATACACCTTTGCTAATATCTCCAGTCGATTAAAAACAGACACTCCTTTCTAGTTGTAAAGATCAGGAACAAATATGGTATCATGTATTTCTCCGAATTGGATTACATTAAATGCCGGAGTTGACTTTTTTTCAGGATGAGTTTACTGCAGGTTGTGGTTCGGTTTCTCATTCATGCTATTCAACTTAAGTTCACAATACCGATTTAAGTTGTTTCTGAAATGTTAACACTTATTGCTGATAACTTTCTGCATGTCACTTGTTTGATCTCTTGATCGATTTAACCCTAATTTATACTCGGTCCCTGGTCTGTTGGTCACGTCTTGGTTACACGTGACTCTGACTGTTAGTTAGCTAGTTGTATACTGTCGTTATTATGCAAGGAATTGATTATTTTCAAATCAAAATGTTTTTGCTCACAGTCCGCACTTTTGAAACTTACCACCTTTGAATCGTTCAGGATTTTGTGGCCGTTCGTCTGTTCTACTGTACTGTTGTAGGTCAGTACACGTGTTTCGGTGCGTGATATTTTCGTTGTGAGAATGTGTTAGAGTATCGATTTTTTTTGCAATTATTGGTCGCACATCACTCATAAGTGTGTTAAATACGGCAGTGCATTAGCGATTCATTCCATGTGAAATAACTTCATATTGTTATTACAAAAACTTACCGCATGTACATTTTGTTGCTTAAACTTGTATGGTCATGGGAAATACTGAGTTGCCTACAAGTCCATTCATATAACCTTTGAATAACTCAGAGTTCAAGGTTTCAAGAAATCTGCAAAACATTTCTGTCAGAATAGGCTGTACGTGTTGTGGTCGAATTGGACGAGTTAGGTTATTGTTTGCGTTCTGTAATAGAGCAACCAATATGTGCTTTTATAGCGGTCTACAAGGTGGGTCTTCTAGCCAGATGCCAAGTAGCTGCAGAATGACAAATTTAGAACACCTGAAACAGTCTTCACACAACTTGGTCGATATCGATTTCGACCAATGTCACAAACTTGTTATGATGCAGGCTGTCTGTGGTCAACTTTCCAGCCAAGTTATGTGCTGTCGAACCAAATACTGTAGGCAGTCTTTTTTCACGAAGCGTGCCATATTCGCATGGCAAATATTTCCGATGGTTAACGTTTTATTGCGATGAATGTGAAGAAATTCGGCTACAAGAGGCTCCCACTCTTCGAGTTTTCTGTGTCTCGTGATTGTTTATTCTCTGTAAACGATGTCTCACAATCATTACATTGCTTAAAGTGACAAACCCGGAGACATCCGCATAATTTGCCGATGAATGTCACAGAAAAAATGCACTTTCTGTACAAATGTTTTCAATACAATCTTCTAGTTATTGTGATCATGTTTTTTCGTATGCTTTTGTTCTCCGGCCTTTGTTCACAGTCGGACCGCACTCTCATGATATCCGGAATCTCGCGATCCAATTGCCAACGGGATTTAATCTTCCGTCATTTTCGGTTAGTATTAATAACACTCTCATTCCTCACGTCCGGCTACTATCTTCTTTACTATCTTGTATGCGCCATTTATATATATATATATGCACTTTAGAAGTGTATATAGTATATGAGACAAATCATCAGTACAGAGATCTTCATAACTACATTGAATATCTGCTGATAGAATGAGTGTTGCTTTCATCAAATATGACCAAACCGCTGCACGCTTCAGTTCTTGGTTATCAAACCTATACTATGGTACTTCTCCCAGGCATAAGGAATACCACCTTAACCTTGGAGATGTCACCTTTTTCATTTCCCATACTGTTGACGCAACTTTACAAGTTCACAACCGGCCAACAATCATCACAGCTTCATTATCCAACGTTAAACTTATACAGTCACAACAGTCACTTTGAGGCCGGAATACTCATTTAGAAGAAATTGGCATAACACGAAATAATCTGAGTTAAATCATGAAAATAGAGCGCTTACAGTATAATCGTTGTTATCGTTGTTGATCAGTCCGTTGAGTTGAAAACGGCTTTATAGTCAAGGTTGACTTCAGTTATTGGCTGACGGTACAAATAGCGTTACCATTAGATTTGGCAGTATGAAAATCTGATCAATGCATCCTCATCTTCGATGAACCCCCTGCTTGTTCCTCTCTTTCATCTGTCTCCAAATTTGCAGTGAGCCGACAAAGCCTGATGGACATCAGTACCATATTCAGTTTTGTAATACACTTACAAGGTTTTGTGCTATTGAAGAGCCTTTTGTATTGTTTCTTTTTGAAGGAAACTTTCAGACACGTCTATAGGAATATGCAGACTTTAATCATTTTTAAGTGTTACCCAACTCACATTTTTTAAATTATTTTTCCAAAGCCTCGAGAAAGACTTCTTCATGTTTTTTTGCACATCCTCTTCTTCGGTTGACTAATTAGTGCTGTCTACTATAGGAAGGCCAACGTGTCTAAAGTGCCAGTCACTGGTAGCACTTTCACAGTTGTTCCGTTGAATCTCTTACTCGCGTTGTTCACTTATACACGCTCGCGATCTTCGTGAGTCACTGTAGTCGTTTTATCCACGAACTGTTTCTTCGTTTGAACGTCTGGTACAGCACAACGTTACAGCACTATTTCAAAATCAGACCATAGTACAGATTATAGTGTACTTCTATCCCTTCCGACAGTTTTTCTGTCTTCGGTATGACGTGTAGTCATTGAGGTATACTACTATCTCGAAGGTTACTGAGCGATTTCCATCTGTTGGTCGTTCTGAAACGTGATTGCAGTTGATTCCACATGTCTACTCGGTTTGGTTTTCCCAGATGTTTGTAAAACTTCTTATCTCCATTCGGTCACATTGAGCCGAGCAGAACTATCAGATGGTGTGGGAATACCTACCCTAAGTCCATACGCTTTTATGTTCCGTTCTACTCCATTCCCCATTTGGTTCCAATAGGATGGCGCACTTTACGTGAGTGACTGAGTAGTTCGTGCAATGAACTCTCATCAACATACAGGCATTATTCATATATATGAATATGAGTTGTGTCAGCTTGTGATATGGAATTCGACAAGCTGTGGTTCGTTTCGCACACTTCTTTATACCGAACACAAATGTATATGGAATTGGTTAATTTGTTCCTTATAAAATTTTCGTTTTACAGCAGATTTCGTTACAGTGAGCACTTTGCATTAAGACAATATTTTAGGACTAAATGTTTCCCTCTTTATAGCTACCCTTCCGCTGTAATCGTGTTCGCTGTAGCGGCGTTCCGTTGTCCTACTTTATTCCATCGCAAATGACTAGGCATTCCTACTGTTAGCCTTCATGTTTGCGTGTCATCCTCTGGGTTAGCTTTTGTGACTATTTTGGCTACTGATTAACAAAATAGTAGTGAAACAGTGTATCAAATAACAAACCTACGGGAAATGTGAACCTCGTTCAAATATTTACACCCCATGTCCTTATAAAATTATTTTTTGCTTTCCAACATTCCTAGACACGTTCTCTACTGATCAGCCTGAGCTACTTTGTTATGTATTTCTGTGACATTGGTCTTCTCAACTTACCGTTCTGTGGATTTCTTCACATTTTAAACTTCGTTACGTTTGGTGCAAGCTGTCATTCCGCGGTTCACTTGAAGAGAACTATTGTCTTGTGTCTTCTGTTTATTCACAGGGAGGCTTATCCTAAATGTGAAATCGAAGACATTCAAGTTTGCTCCGATATTCGTCGTCTGGTCGCACTGGATAATCAGTGGTACGTTAACCGTTGCATGCTCACACACGGGCCCATCCTGTTAACCGATGGTGACATCATATAAGCAGCAAATGTTGAAGTGCCCCAGTTAAACTTACTTGCAACGACGAAAATATGCCGAGAAGTAACATATAATTGACTCGACAAAAGCTGACTAAATAAGTCGAATCCGTAAACCTGTTCAAACCTTCAGGAACATATCTCTTTAATCCAACACGCCATCATAATTGAACGGCCAGCGTCTTTCGGACTGACTTTCTTTATGGCATTCGTCGCCTCACCGCACTACTCATCTTTATATTACAAACGACAGTCCATGAAGGTTTCGGCACTTATGCCATTGTCCAATCCACACGGAAATATGCTTCGGTATTAAGAGGTCATCCACGTGTTGTACTTTGTGTGCGTCTGCTGTACCACCGTCTTTCATGGTACGTACATCATGGTGAACATAAAATTGCGTTGGATACAACAATTATTTTCAGCACAGTTGGGTCACTCTTCAGCCAACATCAGTCGGTGTGATATTCAACATGGATGAAATCAGGGATAACCTGTTCTGACAGATCATAATGGTTTGGCTGTTTAATGTACCACGTTTGTTACATTCCGTGAGAATTCCCTTCATTTCCTGTCAACCATATAGAAAGCAGGCCATTAAAAGCTGTTTGTGATCCGGCCGCAATCACGCCGTTTTCCTATGATTATGTGGCAATCGGTAATAGAGGTCTGCCAATCACTTTTTCCATGTTTGCCTTGCAAGGTCGTTACTCCAGCATTTGTTAACGAGTATTGTTTAATTATTGTTGTTTATTTATGTACATCATTCATTGGACCTATTTACGGTCGCTTTTGCATGTTTTACGTGTGCATACCTGCAGTGGTAAACACGGTTGCCTCATGAACAACGTGGCCGTGGTTCTAGTCCCGGCGGTGACGAGGATATGCACTACTGACGAGCTCTAATGAGCGCAAAACTCGAGTCTAGTGCTTCTTTTCGAAAGGGGCTGACTGGAAAGTCTATGGGAATGCGACGGCTGTGATCAATTGTAGATGATGTTCAACTTGAAGTATGATATTTGCTGTTTATAGGTGGCTTTCTGTTAACAATTTCCACATCAGCGTATGTGATTTTTCGAGGCGATGTACTCTTCATAATCTACTCACTCTTCATGCTTTGAATGTACACCGTTCATCATGTGACCTTCCTTTCTGTTCCCCCTTAATTCATTTTCTATCAACATTTGTTCAAGGGAAGCGGCAAGAGCCGCCTTGACTTATTCCCAACGACGCTTGGAAACGAAAGGTCGGCGGCCCGTGATGATTCCTCGATGCTGCGGTTGGTCTTTTACAATGTGCTATCGTAAGGGTCACTGCCACAGGTGTTTTGCTGCCCCCAGAGAATCGACTTCGTCAACTCAGTTGAACCCAAATGATGAAACAATTATTCGGACCCAGAACACTGACGGGTGCTGTGTATCTTGTCTATGCCCTACCCCGGTCGACGCGATCGATTACTACAGCAACGAAGCCAACCACTTACGTCGATGTATTGATGAAGAAGGTCCTAAGGCAATGAGAACGAAAATTGGCATTGCTTTTGTCACGTTCAACACCAGTGAATCGGCTGTCAGGTAGATCTAGTCAATTTAGGTTTTCAGTGCATGGTTCAAATGTTCTGGTATTGACATTGAAATGGAACTTTCTATTATTCCCGTTTCTAATTATTTCAGAGTCTACAACGCCTATCACAAAAAATGTTCTTGCCCATGGGACATCCCGAAATCCAGCGTTTCTGTTTGTCTTCGTTCACGCTCCTGGACTGTGTCTTTCGCACCTACGCCAAACAACATCCTCTGGTCTGTTTGCATGTTTCTATAAACAAACAGTACTACTTCCTTTTATTCAATATCCTTTGACTATACGACAAATCTTTATCACAAAAATTGACGTTTCTACCTACAAATAAGCAGTTATTTCAACCATTCAAGTATGCTCAAATTTTTTAAGGATATAAGCGAACTATAACTCATCAACTGTCAATTTCCTTATCCTCACATCACGCAGGTCCAATCTGGCCGTATCGCGAACCATGTGGTGGTTTCGGGCTGCTGTGATTAACGTCTTTGTGTTTATCATCGTGTTCTTCCTCACTACCCCAACTTATGTGCTCAATTTGGTTAACCAACTCCGATTGACTGAGTGGTTGCAAATTCAGGTGAGTTGTTTCCGTCTTTTTGATTTTGGCTAAATCGAAACCAACTGCAGAAACTACGTGTATTCTACCAACCGGTCCACCCAGTTCTTGCCACCGTTTTGAATCCAGCTGAAACCAAACACTGTCCCATTCGAATCTCTTCTATTTTCACGTTGCTCACAATTCAACTAAACTGACCAGGAAATCATTCTACATAACAGTTTGCTTGTTACCGAATCTTTTGATGTGTTCTTTTAACGTTGATTGCTGCATTTTGTCATTTTAGGTTCCTCGCCTAAAATTTGCTATGATCTAATTTTACGCACTTTTCCCCCAATCTTGACGCTTTCATTGCTCTGGTCTTAATTTTCCATTATGTCTTCACTCACTCCTCTCCTGACCGGAACTAACCACCCGTTACGCAATTTTTATTTTCTCCAGAATCCCATCGTGATCCAGTTTATCCCGTCCGTTATTTTATGGTCAGTTTCGGCTCTGCTACCCTGGTTGGTTTACAGTTCGGATCGTCTGGTTGGACACTGGACCCGTTCGGGATTGCACGTTACTGTGATGGCCAAGACCTTCACTTTGCTCATTCTAATGGTTTTAGTGCTACCCTCGCTTGGACTGACCTCGTAAGCCATTGGTTGTTCTGTGCAACGTCACGTATTTGGTTGTTTGTTGCGCTAAGGTTCAGTGTGTGTGCCCCGCTTTTTTTCTTTCTTTTATTGACTGAGATTTTGCTTCGGTCGGGTTGTAACTAGACTAGGTGTATGGACATTGTTGAATGATTTCTCTTGTTTCGCTGCGATATGTGCAGTGTTTCTTGACGAAAAAGCAGCAGCTATGCCATCAGGGCTTGGTAGATTGTGCTGGAAACTTCATAAAATGCCATGGTGGTCATAATGATGTGACAGTTGTTACTCAACCTCTCAGAGGGTTCCCTCTTTCACTCTAAAATTCATGTCACTGGACCACGTGTGACTCAAACAACCGTGTCATCTTGGTTTCTTGTGCCAATCAACTGCTTTATCTGTCAACTTATTCAGCCGAAGGGTTTGCTGACTCCAAGATTCCTCTCATTTAATTCAGGTACTGCTGATTAGGTTTAACTCTCTCCACTCTATTCGCTGCACGTGTGAGCACGTGAACGGTATGTTATTGACTCGTCTCGATATGCCAATAAACCGAAGAGCGGATGGAACGATGGAAAATGTGGTTTACCGGAAACCCACGTGGACGGGACAGTATCTCAATTTACTCAGCATTTCGCGGACTTCCTAAAGAGCGCTTTCTAGTTCAACCACTGTAATACAATTTCAATAAAATGTGCATCTCGGAAATCCTATGAAAGGTCTTGGGATTACTGCACCGAAACCTTTATTCTGACCCGTTCATCGGGCGCCATGGTCAGATGCACCTCTAAACAGTGACCCAGATTACCGTATAGAAAAGACGATGTTTATCAGATTACTATGTAAAGATGAAAACCAACTGGAAAGGCTAAAGCGCAGTCTTGATTCGAGGTTGAGTCGAACCTAATGGGACTGCCCAACTATCTCATTGCGCTTGTCAGGAACATCTTCTCATCATTACATAGGCTCGAGTCTGTTCTGTCGATCAACGGATGTTTAGCTTCATCGACTGCTAGGTGGTTAGCTCTGACCAGATACAAAGGAGAGATAAGTACATCTTTTTGCGTGATCTGGACACGCAGCCATCTAAACTTACTCAGCGTGATTGGGAGTTTGTTATTCATAATCTCCTAGCCTTCGCCTTGCGCCCAAAAAGATTTAACAATAGCTTCACATCTCTCACTTTGAATATCTTTGTAATCCACATTACGTGGTCAACGGTGTGTGTCAGCAACGTGTTTTGCAAACCAGAATTTTCCAAAGATCACTGGAAAACAGGCACAGCTAGCCCACTCGTGTTACAAATAGGACGATGATATTTCGCCGATCGTTGGCCAGTATTTGGTTAATAGAAGTGCTTGAGAAAAGTGAAGCAATTGTTGTATATAAAGCAGTATCATGCGGACGAAATATGTCCAGAAAAGACACGTCCATTTTTTTCATCTATCCATTCATAGTTTTACGCGTGCGTAACACTAAAAAGATGCGACTTCGTTTATTTTTCCGTCGATTTGTTTTCAACGGCAGACTAAGATTTAAGGCTCCAAACTAGCGGTTGCGTTCAATTACGGAATTGTATCACTCATTTTGAGACGGTTGTTTGATTGATATAATTCCTCTCAACTTTTGAGTGCTAATCTGTTGGGGCGGATCTTTACGCTAATTGTCTTCATCCACTCAATGGTTCAGCTGCATCCTGTTGAGTGCGATTTGGTGATTTGTCGCACTGAGACATCACTAATGCTGATGAATTCCGTTTCCAAAAGTAACATTGTAAAATTTCGGTCTTAGCTGCTTTCTATATACAGCAACTTGGCGGCACGTGCTATCTACGATGACATTGCGTAATAAGCAATTGCTTGTGTACATAATGAAAACTGATTTCAAGACTGTAACAGATCGTTTTCTTAGACCTCTACGATTAGTTCACCTCACCATTAAATCGTTACGTGTTCCACTCTCTGGGCCAATTCCTGTTCACTTTCGGATTTTTACCTTCCCATCAGTATCCCCGCTTTACTTCAGTGGCTCTTTCCTGATATGCGTTGGGTTCCTATTGGACCGCCGGAGCTCGATGCTAACACCACCACCATCCCAGCATTATCAACGAGTGACACATCTCTTGGAACAGTTCAGGTTAACGCTTCATCCACTACCCCGCCTGTTACATTACCCTGGATTCCGATCGGACCACAATCGTTCCAGTGGGAATGTGTGTTTATGCCGGACAATGGTGCTTTCTTTGTCAACTACGTAATCACTTCTGCGTTCCTTGGCACTGCATTGCAATTAGTTCGGCTGCCCGAACTGATTAACTATTCCTGTCGTCTGATGTGCGTTCGTTCACAGGCTGAGAAAGCCAGTGTTCGAAAGGTAATGGTGTTTTTCTGCAGCGGTTTCCACTTTTGGTTTGTTCCCTGATTCACAGATTGTCTTCATTCGTCAGCTCACACAGTGAAAGCGTTTTTCCTACTCTCGTTTTTTTATTCTGTTGTCTCTTGTACTTAAGGGTGTTCTCAGTGATACATTAAATTTGATGGATTCCTCTTGGTTTAACCAGTCGACTGTCCTCTTTCTCACTTTTTTCATGTCATCCAGAACAGTGCTAAGTTTGATCCGTTTCGATAACGTTATTCATTATTAGGTTTCTCCTTTGTCTGATATTCATTCACTCCTGATAACCGTATGTCTGACAAATCTGTACTGCGGCACCAACTACTGTGCACGTCAACAGTGGCGTGGGATATCCCAGAAGAAAAGGCCGTCAAAGTAAGGGAAAGACCTAATAAATAATGACTTAGCAGTAGCGTCGTGGATTCGTGCAAGCCGTTGACATCCGTAAGTTGTCATTTCGGGGAGGGTTTATCTCCAGGGGCCGGAATAATCACGAGATCCCCAACTGGACTAATCAAACCTACCGACTTCACGCATTGGTCGTGATCTTAGTCCTTCAGCACTAGCCTCTTGACTAGCCGCCTCGCGGTTTTACCCAACTGGTGGTGGTTTCAGCAAACGAAGTCTGGTGCGGTAAATGTTCTGTTGGCTTACGGTGTGCATTTGTTTATCTATAACACTCATGGGAATGGCCGGAGGGTGCTGTGACTAAGACAGCCGCTCACCACAACAATGACGTAGACTAACCTAGAAGAAGAAAACTGTAATAAAAGGGATTAAAGTGAACAAAACAAAGCTCACTGAATGAGTTAAAAATGACGAGTTCATATACTGGATACGTGACTCAATCATAGACTGTGCATTTGTATTATTTGTTCAGCTGATCTCACATCCGTAATCCTTTGAACTACACGCTAGCAAGCTGTTGTGTTCCTCACGCCCAACTGGTTTTACCGAACGGTTTATGTTTTGCGTGTTCTGATCTACCAGCTGGTGTCAACCGAGGTGAAGTTGTCATCCGCACTTGCGTTCGCCCACTTAGGTGTAGGCAGAGTTTCAACCTTTACCTGATGGACGGTGGCGGTAGGTTGTCCTCAGAGGGATAATCGGACCAATGATTAATGTCAGCTGATCCAGCTACTTTTGTTATGGAGTTTTCGTGTTCATCGATGTGCTGTTTTCTTTACGGGACAGAATACTTTATATATTCGTTTGAATTAGCCAGGTATGCTTGCAAATGTTTCATAGTCGCCTACGCGTCTTCACTTATGCCTCACTGCATGCTAGACTTTTTTGTCTTGTTAAACGATCTTGCTTCATAATACATTCTACTGACTACACAATCCCCTGTCATTTGATTGGATGAAAGCACATCGTGAAATATTTCGGTTTGCATTTTATCAATATTCCCGTTTTCTTATTTCGTTTTTCGTTCTTCTGATGATACCTACTTGGTCTATCTGCAATCTGATTCTCTGGACACTTATGAGCTCAAGTCACATTTACTGTGGTTTCAGAAAACTGCAGCTTTTCACAGTATACCATCTGAAAGGTTATATGGATTAATAAGTCTTGGATAAAAGTGTAGTATTTTAATGCTTTTTATTTTTTTAGAATTCAGCTAATCTTCACACTAACTCAGGAGAGGACAAAAGCTGACTTCTGAAGTCGTAACCGAAGTGACAGGTTTCAAGTTGCCTACTTAGCTTGATATCTGTAATCGGAGTTATCTCCCCGATCTCCGATTTCATTTGGTGATCACCAGTACGAGCAGATCCCTAAGTACATTAGATTTCCACGCCGATTATCCTACCTAATATTTCATTACTATCATTGTCGATATCATGACATTAGTATTTCACACCTTTGTCTAACTAGTGTACAATAATAAACAGTTGAATCAACTTTATGTGAAAAGCAAAGGAAGAGGGAATGATGAAACTAATTACCCTATCCACTGATGTGAGCTGAAATTTTCACAAAGTGCGTACAACTTGAAGCCAGACAACTAGGATGTGAGTGAAAGCGTTATTTGCTCATCGGCCACTCAGTGGTTATTGGTTAGAATTCTTTGGATGTTGAACCCGAGTCATCCCTGTTCTACGGCCTGAGCGGCCATCACTTTGCATACAACAGTTGTGTTACTTGTCCCGGTTATTATGTACTTAGTTAAATATTGAATAACCACAACGGTTGACTTTCATTTTGTACTCATCAACATTCGTGTATAAGGTCTGGGACTTTACGTTCCACCCTTGAATGCCTTGGTAACCAGAACCATTCCTTTTCTATGTGATATATCAGTACTCTGTCTTGCTATTTGTGTTGCCGCACTTTCACTGGAATTTCCTGTTCTTTCCACAGGCCAGTCAGTGGGAGTTTGATTTTGGACTCTATTACGCTTGGACGCTGTGTGTGTTTGCTGTGATTTCAACGTACAGTATTCTGTGCCCACTAATCACACCGTTCGGTACGTACATATCCATTTCCCTCCGACTGCTGTTTTTTTTTGTATATCAAGAGACAATGGAATACATGCCATTCATTAGCATTAACTACCGATTTGGCTGGTACTTTTGTTTGGCCCACTGTTGTGACCTGTTGATTGTTACATATTGAGTAGCAGCGTATACTGTGACAAGTTATGCAGAATGAAATGGAAACTCACAATCCACAGACAAGACTATGTGGCGTGTTAAATTCTGTTTGGCAGAGTTTATTGTCAAAGCCGGATTAGGGCTCATGACTTTTTATCACATCCTAAGTGAGATACCGTAGAGTTTTCCTGTCATTGCCTTAAGTAGTATCTTACAGGTCCCCTGTGAACGCAGAATGTGAACATATCTCAAACCTCTAGAGGACAAGGCTCAAGTTGTGCAAATGATGTAGCTGAAATGTGTACTGTTTCATGGTTGGCTGGATGTATGCTCGATAGATCATAGTTTTCACTTTGTTAGTTTGATCTGAATATAACCCGTTCACTTGGTGAGATTGACAGGATCGTGCGCCTATCCTCACCTACATGGATGAGTTGTTGAAAACGACCGTAAAGTTCACATACCCTGGGATCCGTACCAGCGCTAATGGATTGCCCAATAAGTATAGAAATCCCATAGTAAGGGTCTACTTGACTTTTGACAAATTACTCCCTCCTAAACCAGAGCACGACCTCGTTTTTCTCAAAGAACATGCATATAGTGCAACTGTACGAACAGATCACGTGTTCGGTTACTTAATCCGCTCAGTTCGCACTGAGAATATTCTCAAAATGTCTGTATTCAATCACCGTTGCTCTTAAAACATTTGCAACATTAAGTGAGTTTTATATCGTGAACGATGTAATTAGGTGAAACACTGCTTCGTAAAACATGAAACTTTCATGTGGCCATTAGAATGATTACATGGTTTGTAAGAGGAGAATCGATGGGATATAGAATAGGTTATGAAGTGTTACAGGCGAGTACAGGTGAATGTACTCTATACAGATTCACGCAATAAGGGGAATACACCTTTAGTAATGACTTGACTTGCCGACATATCTCCCAAAGAGCCCGTCTGTATTGATCGTTAAGCACAACTGTACTGCTCCAGTACGTGCTTCCTATATCGACTCTTCGCTTGTCGCACTGTCCTGTGTTTTATCGTTCCAGGTTAGACTGTAAATGATGTCTTAATGGTTGATGCATGACTTGGATTACTTTATAATGGACGTAAAGTAGACACCTGATTAAGATGGGCTTTGCTGGCCTTCTGACTAAGATCCAAAGACCAACGACCACCTTTAGTGCTGTAAATGCTGTAAGACACGAATCGTGGTTATTCATACTTGCTTCACACGTTTTTGTGTCCCCGACTTTGCTATTTGTCTACTAATTTTTGTCACCAGTATTGTAGGGTTGATATGGACTGCTCTAAGGTAAATTCATT
>JTDE01000143.1:50439-60984 GCA_014338405.1 Paragonimus skrjabini miyazakii
ATGGGTGGTTATTCCTGAGAGGGTTGGCCAAGAAGTCGTCTACTACTATTTTTAATTTTCCGCCTTCAGGTTTGATTTACTTGGTGTTCAGATTCTTGGTCGACCGCTACAATCTATACTTCGCCTACCTACCGAGTCGCATTGATTCGCGTATACATTGGCTAGCGATCAATTTCATGTTGTTTGCCATTCTTCTTCTGCAACTCAATCTCTTCATGTTCATCGCAATTCGTTTGGGCGCGGTTGGCAGCCCGTTGAGCATCACTGCCCTCGTTGTGTTGGTGTTGTGCACACTTTTGTGGCTGACCACAATTGTGACCGGCTGGATTTTTGTCGGCTCTAACTCGACTCGACCACAAGCGATCATTACTCTCACAGACAGTCTACTTGCCAATTCCGGTGAGGTGGGCCAGTCGGGATCACGTTGGACTGCACTCACAGCCCGATTGAATGCAGCACAAGGCGGAGACAATGAAGTGGCAGCTACAGTGGAAACTTATCATGCTACAGAACAGGTGCACTATCATTCATGGTTGTCCATATGGTTGTGATTCACATTAGAAGGTCTGGTTTTGTAGAACCATAAACCTTAATCGGATTTGTTAACGCATTACATACAACTATCCTGTTTGCATCTATGTGTACTTGTTTGGAAGCTTTACTTAGCGATTGAACAATCTTATTGGCTGGGCTGCATGCTATTCAGTGCTGTCAAAAATTCACAATACCTCTCGGAAGCCTGATGTAGGTTCGAATACAGCTGCTAGATGTAGCAGTAATTGGAATCAGACGTCCATATTCTGTTCATTGCGTATTTCCAAGCTGCTTTAGTAAGAAGCTTGACAACCGGATTCAACCTTGAAGCAGTATGGTTGGAATTAGCTAATTATGTCTCACCTTGACACATTGTCACACTGGTCATAATGTGTAATCCGTGGATCCTCCTTGACAGTACGAATAGGTTATTTTGTCTTACAGTACTGCTAACAAGACTCCTATATGAATACTGGTGGTACGTGTTTGTGCTGTTTGTAGTGTGCACCGTTTGCGTCGAATGAGCGCATGTTGTATTTGATATATAACTTGATGAATTCCACTGACAATTGCATAGCGAAATCAGAAGACTGGTTTTGCAAGACGGTAGTACCATTTCGTGTGTTCTCTTCAGTTGCTACATATAACAGCGGTGAATATAAAAAAATATTTAAGCGAATTAAGTGGTGAGAAACGGTTGAGATTCAAATATTGTCCTCCCCAAGTGGACTTACGATGTACCGATCGACACACCGTACCATCCTTCCGTAGCCTGATGCTGATATATAGCAAGGCAAGCGTGTCTTCCTTGTTGAACTCAGATGGTAACGTTAGATTTCGATGCGAAGTCACTGGAGGCGCTGTTTGTCATGGGTAGCAAGCCAGTCTTCAATGTGCGAAAGCTGTTGACCTTGAACCCCCGTCTGCCATCGTTTTGATCAACGACAGACTAGTGTGTGCACTGACTTGATGTATGAACTTAATTCGCTTAAATATTTTTTATGTTCACCACTGTTATTTGTAGCAGCTGATGAGAACATACGAAATGGTATAACCATCTTACAAAACCGGTCTTCTGATTTCGCTATTCAAATTCGTAACTGGAGAAGGATTTTTTATATTTCTGAAACGAAAATCATAATTACATCGATTACTGCACCTGTCTGGGAAGGTAGGAATTTGTGATGTGTACGGCCGTGAAACGTGACCGGACTGCACGATGTTTGTCGTGCGATTGATTGTGTGGTATGGGTCACCGGTGTTTCTGTAGCATGGCGCGCCTATTATGGGAACATTACCTAAGTGATAGAATAGCTAATTGACGTGCTTTTAGATTGAGTGTACGTGCTGATAAGCCCTTTCCGAATTGTGCACTTCTGTGTTGTCTCAGCTACGGTACATTTGAGTGCCTGGCTGAAGGTTTAGTTTCATTTACTATTACCATCCTTGTCGTTAAACGTACCATCGACGATGGTACAGAATCGAACTAACTGGCATTGTCGTTTCAATACCTTGTATTTTTACTTCCATTTGCGTTATTGAGGTGGAGCTTTTGGGACCATGATTTCTTATCACAACCAACAGGAAGTCTGCAAGTTGATTTTTGTAGTATCGCCCACATTTTCACTCAATCGCATCGTCTCATCTGTGCCTCTGGTTGAAACTTATGACTTCTCTACATCAAAACTGGCACTGGTAACCACTACAAGTAGTTTATCGGTCCCGGCATTAGAATCCTAGGATGTTGGCTCAGAATAATTAGTCTACATTTGGTTCAAATGCGTTGGTTTAACTATCGCCATTATGAGGTGGGTGTGATTGAACTTACCTGCTGTGGTTTTTTTCAGCTCGATGACAACGCAAGCCCACCACCTGACGGTACTATCAGGGAGCCAGTTCGTTCAGTTGACATTATTCAAGTAGGTGTCCGACGGGCCGTCAGTTTGAACACAAATCGATCTCATCCCGAGGCTCCAGTTACACAGCCCCATTTCGATTGGCTGAGGGTCTCATTGGACGAGGATTTAAATTTGACCGATTCACGTTCTCATTTCATCGCCCCGGTATTTCTTAGTCTGGCGGAACGAACCGAATCCAGTTCAGAATAGACGGATTCCGTACAGTGGCGACCGGATAAATTTTCTGAAGATGTTGGCCATATATTTTGCTGTTTGTATCGTGCTTTCCTTCTGTTGTCCTCATTTGATTTATTTGCTTTTTTAATAGCATGTGTGGATTACTCAAAACCGATTACTCTTTCTTGGTGAACCTCATCATCACTGACATTATTGTTGCATCGTTTTGCTCTTACTGGTTTCCTATTGTGACAGGCTGTTATCGTCTCCAATCCTCTTCCCGGTACTATATATTCTCCTTTTATCATATTCAATTGTATGTACATCTCTACCCGGTGTTCATCTTTGATTTCTTCAAAACGGTGATCGCCAACATTTTGTATTCCATTCTTGCATTGATTAGAATGTTCTATTACCTGGCCCCTCAAAGTATACATTTTGGACCATTCGTTACATTCTCGTTTGATACATACTGTTCGATTGTCTTGGGAGACATTAATCACTATACCTGTGAATTAATTTATTTAGCGTTGCTTTACTGGTGATAGTATGTCTAATTAGAGCTGAGTTTATGGATGTTGTTTGCGGCTTTCGTTGGTCTAGTTTTTAGATTTATCTTTGCGTAGCTGCCCAAACCGACTGGAGCGGGTTCGTGCTTTTTCCTAAATTCTTAGGTTTATGTCAGAAGATTTCTAATATATTCGCAAAACTTGTAGAGAGTCGGTGGCGGGCTGGCTGTGTAACATATTTGGGATTTGACTATCTTTCAATCGATTCACACCCAAACAGTCTCAGACCTTTCCGTCAGTATCACCCACATGCTTGCAGTGTTACTGGATACTGTTGACGGAATGACTAAGGCTGGTATTTTTACGCAGGTTCAGTTCACTGTTTTGAACCGCTCTCATTCTCTGGTCATATAGGGTAATGATAAAACAATCGAATCAGCGATAGCTGTAGACGGACTTTATATCACATGTCCAAATCACGTAGTTGGGACAATACATGTGTGGTATGTTGCTGTCACTCTGTAGTTGATGCATTTCTATTGCATACCTTGGATGAATGTGAACGAAACGATTGTTTTTCGCTTTCCATAATCAATCGTCTGCGGGACGTTTGCTTTATATAATTAATCCATCCATTCAACACTATTCGTCTGGCTTCGCAGACGGTTTTCATTCATTTACCTTATTGAATTCAATTTCATCAAGCTCAACGAACTTTTTTATTTTGGAGATTCGTAAACCGTTTTCATGCGAACGTTTTGGCCTCGTAATTGATTTTACAACGTAGTTATGAGCTCGTCCCTAATCGTTTATGCTGCTGGGAATATGATGTCCTGTCGGACGTAGCCCTAAGGGCATTTAGCTTATGAAGTAATTCTTAGGTCCAAGACTGACCGTTCCTGTGGATTGTTGATATGCATACACAAATGCGCAGTCAGTCGAGATAAGGAGTAATTTAATTTATTTTCCGATTTGTGCCGATCAAGTAGTTCTGATTGCTCCTGTCTGTGCGTTTTATGCAGCAGCTCCTACGAACTATCAACCGAGAACTCATTAACTTGATTACGGACACGACGTTGATCACCGACGTTTTCAACACCTATACTGGCACATCAGAATGAGACGAATCTCCGGTCATATTTATAACTGGTTTTAAGTTACGCTCCATCAGGCTGTACAATTTTCGTCCAGTGCATTCAAGGCAGCCACCAACTCCTCTAGCAATTGATCTTAGGCTTAGCTGCCCATCACTTCGTTCGTAATTTATGAAGGCAATTTCATTGCGACAACCCTTGCAGTTTCAAGTCAACACACGTGGCGGTTTCTCCGCATCAAAACTGACGGTGGTTACTAATGCCTTCACAATAATTTTAGAGCATACTGGCTCATTCCGGTTTAACTACGCTTGATTTAGTTGTATTGTTTTAAGTTTCGCTTTAGCATGGTGGCTACACAAGAAGACGAATCTAATTGTTTTTAGCCTTCTTGGTTCGTCAACCACGCCGGCCAATCACCACGCCAGGTTGTCTGGGCGCCAATTCTCTGTCCGACAAGCGGGACATTTGAAAACAAGTTGATTACATTTCGAAACGTCTGCCGTGTGGTTTCATTCTGTTTGGCCGGAGAGATGGCTTGACGTGGAGTTGAATTTGGCTAATTCGTGTTCGAATTTCGTTGGGTCATTATTACTTCTATCAAGAGTTGGCTGTTTATGTCGGAAAGTTGCCATCAAAGCAGAAGTAACGATGTGACTTACAATTAGTTTAAATAATTCTTTCTCAAGCCCATAAAACTACGGAGATTTCGTCGAAACATGACATGAGACAAACCTCAAAACTCAAGAAGTGACTGTTATCAAGCGATATTAAATGCAACCGTTAGACTCCATTTGATTGGTTACATCTGGACCAGAGGTTGACTGGATCTCGGTCTGATGTAAGTGTGGCTAGAGCGGTTAGCATTGATCTGTGGCCACGGCATTTACAAGGACTGGAGAAATTTTCTGTGGGAATGCAAGTTATGATTAGGTAAGTTGACTGCGGCGATTGACAAAATGAACTGACGGACTGTCTTAGGTTGAGTGACGTCTATGGGATAACTGATGTCGATAAGATGTACTGCAATAGTGCTAGTGATTGATCTACGACAACCGATTTCCATCCAAGCTGGATGATATTCTGTTTGGAAACGCCTTCTCGTACGACCAGCAGGCTTTGCAGTAAGAGAGCAACATGAAAACAAATACACGAGGATTAATTGATGGTACATTGGTAGCTTGTCCTTCAGACTCAATCTCAACATTGACATTGCTGTGAACCAACTTCTGATAGTTTTTGCTGGACAGATAAACCTTAACGAACGGTAGATACAACGCTTAAATTGATCTGCTAAAATGTCCTTTAAATCAAAATTTAATAAACATCCCATTTCTTCTCAACAGTGAGCATTACCTCATGCGGGATTTTGGTCTTCATATTCGAGGTGATGAGTTTCTCCAAATGACTACTTTCCCTCGACAGGTTTTGAACTATTTTGAGTTCTTTCTATACTGTCATTCGAATAAGTATACTTTGCTCTGGTTGCCAGACATTGGGGTGGACTTTTTTAATGGGCCCTTAGATTGGTATCCAGCTACGAGTAATCGGACCCTTATGTGAAGCAGCAGATTGGCGATATTTGTGGCTATTACTAACCAGCTCAGATTTGCTCTAGATGAGGGACTGAGATAGAGTTTGGTTATAAAGATTCTCGAACTGATCTTCCGTACGGCGAGAATGACGAACTTTAAGCCTTAGCGATAATATTTCGAACAATGTATCGTCATGCACGTTCATAGGCAAGTTATGGACGTACTCTTATGGATGTTTCGGAGATTGCGACAGAGGTTCCATGTCGCTTAATTCCCGTTTGAGAACATATGGAATCTTTTGCTGTACAACTGAATGTAACCTAGTAAGCAAGTTTATAAACACTTTCTGATTAACCTTAGAATTGATGTACGCACATGATTATTATAATACCAAAGTAATAATCGAATTTTATCACAGATGCGTGTAAGTATACACGTTACGTTTATATGAAGCGTCATTTTGTTAGTCATTCAACAATGATAAATATCTCATCACGCGGCTGAACACATCCGAACTGGTCGAAACAAATGGTGACGCAACTTACTCAAATAGATCAATCTGACGGTATCAATGTGACAAGTTTTTAAGTCCATGTCTAACTTTTACTCAAATCTTAAGCAGAAAATATCGATCAGATTAAATATAGTAGATGTCAGTCTGTTTGAAAGTGAAGCTAATGAACAAAAGCAGAAGCATTCAATCATTGTTTAAGGATGACTACATCATGCATCAGACAACATAAGGGTTAATAAATTTGATCAAACGAACAGTTAATCCAGCTGAACTCGTTGTACTAGCTGAGGGTGAGAAGCTGCTACTTCCATTTAAAAACAATCAGCTTGTCCATGTCACTGTTGAGGTGAACGGCGGCCCGAGCCACAGTAGCATGGTCAGGCACATTGCTACTATGATGATGATGATGCCACTCTGCGTTTTGTGTTTACACGTTTGTTTGTAATTACAGAGAAAATTATATAGGGATGACCGCAAGCTGCTTGGCCTTTGGAATGGAGGATCATTTGCGTAAATGAAAGCTCTCTTCTTTGATTTACAACAGGACACGCAACGAGTATTTTGGTCGTTGCGGAGATCACAGAATCAGACGTCGGCAATCTCTTCCAGATAACTGCAATAGGCTCATGGAAATGATATCTTCATCCGACTTGAGCTTGTTTGCTCAGGACAACCACTTGACAAACTACATGTTTCTGCTTCGATATTTGCTGCCGTTGATAAACAGTTCTAGTCTCTGCAGACAGGTTTTCCTCCAATTGTCTAAAAAGACTGAATGAAGGAGAAAAAAGGCCTATTAGCCAGAATACCATTCACCTCTCAAATGCAATTCAAAGTCTGTGTACAGCGCAGTATTGGGTGACAACAGGTGTCGGGAGATCTGTCATCTGATGAAAAAGCTGAGTGAATTGAGCACTCCTGCCAGTAAACTGGTTTTTGAAATCAAAAGGCTCAATCGTAATGTTAAAATTAAAAATGCTCCTCACCTCCCTTATAATTTTTGCTTTGCTGGATTTCAACCGGATAAGTTCTTTGAGAACAGTTGAACTCTCACTTTGAGGTATTCGCACACAAATCTAGTGTTGTCAGCCAAGAACACGGATGGCGCAAAAGTTGTTTACTTAAGAAACTAACACGGGTTAAGTGTTCAAACAGGACAAGAAGCAAAAACACTCACTTGTATATGACAATCGTCCCAGAACGTCCCGGCTGCCACAGACACTAATACTCAGCTTCTTTGCGTAGCCAGGACTATTCCATGATATACTGCACCGTCGTGTTGGTGAGATGTTTCTTCCCGTGTTTTTCCTGCCACTACTTTGTCGCCCCACTATTGAACAGTGGTGGTGTGAGTAGTATGGAGCGGTCGCTCGTTCTCACTACGCTAGTACGAATCAAGTCAAACAGCTTGATCATCATGTTTACCATGCTTCGACCAACACAATTTTGATTACAATGGTGAGCGTGTTCATCCGGGGCGGCTGAAACGTTTAGTACTGCAACCTACTCGTTATATTGTGTCTTTCTCAATCCGTTGATTTGTCGTGCTCTCAATTGGCTCTGTTTGTTCTTAGGGAGTGTGCGGAATTGTCATACTAGCATGTAGCTGAGTTATTCACTCAGCGTCTCAGATAATGTAAAACTGTTGAGTGTTGGAAGGCGGCAGATGTAACACCAATTTCTAAAAAAGGAACGACCAAATTTCGTTCCATCTTATGTACATCCGTAGCACTGAAAATGTTTGAAAAACTCATTCTTGCTCGAATTGAAACTTATATTTGCACTGGTTTTATTCAGTTTGACTGTTGGCACTCACCTCCAACCTTAGATGCTACTGTTTGTCCAGTTCATTCCATTCTGACATCGCCTGATGGAAAATTATAAACCAACCATGGTTCCTACTACAGCGATGCTTTTGGAAACGTTCATGAGTAGACGCTATTTCAAGTTCTGAAATTCAGAATTCAGCCTCCGAACTTTTACATCATCACTCTATAAGTCAAAGACACAATCGGCGGACAAGCCTCATCACTGGCTTCAGTGTTCTAACGAGCGCAACTCTTTTCCTTTTCTTGTTTTTGCTGTGCTCCCTCAACCAGACAATTAACGTCGCCTGTTAAGTGCAACGTGAGTACAACTTTCTTCCAGTAAGACTGGCTGTTGCAGCCGTTGCTTACTCTTTTATTTTTGATGTGTCGATGGAGTTTACATTGCGCATTCACTTGGACGTTATCCCCTTCCAATGCAGTGGTAGTGACTACGTTTTCTCATCGATGTACCAAAAGTACTGGAGTTTCCTCTCTCACATCGTAAGATGTTTGCTTCTATGTGTCATAGTTGGTTAGATGCAAACTGGGTAGTACTGTCGACCGTACAACCCTGGACAACAATGGTTGAGGTAGCTGAAGCGCGAACTCATATCTATGCGACTGGTATCAATTGTTAATGCCAATTAGTTGCCGCATAGCTCTTGTCGTTGGTATGCACGCTTTGATCAGTTATGACTACGTCCAAAGATGGTGTAATGAACGTGAATCTAAAAGCCTCCTTACTACAACTACAACTGCCGGCGATACGATCAATGTTGCACTGTGGACTACATGACATCGCTATTGACCCTTCCGGCTGCAGCGATTGTTTCTCTAGTCGTCTACTTATTCAATTTCCTTAGGCGGTTTTGGATACAAAACTTCAGTCTGGAACGAATGAAATACTGTTTTTAATCTGTCCGTTGTACTCCTGTCGCTGTGGCATCGTTCATGTAATACCGTAATTCGTTAGCAGTGGTTGAAGGACTGCCAGACAAGTTTTACGTGATGCGATTTCTGAAGTGTTGGTCCATCTGTAAAACTGTTACCTTAGCGGAGTCGGTGAATTATCGTCCGTTTTCTATTTTGGTTATTGAACATGATGGTCCTGTGCCGCAATAAACGCTTTGGTTTATAAAATTATATTGGAACAAACCATATTAGGTCACTCGCTGACGCAGCTGTTCACATGATAATAGTGATGATCATGCATACATGCTGGCTTGTATGTTACAGATAATAATTTAGGTAGTGTCATCATCATCATAGACAGCAATACATCAGTGGCTCACACTGATGCTTAACTGCTACACAACCACGAAGAAGAAAAAGCAAACCCTGTATAGAAAGAAAGAACGGAAAAAAAGGAGAGGGTAGGGGACCTAACCGCCAAAAAATAGCTACGTCTACATTCAAACATACACCATCAAGACGCTTACACCTTGCAAACAATCAACTGAGCTGTAAGTGAAAGTAAGGCGTCATCAGCAATACAGCTTCCTTGCGGTTTTCACTGCCTCGCGTCATTAAGTTTACTCAATTCACAGACAACTCGGCTAAACAACGACAACATTCACGCCACTGAGCTCGGTTAGCCGCCATCTCACCTAACGTTTCAAGCCACCGACTCTGTGAGTCGCGAGGGTTCCAGCCCGGAAGACGAACTCGATCTACAGTAGCCAACCCCTTCGTAAACGATTTCATTTACCTACGCCAGGTGATCATCTGTCCAGCTCGCACCTTGCGCCAATCGACCACAGCGTCGGCAAACAGTGCTCGGTGTGGCAGACGACTAGCCGGCATCCTTAGTACATGACCTAACCACCTGAGTCTGTGCAAGTGTAAGGACTGAACGAAAGAACTCTGTTTCCGTCAGATCGTCGACGTGAACGCTAAGTATATCTGAGAAGCATGAATGGCTTTGAGATTGCGGGTTCCTGATAGAATCTCTTGCTGAATAACAACGAGCTGCTGCATACAGAGTCAGCCTCTGTTTCTTTAGTGTTTGACCTTGCTTCTCTGTTACTGCTACATGATGTCGTTGTTTTGCTTTCATCTGATACCATCTGAAACCTGAGTTACCTTAAATCGAGCACTTCGATATGCTTGTGCACCTGATTGGTGATAGAAGTTTCAATTTTACGCTCATACGAAGACGATCACTTTCTGTCAGGCACAGTACCTCTACACAGCCAGAAGTTGCTATTCTATAGTCATTAACTTTGGGCCTCACAGCTAGATGTTAAGTGTATGAGGCAACCGTGTTTACCACTGCGCCATTGACCTCACGTTAGGCACGACCGAATTATCATATGTGAACGCTCAGCCACTTTCGCTTGTGAGTATTGAAGTAACACGGAGATAATACAAGTAACTTTGGAGTGCAATTTGACATGAAATGATTTGTTAGACATACAGGAACTGGGCGCTGACAACCGTTGCAACCGTGACATCCTGAGACCAGTGTTATAAGCAT
>JTDE01000143.1:61084-95239 GCA_014338405.1 Paragonimus skrjabini miyazakii
ACAGTTACTGTCTGTTAACTCCAATCGATAACCCCGCGATTAGGACTTCCTAGACAGGTCGAGATCTCCGATCTCATTAAACCTGCTAGGCGATATTATAGATTACTAATGAGTAGTCGGGGATTTGGTTAATTTCAAGTTGAGCATCACCCACAATTGATCGCAGCTATCGCATCCCCATAGACTGTCCAGTCGGCCCCTTTTGAACAGCAGAAGCACTAGACTCGAGTTTCGCTCTCATTAGAGCTCGATAGTAGTGCATATCATCGCCACTGCCGAGACTTGAACCACGGACATGCTGTTCATGAGGCAACCATGTTTACCACTGCGCCATTGACCTCACGTTAGGCACGACTATAGAATAGCAATTTCTGGCTGTGTAGAGGTACTGTGCCTGACAGAAAGTGATCGTCTTCGGATGATCGTAAAATTGAAACTTCTATCACCAATCAGGTGCACAAGCATATCGAAGTGCTCGATTTAGGATAACTCGAGTCTAGTACTTCTTTTCGAAAGGGGCCGACTGGAAAGTCTATGGGGATGCGATAGCTGCGATCAATTGTGGGTGATGCTCAACTTGAAATTAACTAAATCCCCGACTACTCATTAATAACTGGTTTGGTTGTTTACTTATCTTTTGTTTTGTTTTGTATCACGCGCATGATAACCTCTCTAGATTTGTATTGGCTGATTGAAACGCGCCCACAGTAAATAGTATGTCTCAAGTAAGCTGTCAGTATCAATTTGCGTATAGTTCTCTGTAAGCCTCTCTCTGTAGTGCTGAGGATATCCTGATTCACAGCCAGTCATATGACTCAGAGTTTGAGTGAAAACTATCTCAAAAGTTTCGGCTGTTTACATTACATAGGTCATGTGCTATCTAAATTATCACTCGACGACAAACACCTTCGTGATATCCACCTTGGATGGGTGTTTCCTCGCATCACTTTCAATCCGGATTCCTTGGCTTACCTTATCACACTTTGTCCAGCCTACTTGCCATGATTAGTGACCACCTGTTTTCTCAATGCCATTCTGGGCCACGCAATTCACAAAATCGGCAGTTTAATTCAACGCATTTAAACTGAGCGAATTAATGCAGGTTTATTTGCATTATTTGGGAATTTTTTGCCTCATAACTCTCAGTTCGTACAAAAATATGACAATATGAATCATTGTTTGACACAGGCGTCTCTCGTCTTTAAAACAATCGTGAAACAACGGTAAACCCAAAATTCATTATTGGATACAAATTAACCGCATGACCGTTTTGAAATGTGACATTCTGGACAAATATATGCCTACCACTTTTTGAAACTGAACTTCCTCTTCCTTGCTCGCTTTTTGCTGATGACTATTAATCCACTATTTATTATTATTAGTTATTATTAATTTATTAATCCATTTGATGTATTCCGTCAATGTTGTATGAGAGCTTTAGCTTGCTCACTGCTGTGTTTTAAAATTCGTTCATTTTGATATGCTCCTTGTTTTTGTGACAATGTTTCGTAGATTATTTTTAGAGTTTACGTCAAGTCCGTATACTCACCAGTCCACACATTTGGCATTCAAAACCAAGTACAATTTAATGAAATAGGATACACTTATAAAAGTTCTATAGCGGTGCTGAATATCGTGTAAGCTGTGTATCCAAACAACAGAACGTATTTTTCAGGTATATAGATTCATAGATTGTTACAGAAGAGAGAAAGATCTTCGTATGTGTGCTCCTGTCTCTGTGTTGGTCAGTGAAAAATTGTTTTGGACGATTTATAGATAGATAAAGTGAATGGAACAAAATAAAAGGTAAACTCAACGAAGCTGCTGGCTGCAAACATTTCAGCAATGCACACCAAAACACCGTTCAGTCAGATATGCGCAGTTGATGATTTGTGAGACAGAGTTGATATAGTGGTTATGAAACTTGTGATGCCGGCCATCTTTCATGTACGTGCCGATAAAGTAATATCTTAAATCCTCCAGTCGATTCAGTCGTGACCACAGAGTTGGCCAATGCGCTTTAATGTGAGCAGTACCTAACTGTGAGACAGTTGTGTCCGGCTTGTTTCGTCACTCAGATTCAGCGAGTGACCTCTTAAACGTTCATCCTTATATAGTGAAAGCAGATGTGCCAGCGGATAACCCGATATATTGAGTATTTTGCAATAATTAGGTCTCCCCTGAGGTGTCTGTAATTTGTTGAGAATTGACCTAATTCGTGCCAGTCTTTCCGGGTAAGGGTTTTCTTCAGCCCCATAATTCTTCTATTGGCTCGTTCGTGAACACAGTTAATTCCCTTCAGAAGTTTCAACAAAACAGTCTGAAAACGAAAACTGGTAAGTACAAAATTTACAATAACCTGAAACGGTTTTTTGTATCGATCAGTTGGGGTGGTGGAGTGGATAGTCAATCGGTGAGTTACGAAAGGCCAGGGAGGGGTGAAGTTTACGACCATTTTTTTCTGAACTCACAGAGTCGGCTTCAGTCGACTAATTACGACCGACTCAACAAACCGCATGAATCTTGGGTTGGAGTGACGTAATAGGATTTCAAATGCACACACTGGGTCGATAACGTGACCGGTAGTCAGGACGTGTCTGGCGACTGCAGATGCTGGTCGCTTGCATGTTTTAAAGACACTGTCGTTCTTCTGTAAATCGGAGTTTTGCATCCATTTAAACAGATGTTCCTTTACTCTGGAAATCAAACACCTCTCGGTTCTGCTTATGTAACTTTCTTTGAAGTTACATGTAAATTGATAGACACAATGTGAGGTTGCACCGACAGGCCGATCTCCTTTGATTGAAGGGACAGTCAGTTTCTGGGTCGTAGCTAATACACAGAGTTGCGCTGTGGTAAGTGTTCGTTTAATCTAATTCACTAGTCTTCGAGTTGTTTATTGCACGTTATAATCACTTTTAAAAGGCAGTTATATATAAACCTTTTTTTCCCTCATTGTGGTCACCTGTTCGGAAGATGGTATTGCTCTGTTTTGCTTATCTATAAACCTTTTTGGATACCTATTAGAATATAGTATGGACGTGACCAGGTATAATTTCATCGCAAGACTATACTATGTACAGATTCGTCTTGCTCGTGTGAATAGTGTATTTACTAGGCTCGTTTGTGACGGACCGGTCTAAAACTACTGAAGTTATGGTTTGACGGGACCACGTGGAATTTTTATGGACACCTCTTTTATTGGAATCGTCCTTCCGGCGATTTTTGAGTATGCCTAAAAAAGGCAAACAAATATCAGGCTCAAATTTTTGTTACCTTCAGGTTTGGATGACAACTATTCAAACGTCGTACTAAGTTATCTATTTCCTGTTTGGAACGACTGAATACTAGTGTGTCATCAACATAACGTTTGTAGTATGACAGGTTTGGTATGTCTGCAGCTAACTCTTGCTCATTCCTTAACATAAGAAAGTCTGCTAAGTTGGGCCCCAGTGGGCTTTCCATGGCTACCCAATCTATTTGGCGGTAAGTAAACAGAAACTGACATTTTCAGTGCACAGTAATAGAGTTTCCTTTAGAATATCACTAGGTAGAGGCAGAGTAGTGTGGCTGGTTTCAACGAGTTCACAAATATAGTCAATTGTCTCGCGTAGTGGGACATTCGTAAACAGTGACTGAATGTCTATGGAGCTCATCAACTCATTAGCAAGATTGATTTTTTCTAAGTCACTGATCAGTTCAAAAGAATCTTTAGTAGAATAAACTGGAAACTTTTGTGTTAATGGTTAGAGTGGTGACCAACCAGTAGTCATCGCCAGAATAGGCCTGAGTGGCATTCTAGACTTGTATGTCTTAGGGAGGCCGTAGAGTTGATGTGTCGCTGCCCCATACAGTTCAAAAGATTTACACGTTATGTTGTCAGTTATGCGTAGTTGGAGATGCCTTCCTATGCGATCTTCCATTTCGGTTATATTGTCCACTGTGTCTGCTTTCTGAAACTTCGTTTGGTCCTCTAATACTGGCAGCATTTTCTGCACATACGTGTCTGTGTCTAAAATGACTTCACCGGAACTCATCTGACTCAAGTGTTACCACATTTTTCGATTTGATTTCTCTTGATGGTTGCAGGTGTTGCTTTGTGATAGCATACCGGCCGTTGATTGTAGTCATGAGAGACCCATTAGCTATATCGGTGGATTTGGTTTTAAGCTAACCTAGGTTGTCAGTAGTAGTTGGCTGAATATCTGACAATTGATTAATGAGAATATAAAACTGAGCTTCAGCATACATACGATTAGACCTATGTGATGGTATTTTATAAACCCGGCATAAATCTATGGCTTCTATGAATTCAGTTTTATTGAAGAACAGGTCAGTACATACTTACAGGGATCCAGTGGGGTTGGTTCTTCAGCCGGCTTCTTACGTGACTTCTGCAGACGGTTGATATAAGTCCAATTCGTACGATCGACGATTATCTTACAGAATCGTGTAAACATTATATGACTACATAATGACAAGTTTTCCACGATGGAAAGAAGACGGCAATGCGTTTGACGTAAATCCACAAGTCGTAGTTGTGCAGTTTCGATATGTGCAGTCGCAATGCACCTAAAGTTATTGTTGGTCACCTTCAGCTTGTTCTTTTTTAACAGCCGCAGGAATTGGTATGGATATTGACCGTAATGTGTGCATTCAGTAAGAAACGATATTTTGACAAGTGTACGTGCAATCTTGCGTTTCAACATGACGACAAACAAAAGCACTTATCTGCGTACGGTACTGATCCCGGGACGTTACAGTTGCCACAGACGCCAGTGCTCGGTTCCAGCATATAGCGAAAACTGTTTCATATTATGCCGCACTCCGAGGTCTCTCCTTTAATTTCCCCTCCGACTACTTTAATGTCAAAACCCATGCTCTTGCCCTACTGCTGACTAGTAGTGGGGTGAGTAGTATAGTGCGATCGCTCCCCTCACTACAGTAGTTTCCACTTCCTTTGACTTAAGTGCATTTCAGCCTCGTCAAAAATGTAGATGTTTTGCCCATCCTGCTGAAAATTTACCCTTCTGAATGTACAAATCAAATTACTGACTTTAAAAATTCTCTTGACTGGTCTATGGTGTGCCTATATCATATCCACAGAGGCGCAACGTTGACCCAATCATTTTTGGCGTTTCGAATGCAATAAGCGAATGTTGTTTATGGAATAATACTTCACGTTGTTCTAAAATACCTCACTCCTCTCAAATATCCTGAAAAGCTATTACATTTGTACAAGACGGTTAACACATAGGAAATAGGTGAATAACCAAACGGTATTTTAAGTTAATTCATAAAGGCCTCATTATTCAATGAATAACTTCTAGACAATAACAGGTTCGCTGGGATCGGTGGTGAAGTATTCTTGTACATATGGAGGGTCTTACAATGAGCAATGATCTTACTGATGTTCGCATGGACTGACTGTCCAATAGTCAGCTTGTATGCCGGATGCTTTTGGTAAACCAGCTTTCGCTTTACTTGCATCAGCTGACCTTTAATTCTGTGTGTTGTCTGGTACACTTCTCTACATTCTGGTGTATATAGCTAACATAGCATGCGTTCAGGGTTACTTGATTTTGAGACATGTGTTTTGCCTATAACTATCGTCATACTGTTCTACAACTCTCTCATAGAATGAGTGGTTGTCGTATCGTTTGATCTGACCATCTGATTCGATTTAATAGTGAGGCCTTATTTCATATGGCGAACCTGTGCTTTCTCACAATTGAGTTTATCTGGTATATATACCTCACTGGACACCCTGTTCTGGTTGGTTTTTTTCTTGGGTCGGTTCACTGGATGTAGTAAATTGTCTAAACGAAATGTCAATCATGACCTTTCATATTACACTCAATGATGTGGACTATACCGATTAAGATATCCGCATCAAATTTAGTACGAATGAAGTCAAACAGTTTGGTCGTCGTGTCTAACATGTTATTGGTAAATGGATTTCGATTACGACACTCCTGAGGATGGCTACCCGAGGTGGTTGAAATGTCGTGTATTACAACTTGCTCGTAGCGTTGTGTTATTCCCAATTCATTTATCAATATGCCAATTAAACTTGAATATCTCGTTCAATTGGACAACAGTTGTAATAAACAGTTTATCACAACCAATACTCCTAAGACTGATGACCATTTGAATAGCACAAAAGATGCCGACCAGAATCTCATTCAGGCTGTTGGATCCTGATGAGTCCATCAACAAAGTCGAAGGCAACCTCATTGGATTTTTGATATGGAGACAATCATGCGGATACATTCTGATCAATTCAGCTCTCGTTCAATGCACTCGTTACGAGTGCAGACTTGTCTCACTGTGAATCCTGTCCTTCATACCAACATGCTGTAAACAAATTGCATTGTGTAGCTTTCGTATGGGTTCCTGTAACTGGACCTGAATGATAGCATAAACATGTTCTCAGTACAGAAACACATAACCCGATGAGCTACGCTATCGTACTCAAGTGGAATGCACGTGAGCTTAACCGGATTGCGAGCGAACTGTGAAAAGTGCAAGACTGCCACGTAAGAAATATTCAAACACAATTTCCTTTGAACTTTTAGGTTGTGTACGCAAAGTGTAATACTAACAATTGGACGTCATTGCATCTATGGAAAGACGTTTAAAGGGAACCGTCATCATTCAATTCAAGAAACAGATCGGTCACATAACTGAATAATCTTACTATACGAAATCGGATACATAGTACGAAAAAAGAAATAGTAAAACGTGGTGCGGTCTGTGGTCAAGGGTTTGTGCATCAATAGACTGAACGGCTATCAAAGAGCAAGCTGTTCAAGCATACATTAGCCTCTCGGAGTTAAACGGAAGTTGTAAGCTGAATGCCGCAGGAAGCGAAGAGTAAAGGGAAACAAATAGGGATATGAATGATACTCACTAGACTACCAAAGTAGTCATAGATCCATTGCCATTTGTTTCTGAATCGATAACAGTGTGTTCCATACGGTGCATTGCAAGCGCTTCGGAAAACTTTAAAACTTGTATGTCTGTTAAGTGATTTACAACACGAAATGCATTATCATGGTTTCTTAGGCGACGAGGTAGGTGTAAATATTTTGTTATTGCATTCTATGCTCTCCTAGTTTCGGCATTCAGAAGCCATTTATAGGAGTGCTCCGAAATCCACGCGTGCAGTGCCTTCACTGTGCTACCACCATACTTCAAACAGCATACGCAGTTAAAATCACAACTTATAATTGTCTTGATAAATCTGTGGACCGGATTCTTCCTCGGGGTTGAAGGATATGCGTTGTTCCTTACGATGCAGTGAGTTTGACTACTGTGATTGTGGCTTAGTGGTGCTTTCAATTTTTGCCGGTGAATTATGCTACATTGCCCCCTTTTTAGGTCAAATATATAAACACCATTCCCGCGACACTGTTGCAAATGCTGGTCAGGCATCAGGTAGCTTATAATGCCTGTACAGTAGAATGAGAAAATACATTCTATCTTAATAGTGAATAGTAATACGAACTCTAGGTGCAATCATCTAAAGTTATATTTCCCATTTAGAAAGGCTTGCCGTTTTGCGTGATGATTACCGATCGCCTGATCGCTATATTAGCCATGGATCGGGTGACGGGATATAAGGCAACACGACTTTCTTGGGGCTAGTAACAAACAGGGTGAACGTTTAATAGTCTCCAGTGGTCGGGTTGAAGTCGTTAGATTGCAGTGTTCGGAACATCTGTGAACAATGAGTTGTGGTTTTCAGGTCACTCAAAAATTTACTCATTTACCATTGTGAAAATTTCGAGATGTAGAAAAATGTAACACCAACAACCGATTTACTTTTCATTGACTTACTATTAAAAACGGCTAAAGACGTTCTTTTTTCAGTTAAGCGGGCGCTAATAGTTAGTTTTCTTCCTCAGGCATTTGTTTCCATTTTGGCTACATGAAAATGCGTGAAATTTATTTACTAGATGGTTTTTGAGTCCGCAACGAATTCGAAGGCCGGACAATTCAAGCGTGTCACTTTTGTTTCAAGATCTTTGTGACCTGGGGAAGATTCCAAGGTTTTCGGAGTGACGGCATTTAATGGAAAAATTTTGGCCACAAGTTTGAAGCATAAGATTTATCCACTACTCCAGCGTCACGCACAAACAAGCACACTGCATCATGAGCAACAACTATCACATAGCCTTCTCACTCGTAGGCAACCACTGAATGTAACTATAACATCAGCGGACTGGCTGCCGTAGGAAAACCTGAAGAAAGAAAGCCTGCTTGTTAGGTGAAACGTGGTGTTGACAAGGGTATCATCACAGTTCACAACATAAAATCACTGTCGTCGTGTGCACTTGTTGGTAATAGCGATTGTCATGAGAACTTTTAACAGTGAGCAAATAAAGTGACAGGAAATGGATGTAGATGAGAATAACGCAGAAAAGAAATGACTCCGAAGACTGGAGAAAGAACAAGAAAGCACTAAAACGGATGCTAGTTTATTTGAAAAGCATGTGGATTTTGTTATGATTTCAGCGCGTGAATACAAGCGGAAACAAAAGAAATATCAAATTACTTGATCGTTCTCCTTCATGGCATGAGGCAGTCATTACTCACTAGTAGCAACCGTCTCGTCTGTAATCAAAATCTAATGTTTACCCCTTCGCGACAAAATTCTGGGGACTCCATATCAAACACTAACAAAAAGGGGTCTATAAGTTAACTACAGGGTAATCTGTTATTTAATATATGCACCGATGAACGAATTTTGTTTAGTCAAGACGAAACGTAGCCTGCGTAATCGCGAGAAATATATTTCTGATAGCCTGAACGTTTGTCTGAAACAAATGACTTGAAAATAGTTTCAAATGGAAAGAAGCGATTTCACTCGGGAGGAGCAAATTTATTTGCGTAGTTGCACCACGGTTGCCGCATGGTAGAATCGTGGCCTAAAGCTGCAACTTTGGACATATGATAGGTTTACTAAGACAGTCAATGAGGCTGGAGATGCACAAATATGAATGTCTGTTCCTCCAGAATGACTACTGAGCCAACGAATATCAGTTTTCTTGAAATCTTCCAGTTAGAAATTTTGCTGCAAATACAACATGAGAGAAGCTTTAACCACTTAGGTTTCCAGTTAAATGGCAAATATCTCCTGCAATCGTGAAATAATGTGCAACTTGATCAACGTAAATACCTGTGGGTCTTTTTGACTATTTGTCACCAGTCATCTGTATGCCGAGGGCTTGGAAGTCGGTTACTCAGATTTTCGAACATGGAGTTGACTTGTCAAACTATCAGTCAATAGCTGTGCTTTCAGTGATCTTCGAGATAACGATAAATTTACTGCATGACTCACTTATAGATAAAGTAACAAAACCCGAACCCATTCCTACGGTGCACCACAGCTTTCGCAAAAACAATCCATGCCTTCTCATCCTGTTGACCGTATGTGACGTTTGGATCAAGACTGATGACGTGCGATTTTTTACTGGTGTAACCTGTTTTGATTTTTTCAAAAGCTTTCCGCAGATAAACTTACTTCATCCTGCTCCAAGGACTCTGGCAATCGTCTCGGTAAAGCGGATCTTGGGTGGACAGAGAGCCATTCAAACAAACATACATTTACCGTCTAGATATACAGACAGCTGTCGGACTGTTTCCATATCAACAACAGCTTTCCATAAGGATCTATTTTTTGTCCTCGTTTGTTCACATCTGTTGGCCTTAAAACTTTCACCATTGTATTATCAATAGAGTTACCTTACGTCAATGACTCAAAAATCCGGCAAGTTGTAATATGTCCGGAAGATAAAAAAATTCCAAAGGATGAGTAACTATTTCACCTAATGATCCATGAATAAATACCTACATATGGAAATGAACGGCTGTGAGATCATGCACACTAGCCATAGGGATTTTGCTAGCTATTACTTAGACGACATCACACTAACCGTCACTGTACGCGAACGAGACTCAGGCGACAGATATTTAAAGCATGTCTACAAATTGTGATACCAAATCTAAAGGTCCCACCATTATCTGATTGATGTGACGCCATCCCAAACCTGCCATCTAAATTAGATTCGGCCTCACCAAGGCGGCCGACCTGAGCATTCTTATCTCCGGCCACAACGACTATGTCAGAGCCACGTGTCGACCGAAGGAGAGCGGCCAGAGCTGAGTAAAATGCGTCTTTGACGCCGACGTCACTACAGTCAGTAGGAGCGTAAGCAGACACAATGAATAAATTTCTGAAAGTCTTGCGTCTAGAGTTTGTCTTAACGGAACCTGCCAAGCGGACAGCACAAACTCCACTGTTAACAGGAATCTAATCTATCAATGAGGCTGCGGCCGTCGTGCTAAGGACTATACCCACTCCAGCCTGACCTGTAACGGCGGCTGTGGAGTCACCCGAAGTGTACAACCAGTATCGGGTAGACAATGCGGGTGCTGTTAGTTCCATACGCTGACTACTGTCCTGGATTCTAGTTTCCGAGGTGCACCAAACATCGACATGCAACGAATCTAACGTTCGTGCGAGAGCGGCCTGTTGACCTATCTGTTTTAGAGTGCGAACGTTGAAGGCACCTATATTAATTCGCATTCTAGTTCTAAGCAAGGGACGAGGGAGGCCTGAAGCTGGATGGCAAGTGACGGAACTTACCGGCTCAGTGTTGCCACGGTTAGCTACATCTGTTGTGGGACATGTGGAGTAACTATCAGAAATGGAGGTCGGGAGGGGCCTGAGAACTAAATTTGATAGTACAGTGGGGGAGGGGTCAGCAGTAGCATGTTTTTACTCATCCACCCTGGTGTGTGCAGCGGATAGAGCGACCCGGTTTATACTGCGAGACGGCCGGTGCAGTATGAAATTACCTGTGTTGTGACTATTCATGGTTGTGTGTGAGCCGAGATACTGCCAGGGCGTCCAGACCTAGACAGGAGAACGATTAGGGTTCTCAACCGAAGCCTTTGGCTAAAAAGCCTATACCGCAAGACAGCGGGTGGGTAGCAGTGTACCAAAACTGGTACATTTTTCGGAAAAAGTTGCCAACCTTCTTCCAACCCCCAACCTGGAGAACCAGGAAACTGGTTTGTCAGACCCCTACCTATTGGCCTGCCTGGCATGAGTGACTCTATCGGTGTGGTGGCCACACCGTCCAGTTTAGCCCAATAGGTCATCGAGATGTGCAAGCCGTCACACCGCGTCATGGTCCAGTCTCGTTGTGAAGCTCTCTCCAAGGCCTTTTTACCGTCCCCAATGTGTCTCCTGTACACCTCGTTACACACGTAACGATCAGGCTGGTAGTTAGGCTGGAATATCACATTGAAGCGTAATTGCCAGTAACGTCAGTTCATGCTTTCTTACCAAGTACACTTTATTCTAAAGACTCCTCCAGTGTGCATACAGCGGCCAACTTTAAAGTTCACCAGTGCTCACTAAGGAAGAAAGAAAGAAAGGATGTCACTAGGGAAGGATGAGGTCGTTAGAACGTTCGTTCAATACTGCCACCATTCTCCGTTTGATCGAACGGTTAATCGTCTACTTATCTTCGGTAGTAAGCAGTTTCTTATCATGTTTACTTTGACTGCAAAATTGAAATCTCTCTTAAGCATTACGTCGACTTGAACCCGCTGTGCTGTGCAGTAGTTACATTACATGTTGCAGTATCACCTTCATTGTTTGCTAGATATAAAAACTAGGACAATAAGGTTGCATTTTTCGTAATTTCAAACTTTTCTGTAGTTCGTGTGTGTATCTTGTTGGGAAATGTTTTCTACTCTCTGATCTCCAAACGGTTACTTTTGTGAAGGAAAAGACCGACAGCTCAGACCTCGCCATTATCATCATCATATACAGTGATACATCAGTGTTTTTCACCGATGTTGAATTGTCATACAGCTATGGGCAAAATTAGACTATTTCTCTTTGTGGACACTTGGTTGTAACAAAAAAGCAAGTGGTAATCCTTCCCAATAAGTCAAGCGTTTTAGTCAGCAACTGAATGATTACTGTCCTGCTGTTCGTTGTGTCATTATTATTTAAGCACATCAGTTAATCCCTGAGTTTAATGCATATTTGAATACAGTTCGTGTTTTCTGCTCTGATTAGCCATGTAACGTAGTCGTAGATGAACCCAGCTTTCAGGGTTGCCTTAGATATGTAACTCTTAAAATTTAGAAGGATGCATCTGTTACCAGTGATATCTTAACTTTGTAAATACCCAGGGATTTCCTATATCTTGGCAGCTGCCGCTGTGTCATTCCAAGTACCTTATGAACAAGAGTAAATGTACAAAGTTACTACAATCTGAAAGTGTGTCTCAAAGTATTTAACTCAGTGCTAGCCAGAGTCTTATATTGTCATGCTGCTTGCAATAGTATATAGTCAGTGTAGTCTTGACCAACCAGTTTGGGAGGTTCACATCAGTATTTTGAGAGTGCAATTCGCCATTAATTCGTTCATGGGAAAATTAAACGGAAATATTAAAACTCGACAGCATTGAAGTGCTCCGCCTTTGGTATTGTAACTAGCAGACAGTTGGCCGCACATTCTGACACAAGCCTGAGTTGGAGAACATTACTTGTAAAGCACACGTTTGCGCACTGGCATCTCTGTACGCGTAGACCAATCCGTTGAGTTTAACATGCTTTTATACCAAAAAAATATGATTGTTGTTAGCTGGCAATATGTACGACTCTGCTAATATATGTAACGGAGAATAAACAGTTAATCAATAAATCCCCCTCTAGGACAAAATACTGTCATTCCCTGATTTCTGCTTCCAGAGATACTGGGTTCATAAAGTAAAACCACTGCCAGAATTCTAGTTGTGCCTGATGCCAACCTAATTCCCCAGTGATTTAGGTCAGAGAACATTTTTAGATCGACTCCATCTGAGAGAAGCATCCCAGTCTTCCCTGCCAATTGAGGTAACACAGTCAAGACCTCTACTGGAGCCTCCGCCAGTTTTGGACCGCTAGCATTTGGTGGCCCATAAGTTTAAGCAGGAATAAGCCTAGGAAGAGAATACTGATCAGCGAGTACCAAGTGGTTCCGTCCGTTCAATCCTCACGTATGTGTTGTAACTTGATCTACAGCCTACGAACGCGTATAGATAATAAAATAACAGTTAGTGAAACGGCAGATAACGGAGCGACAAGGACAGCGGTAATGAACAACGGGCTACGGAGTATGCACGACTAATTCGTAACTTCCCGGCCAATTCAACCACTGGAGGCTAACACAAACCCAGAGAAAAGACTGGGCTCCAGACAGAGCTCTTTTACGCCACTCGGTCCAAAGACAGCACGTTCAAAAACTGGATAATCCTCAAAGGGTTTGTGACCAATAAAGACCAATAAAGATCCAGACAGTACAATGATGCCCCAATTAAAAGACGAATATGTAGGCAGGGTGCCAGAAATTGTTACAAAGGGTGAGAACGCTCGTGAAGTGCGAAGTGGCACATGACCGTGTCGATTGTGAAGGTCACTTCAAACAGCAATGAGTTAGGCCTTCCCGAAAGCAAATAGAACGTTTTCTTCGGGAAATTGCATTCTTCCGCGACAGTGTTTATATGCTTAGATGCCTAAGCCATACACTGAGAGTGCCAATTAATGGTTTGCCTCAACCAACATAATTTACCGCTGCCGCGACTCACTGACTTGATGTTCTAGGCGGACAAGAGTTGGCCTCATGTTTGGTAACCAGGATAACTACAAGTCGGTTTTTCACTGTAATTCTGGTTTGTCTTCCGGACTGGCGTCTTCGTAACCCACTTAGTCGGCGAAGGAATCTTTCGTTAGTGCTGGTGGTTATTGGGCATAATGGTATGAATGCTGCTGTTGCATTGACCAAGTTGTCTGTGAAGTAATTGTAATCAAAACCCGGAACAGTAAAAGTCATATGAAAACAGTCTTGTTAACGATTCCCGTTCGCTTGGACGATGTATGCTTCTTGACTTCGAGTAGTTGAGTAGTGGCATAAGTGCCTTTAGTGACTGGGTTCCATTTTTTTCCATTTTTTGCTTCTTTGTTGTGGCGGGTTGCTTCTTACACGGTTGCATAGCACTTTGGCATCGACTTGTACTCTTGTTTTTTTGTCTATGAGGACAATGGTGATGCGCTGACAAATGTTCAGAGGGGGCTAATCTTACATACTTAGCAATGCCATATTGTTTAGACGGGCAGTCTCTTTGGTGAACACTTGATGACTGTAATAATCTAGTCCAGGTGCTCTGTATGCAGTGTATTCTTGTATAGCTGCCGTGTTCAGATCTTCGTACGTATCGTTATGACTTAGAACAATTCGCATAGATAGAATATGCGAAATGCTTATCTGCTGACACTACACGATTTACACCAGTTGATCTCATTGTCCAAGCAATCAACCAGTTGAAGCTGAATTAAGCTTGCCACAAAACACGTATTGAAATTATCATGAATCGATCCTTATCACATGACACAGGTAATCAGCATGGGTTTTCGAAAGTAACTGAGATGATCTGAGTTTTGAACGCAATCTTTGCTTGCCTGATTCAGTGTTTAGAATACGATCTTGTGATATAAAACAGGATGTGTAGGCGATGTTTGCTAAGCAGTATGTATTCCGTTGCTTACGTTTTGAAACATTATCACAAATAGTGCAAAAACTAATCTTTCAGTTGACCGAAACAGGTAATGTGTGTCTGAACACAATTTATTTGCATTTTATGATATCTAAATTAGTTTCGGTGTCAACAGAAAAACGTCATATGTATAAGTCACTGTTCCATGTTTGATTCCTCTCCCGATGTTCTTATACAAATTCCAACAATCAAGTAGGTTTGACTACTAACTCAGTTCGATTAACCATCTTCGCAAATATCTGATTGAACGGCTTTCTCTGACAAATTGGAAGTGGCTTTAATTTTGCCACAACGTATTGTGCAAAATTGGTTAAATCTAGGTTAGTGTAATAGGGTAGGCATGCAAGCAGGTAAGACCTTCAATCGCCAGTGGGCTAGTTCGAACCATCATCCAATTAACTCCGATGGATGATACATATCAAGATCGAACTCGTTCAGGGCGTGTTAGTTTTCGTGCGTGCACTTTAAACCACAAAAATGTGCATAAACTACCTATTGCGGTTTCCGAATCTATTGTACGGTGAGGTAACGCAGATGATTTTTTCGCGCACATGTGTTCGGTTACTCAGATCAGTGCATTAACCACAGCCATATTCTTTTAAAACGATGGTTATCGATCGGTGGCTCAAATGATCGAAACCGTGGTTATTTCATAATGTGCGTACTTCATGCCGATGTTATCGTTTGATGCGAGTGCAAATATTCTGTTTGTTCAAAGTGTGTTCAGCTGCATTTTCGTTGCTACTTCTCTGGGTGATTACGTGTTAGACAATGCGCAAAAAATCTATTTTACCGAGCGGTGCACTGGATTATGTATTAGCTTGAGTATTCCAGAATTCGGACCTTGTGGTTCGCTGGTAAATCTCACCTCAGCGTTACGAAACAGGACGACACTCAGCATTCGTTTTGATGCATTAGATCAAGTAAGCAAACCAAAGGGTAATGACCGCTGGCTACGGTTTTCGGTACATCTGACAAGAAACTTGCAAAAACACGGCAATTATTTTATGTCTCCACTTTGACAATCCACAAATATTGTATTAAACCAGTTTTATAATTTTGCGTACAACCGAATCGCTGCTCTTATGAAACACGTTATCAAAACCAATCAAGGCAGTCTACATCAAACAGGAAGAGTGAGCTGAAAGACAAAGTTATTAATTACGTGAAGCACATCGGTCCACGTATGATTTAAGACAGTCTTTCAACAATACTATCAGGTCCTTTAACCTCAGCGTGTCCACTCGTAATTTGTTCGAGCGCTACTCACACTATTTACTTTCAGCCGCAATACATAAAGTTGCTATTAAGTGTACGACAGAACAGAGTATCATGGTATCATTTGTGTGAACGTAAGATGTAAGCATTTTTTTCTTGTGGTTTTATAATGAATCCTCCGTATCGTTATTATGACGTACATTAAGTTTAAGAGATGTGAATGGCTGGTAATTAGTAAAGGATTAAATTGTTATACAAGCAGCACCATTCAGTCGATCACAGCTTCCACATTCTAACAGATCATTTGGGTGACACAGCTGGTGATTTCAGACAAGATCAGAACTAGCTTGTTGCATCTTTTTGAAAGTAGTCAGCTTCGTAGTCTACCTAGATGTGAAATTAGCTAGTAATTGGGGGCGACATTCAATTGGCAGCAGTTACCCTTGGTGTCATCAAGACAATCACGACATTGCTCAACAAGCTGAATAACCTCTGCGCTTTCAAATTGGCTGAGCATTCTTACAGGTGAATTCATTGATTGAAGTTATCAAGATAGTTATCCGCTTTCGAAATGATCCAGTCATATGGACATTATTCCAAGGCAAACCTGGTTGTGTTTGAACGTGTGAATTCATTCACACCTAAAATGAAGTCATCGGCTTCGTGGTCAACACAGATCCTCACGAAGGCATGGCCGCTGTTGAAATCCTGGCCGCAGCAAAGACAAGCATTATTGTTGTGCTTAAACTTTAGCGAAACTCGAGAACGATGTTGCTCGCAAACGGTCATCTAAAACGTCTACAGCGGTGCAAATGGTGCGGTCATTTGCGAATGATGCTCAAATTTTACCAGCCGTAATTTGCTACTAATTTTTGGTTACCAAAAGATCGCAAAACCGCATAAATTTTATGGCGACAACTCAAAAATAAACTTAACCGTATGGTCATCGACTGCAGTTAAAAGAACAGATAATATCCTCCATTAAATCGACCGGGCAACCTTGACACTGCTGACAGACGACTGTGGCCAAACATTTTGTCTTGAAGTTTCGATCTGGACCAATACGAGGTCAACGATACAGCAGTCAACACAGTCGTCTCAGGAGAACATGGTCAGAGTTAGAAAAGCCCTGTAAAATCTGACAAAAACCGACTGTTACGCAGTATCCGCAATAATCATACTCGTTGAAATACTCTGATAAGGAAGTCTAGTTATCTCCGCAGTTTTCGGGAACAGAATGAGCAAGTGAGTGTTTGTGCATATTATCATCATAGTAATCGATCTCACGGATACTTAAGTGCTACATAACCATGAAGAAATAAAAAAAGAAGCGGATAGGAAGAGACCTAACTACTACCTAACGACAATATTCAAACATTCAGCATCAATTTGTCTGTTCCTTGCGAAAAACAACTGAGCTGTAAGTGGAAGTGAGGCGTCATCAGCAAGACTGCGATTTTACAACCGTTATCTACTTTAGCTCACCTCTAGATAATTTTCGATCCAAACGCTTCTCTCACGTGGATTCTGGTGATGCCAAAGCCGAATCTCATGGTCAAGCTGGATTGAGAAAGGCATTGAGTACCAGAGCAGAGCAATTCGTACACGATTGGATTCCGGTTAACAGTCACTTGTGTGTTGTCAGACTCAATACATTGGTTAAAGTCTGTCGACGCGAAGCAGAAAGGCATTGTGTATACATCATATTGGCATACGCTCCAACGGACTGCTTTTCGGAAGCTACTAAGTATGTGTTCTATGACGCCCTCGTCGACCTTCTGAGGCAAACTAAACACTCAGACATCATCATACTAGCGGGCGATTTTAATGCTCAGCTTGGTCGTCTTTATCCGGATGAAAAGCGGCTAGGAGGTATGTTTGGTGTCCGGGCACAACGCACTGATAATGGCGAAAGACTGCTGCAGCTGTGCGCATTCCACGGTCTGTATACTTCAAGCACCGCATTCCAACACTGGAAGACGAGCTGTGTTACCTGGAAACCTCTGTGTGCTTCCCAGTCGTGGACACAGTTAGATCATGTAGCAGTTAGTTACAGGTGGCGCTACTCTGTTAAGGACTGTCGTGCCTTTTGGAGTAACCACCTGGACTCGGACCATGCTGTTGTGCGCGCCCGTTTTGTTTTATCATTTGCCTAGAGGACCTACGCTCGTAAATGCAAGGTGCTTAACTGGCATTTGAGCGATGAGGATGTAAAGAACGCTTACCAAAAGGCGTTGGTGAAGAAGTTACCGAGTTCGAGTCAAACTTAGAATCCTAATGAACACTGGGGACAAATCGCCGAAGCTCTGATAGCTTGCTGTGGACAGGCATGTTCCGATGGGGCTGTTCAGTTGCGACAGAACTGGATTTCCGTCACGTCGATAAACCTCATGAACAAGCGTCGCTCGATCCCACCTGGTTCCGGATGTGATGCTTAAGGTCGAGAACTTAAACGCATGCTGACCAAAAGCTTTCGCGAAGACTGTGAACACTAATTGGCCGGCAAGTCAAAAGAGATGAGACGAGCCTCTTATACTTTCCACAACCCGTGGTTGTACTGGTCGTCGATTCGGTGTAATTGAGACCGTAAAGAAAATGTTGGGTCACTTACAACGAGCAAGTCGCGCCGATCTGTAAAATGGGCTGTAATTTTCGAGGAACGGTCCATCTGGCCGCAACCAGACCATTTACTTCGTTCCAGATGGCCCTCCGTCGTAATAGAAGTGGTCATGGAGCCCAAATTATCGGAGCGTGAAAAGGTTTCCCTCCCCCTCATTTTCAAGACTAAGGAACCCCCCTCGGGTGACTTAGGAAACCGGAACTTTACTTCGTGATTAGTGTTTTTCAACAGCAACTCTCGCTTCCAACAGGAGGATCCGAATTCTATATGACAACTACAGAGGCATCGGTCTAGTGTCCATTGCGTCCAATTTATACTCTGGTCCCATTTTGCGTTTACTTACTAAACCCAGCAAAGTTCGGGTAGGCGAAGAATAGGCAGGATTCCTGTGCGGTCGGGGATGTGTTAATTTTTTTAAATTTTTACCCTGGAGCATCTGCACTCTCATAGGCACAAAATCCTCTAGCGCAATGCAACAGGTGGGTGGCAATGCGCAAGACCTGGTACATTTTTGCTGTCTATTATGATGATAATGATGACTCACATAGGCAGTTGAAGATCGTGGTCTTTTTAGACATGAAGTCCACTTTCGTTTCGGTTGCTCGTGTCGACCTCTGGTATCCAATCTCCCATTCTATGTTGAGCTTTGTCATCAACGAAGGTATGCTTGAGTAGTCCAGTCAGCTTGGTGTTGAGCTTTATTCTGGCGCTTGGTTGGCTGACATGCTGAACAGAGTGAAGGTAATCAGACCATGCTAAAGAAGGCTAGAGTTGGGGGTCGTTTTCATAGAATACGCTTCGCACTTTCAAATTGCATAGTGCTGCTTCAAGACTAGGGTATTCCCACTCCTACGTTTTTCTTAACTGTAGGTACTCCAATTGAGACTGTGGACAGTTTCACGTGCTTGGGTAGCACTGTCTGTTCCGTTTTGTACTAGTGTTGGTGAGATGTCACCGAGGATAGCAAAGGCATAAGTTGCCTTTACCAACCTATGCCATATCTGACGTCGATTATATGTTCGGTCATCACGGAAAAGGCTAGTATATAACGTTTTTGTGTGTTCTGTTTTGCTCTACGGCTGAGAAACGTGGCCTGTTAGCGTCAAAGATAGCAACACACATGCTGTTTGTGACTATCGTTGTCTCCATAATTTAGCCCACATTATGTGGACTGATTGTATGAGTAACACGAACGTTCGTCGGCGCAAATTCGGGAACGTTTGTGATGCGCCACCAACTGGTCATGTATTGTTCATGCCAGCTGTGATCACAGTACCGGCCTTATATACTGAGAACACCAACCGTTAAGTAAAACCGCATTGTGGTCAAGCAACGACGGGGCCACAAAATATGAAGACTGACTGTTTCATCGAGCAAAATGATTAGGTGTCGCCTGTCAGTCTGAGTTTCTTTTGAGCACTCAGCCGGCTTACAGGGAAAGCTATCTGAGATGGCGGTGTACCGTGGTCAACGACCTATCTACATTCATACCATTTTCAATTTTTCTCCTTGGCCTTGTTTCATCAATTTGTGGTCTTTTTAATAAACGATTCTTCAAATAGATTATTCTATATCACTGTTGAATTCAGTGGTTACCCGAGTCACAACCGTACTAACGACCATTATGAATGAGTGAATGACTGAGGTTGTGAACTGAACTTTTAAATAACAAAAAATGATGAGTGGCCAACACCGATCTAATTACCCATACGAAGTAGTGAATTGGATAGATGAATTAAACCAAGTCATCACGGCCAGCATTGGCAACAGCGAATCCGCGATTGACATTGGGTGTTCAAGTGCTAGATGTCCACGAATTAATAGACAACAGTTTAGGAAGTGATGGAAGGACGAAGGTTTGACTTAATCTTTGGAACACCTTTATCTAAACTGACCAAAAATCAAAATCAAAATGCTTGCAAACCAGATGTCAGTTTGCAAATGGACGTAAAATCATTTTTATTTTCACTGATTCATATAATAAATTCGCTCGACTTCTCTCACGACTTATCCAAACTGGAAAAACAACACACAACGCTGGACTTGACGATCCATTATTTACGTACTATCAACTTAAGTAATACGACGGACGGATCATATAAACCTTTGACTGATGGTCGAACGTGGTCAACACTTTGAAACTGATCAATAGAAACTTTCGTTCCTCTTTGTCCAGCCAACACCTGGTGGCTCATCTCGGTAAAATGGGACGTAGATAACATGTGTAGGGTTTACGAAGTAAAATCTTGCTAATTCTTAAAGATAAACAAATGAATTAAACGTGTAGACAATGCGGTCTACGTGAGGGAGTCTGGATACGCACCGTCTTTTCCAGTTTTTCTGCAACCTGACTGTGCTAAACACAAAGCAATTGATAGCGCACGATTGACAGCCATGGGCACAGCTTCCCATTTGTTCTCACCACTTATGTTACAATATTCAATGATAAACACGGAAACCTCGTGAATACTCTATCTTAGTCCAAAGAAGAATGTACTGACGGTCGAGGATGAAGATCCTCAGAAAGGTTTATGCTGAAGAGGACAATCAGCAGTTACTGGGTGGACAATGAGCCACTTTCCAGAAGCCACGGATGTCCACCTAATTCATGCACGCGGATTAAGTTTCCTCCCAGCGTGCCCTCGTTTGCAGAGAACACGGAAAGCGCAGAACGTGACACCGTCATGGCCGGAACGAAGGAATCTGGTTTGACGATGATACAAATGCATGGACATTGCCTGAATGCTGTACTATTTCGAATTTTTTCGCAGGGCACCTTGCATTTTCTCAATGCTTGGTAATTTGTCTGCATGTTATGCGTACCTTGATATTGAATGTTTGAATACAACCGTAGCTATTTTATTGGCTAGATCCCTTCTCCTCCTCTTCTTTTTTCATCTATTACCATGCAGAGTTTACATTTCTCTTCATGGCTGTGTAACACTTGAGCACTCGTGAGATCGACTCATGTATTGTGGTCTATGACAATGATGATGAGTCGAAGGACCGAATTTTCCAAATGTTTCAGGGTGTGAGCTAACCCTTATTCAATATTTCTACAGATCAGTCACTAACTTGTAGTTCACCAATGCGGGTTTCTTGGAGGCTGCAAAGGCAAAGCATCCGGTGACCATCAAAAATGTCATTCACAATAGGCCAATGTTCAATAAGTTTGCAACACGCTGAATACATTCTAGCATGGATACCACGAACTAGGACAAGCATCAGGCCAGTGTCCACAGAATCTTCGCTATTTGACTCGACTATGAACTTAGTGTAACCAGTAGACTATCCAAAATAATTTGCTGAGTTGGGCTCCAAGTTAAAGTTTGCGTTTGACAGTGGATCCATCGTAACGAAGTATGGTTGCTAAGCTGGCGCAAATAGATTCCTTCACAAGCTCAAAAGCGGGCGTATTGAGAAATGAGATTAGAGCCCCTGATGTGATTCTCGCGGAATACAGGATAATAGTACCAGCTGGTCTCCATGTGATACTGAAGATGCCGCTTTCTGCTTGAGCAAGTAACTTTCCGTGTTTTTCATGTGAGTTTGTCAAGGTTGCATTTTACGAAACGCGCTTCGTTGCCAGCAGAGAAAAACATTTTGTCTCTGAAGTTTTACAATGATATTCAAATTAACTTCAGACTGGTCTCTGCATAGACAACGTTTTTAAGAAGTGACATCATTAACTGTTTAGTTTTCCTATAAAAAACTACACATCGGAATTATTTCGTCTAGAATTTAGTTAAATCACTCCACATATCTATCAATCGGCCCAGGCTGATCGGTTGGTGCAATCACCCAGTCAGTTTTACCCCTGTTCTCATTGGTTCATGCGTGTTCGAAGTTCGGGTCACTTTGTTCGGACTTGCGTTCATAGCTGCGACTTGTGGCTGGTGATAGTTTTCTAACATAATGATTAACTAGACAGTCTCACCCAGTGATCGAGTTCAGCCGGTTCAAAACTCTTGACTTCGTTCACTACCGGACAGAGCCGGGTGTACACGGTTGAACGTACACATGGAATTAGTTCAAAGGCCGAAAACAGTATGGAACTCGACACAGAATGAATGAAGTTGGCAAAAATCTAATCAGTAGCTTACAAAGCGATGAATAACAACATTAACAGTAGGTAATCTAGATATCAGGAATGCCTTATGGGTCAGAAGACAGCATATAGTAACGTCGTGGAAATCAGCTTGACCTGGACACTGAGAATTATAATTGTGCTTACGTCTTTTTCATTACCCAACATGATCTGCATATTACATTAACTTCAGAGTATTTAACACTACTGGTTGTATTACTATTTGAATTATTTCTTATTTAATTGTCCAAAATCACAAGATTCTCAAACTTGTTTGGTGCTTACAATTTAACCGGATTTTTTGAGAGATCGACCGCATGTATATTCCTTCAACTTTTTCTTGTTTTCCTATGAATACGTTTCAGATGCTGAAACTTCATGGCACGTCCGGTTATTATATGCTGGTACTGTACACTAAGCGGGCGATCATTCAATGGATGGTCACTTTCCACACAGTGAGTGCGGTGACCATATTTGTATCGTAATTATTTGTATGAGTGAGTTCACATAGCCAGGATGACCTCAGCTACTAGTAAGTAGTCCAAGAAGGTATCTGTATAACAATCGACAGGTTGTCATATACTGTTAGTGCTTTACGACTGAACAATCCAGCCGAAGTCCAGATTGTTCACAAATGGATCTCTTCCAAATTATCAAATCTGCCAAACTACTTATCAGTACAATAATGTTGCTAAAAGCTTCTGAGAAGATCGTTCTTTAAAATCTTCCAGTAACCAACCTACCGATTTAACCCGGAGTATGCGCTCGATTCGTTCACTCGTGTTCCAAAATTACCTGTTAAGTCCACAAAATCGCAACAACATTCTTTAATGACATGGTTGACACCACTCAGCTGCTCCGTTACCTTCCAAATTTCACGGTCGCTTTTGTTACAAAGCGTCATCTGAATGTACACAGCAGTAAGACGACGTAATTCACTTTTAATTCCAGATGAAGCAGCATTCACTACTGTATAGCTCTCTGCTTGATATGCACGATCTTCTATTTCATGCAGATATCTGAATTTAAGGGATGACAATCTATAAGCACTAAACTTTTGAATCCACCATCTTCATCATCACTTTCTTCAACTTTGAGCCCGGCCCCCGCGTACCATTGACAGAATTGCTGTTGGTCGTGAAAACGGTCCACGAAAGAGTTGAGATGTAAATAAGTACGGACCTATGAAAATGAGGAAAAACAAAGTACGATATGGCTTCATCGACAAAAGTGGAGTCAGCACACCTGCCGATGTAAGATGGCCACTAGAAATATCTGACAGCATTTCCAAACGGTGATGCGGACGTCTCAAAACTTTGAGACCGGAGAAGCAACACTTACCAATCTTTTGCAGCTGAGCTACGTACGCTATTGTGTACCATGAACACTACAGTGAGTCCGCGTGTGATCAACAACAGCTACGCTGAACAACGCAAGGTACGCCAGGCGCCAGTTTGGCATTCCGAGTACGTAACCCCAACAGAAAAGGTTTCGCGATTCCGTTGCCCTTCGTTACCGGTTGCGAATGGCAAATCGATAGTTCTGCAAACGAACAGCCGAATGTAGATTCCAGAATTCAAAGCAAAATGATCACTCAACAAACAGGCCCTCTTACCGAGTCGAGTAGGATATCGGCTTCAACACACCTCTGTAATCAAAGCTAGACAGAGTGGGGTGAGTGTGTACACGCATTTCAGGACAAATTGTTCGGCCCCATCATCCGAACGTTTTGACCACCACGGTCGGCGACCACTAACACGACTGTACACAGCCGTCTGTGTTGAAGGTCCAGTGTGTGAAAGGCAGCGAAGGAGTTGGAACCAGTATGCATCAATAAGTACAAATGGACAAAGTCAAAATGCAGTATCTCCCTGAGAGATTACACTATCGCGATAAATTTTTCGCAGAATGATAGATACTAAAAGCTGCATCCATGAACGAAACAGACTCACGTGCTACCTAGAGAGTGAGTCAAACATGACGTTGAATCTGAGGCATATCATGTTTTTTTTCAGGTTCACCGCGCCTTTTGTGGGCTCTGCTGTGACATTTTGTAGCCAAACTGCTAAAATGATTTACGTCACTCGGTATATGGTCTTACTTTTGAGGCATGTTATTTCCCTTCTTGTCAACATTTTATTTTACCATTCCATCCGTATACAATTGTTATGCTGGAGGCAAGTTGTTGAGTTATCCAGGTTGATGTGAACAGCTTGCTCAAAAATGTTGTTCAGATTGGGATGCCTTGTCCTCTGGGAATCTGTTTTGTCCTTATAATCACCGCGCGTAAACTGGACCTGACTAAATATTATAATAAAACCAGATCACGCTGGTAGACCGTGAATCGAAAGACAATGTATCGTTTTAGGGATAGCAACCACCGGTATTGATACAATTTTTTTTATGATGATGATGATGATGAATTTGTAGATGAGTCATACGCAGTTTGCAGATTATACTGGGTGCCACTAGTCAGAACCGGCTGTCTTCTTGATGCACGTTTGTTGGTGCCATTTTCAGCATTATGAGAGATCATTTTTACATTTTGTATCACAAATATTCGTTCTTAATTCAAAATGGCCTTTTAATATATTACGTATGGTTAACGCGTATCTGTGATTGTTAACTCCATAGGTCGTACTTCAAGGTATCAAACCTGTAGTACACCACTACATATTGTGATCACTTAAATCTCTGGTTGGACACGCTAACCGCGATGGCGGTTTGCCGCAGTCAGTGACGTTGAATACTGAAACGAAGTGGCACAGGACTTTCCACGACAAATGTGACATCATTGTCGGCAGGGTGAATGCGATGTTTTCTTCTACCATTAACTCAGAATCATTATTTTAACAGGGTGAAGCCTCAGGAATTGTAAAGTTGTTTCCCATGTGCTCATCATAACTACCATCCGAGAATTGTGGACTCGATTACCTGCCGCTGCAATACATCCTACCATTTCTTCGTTCTCATCAACTGCATTATCGACTTAGCAATGAAAGACGGTGTTTGCCCTACGCCTTCCTATAAGTCACGGTTTACCGAAATCTTATGGAAAAATATAAGCAGTGCACAATGACCTTTGTCAGAAATCAAATTAACAAAAAAGTATAAACAAACCAATATTACGGGGTCTCATAAATCATGTTCAATGGATTTAGATCTAACGACTGAAAGATTTTTGGGTCTGTTTTCATGCGCTGTTTTATAGCAGTCTTGATCAACGTGAATGATATGGGAACCGTTGTGAAGAAACACTCAAATCTCCACGAGTGCAACATAAACAGTAGACACAGAGCAGATGCTTGGACGCCGAGTTGAGTATATAAACGATCTTACTGCAATCAATCTTACCTATGCTTATTATTGTTCAAAGGAAGTGCCCCATGAATATAAATGTTTTAAGACGTTAGCGTAAATAATCAGGTAGTAAATATATCAGGATAAGCTAGACACTAGACACAAAACCTATTACAAGTAAATGGGTTGTTGTTATTCTTTACTACTGCAGCTGTAATATTTAAAAAGTTAGCCCTGCTTACAGGAATCTCCATGACAAAGAAACCGGGTCGGATGGAGTTCAGTAACCTGTGGTCGGCAAGGTTTACTTAGAATACTTATTGGCTCAAAGATTCAATCGCATCCGCACAGCATTTGATAATAATAACTTTTAGCCCAACCACCAGTTTACTGTGAATGGAAATCAGCCGTTTTGAACGCAACGAAGTTTGTTCCTAAACTGGACTGTCATTAATCGTCTTCAAGCCAGTACGTTTATCGCAACATGATCTTCCAAAATGTAAGCTGTAGTGAAGCTAACTTAAGCCTGAATGATTGAACTGCATAAAGAAAACCGTAGCAGCCTGTCAATGCTTTTTGAAATTAAGCAACCATCATCATCTCAGAAGTGACAGTGAGGCGGACACACACATTTTCTATAATTTACAAATGGTACACATGCCCAGAGCTAGCTGAGAGAAGAACAACAAATTGAACTTGGTAACTTTATTCGACATTGATCTTGACACGCTCTGCCAAACCTATACGAACGTCCTGAAATCACAATAAATTGCTCCCTTTTGGTGGACATTCATATTCACACACTAGTTCTCACATATGTGGTGGTCTGTGAACGAACATTGACACCAATGGATAAAAAATAACCAAATGTCATGTCAGTATACTCTCAGCGTGAATAACCGAAATCAGCCGTGTAAAACCTTCGCATTCTCAAACTTTACATTCTTGTCACAATGATCTGATTAGCTTCATATCTACTTGTTTTCTCGCTTCTATCGAAATACAGAAACAGTATTCATGATTAGCACCAATTCACTTCGGGCATACAGACGACTGCTATATTACACAGCTCAGATGTTGTTCAAGTGAAGGAAAAGTTGGAGACGACTTAACGAACGAACAATATTTGGTTAGCTGGAACGATCGGAATCGATCGTGGTATTCATTAGTGAAACATCGGTTTGTTCAGCTGGTCTACTCACGGAAATATTTGCCTAAACTTCAGCATTTCCTGTAGAAAGTACAATATATCCGGCAGTGGCTCTTCTGAATCGTACAAGGAAACACTAGCATAATTTTGGGCTTGCAATTGGATAGCCAGCGATTCTCAAAGTTCACTAAAGATGGTGTCAAAAAGACGAATTCATTGTCTTCATCATCATTATCATCACAGACGGAATAACCTGCAGTTCCTTCGTTGACCATTTCGTATGGCTTTATAACGGTTGGTTAATTGCAATGCGAATGATTGGTACACAACTACTGATGATTGATATAAGGTGATTTTTAACAAATGTGAATTCAGCCATGAGTATCATTCACAACGCAAATCGGTATGTATGTTTGACGCTTCATGTAAGAAATTTCGTTTTCACTTTCCTACTAGTAACACGTTTACAACTGATGAAAATGTGTGATATGTAATCAAAACTTGACTTAAATTTTCTGGCTACTAAACTCAGCTGCAAGTAATGGGTAGGGTATACGTAAACCAATAACTTACGATTTCGGTTAGATGCCGAAGGTATTTTGTCTGCCGTCACTTCGTTTAAAACGTATAGAAAAGTTGATTAAATTTCTCTGTATGCGTTGCTTCAGTTGACATGTCTCTCTTCACAGTTGGAAACTCTTGGCTATTGGAACAATCGCAGAGGTCATCACGAAGCATACAGTAAGTGAACTTGGTGATCTTTACGTGAGACCTATTTCCAAAAACGAGTTAAGCCAAAGGACTTGCCTCTGTTTAATTAGTACATTTGGCTGGCACACTTATACTAAATCATTCTCACCTACTATTTACCTCCGGCTCCAAATATCCAACCTATTATATCGTGATTTCTGTTGTGCATAACCCTAGGCCAGTATTTAAACTGAGTCATATATCCATGCTTGGTCAAAATGCATTAAATAATGTATTATAGAATATCACATAGTTTACGTTTTCACACTGCTTTTTTCGGAAATGCATTCACTGAACACAAGGAAGTTTTCTCTGAACTGTTAGCAAGAGATCAGACGTTCGAACAACTGGTTCACACGATTGTTTAGTAGCTAATGACACGGATAATGTAGACCTTGTATTATCGTCATTGCTTAGGTTGAACCAGTAGCTGGTGGATTAAAATATTCTGCCGGTTGAATGGCTATGTTCGGTCACGAAAGTCAACATTTAACTGTCACCCAGACTTTAAAAACTATTCATGCAGATGAGCGTGTTTTATGACCCAATTCTTGAAACCTTCTAACTGCTGTTCCACTGGTTACAAGATGACCAACTCTAACTGGTTAAGGTCTACCCCTTTGGCGTACCTAGTTACAACGAAGTCGTGTCCGTATTTTATTGTCATTCTGTTCCAACCGTGACACTGTGGACAAAATTGTACTCATGTAAATTGAATATCGCTTATAACTGATTGCAGTTGCCTTATTCCCACAGACTTTGCATTCGGCCTGTTTCCAAGAGGGGTACTACATTGCAGCTTTGCCTATGTTGGAACTCCTTCATAGTGCATATCATCGCCACAGCCGGGTTTACAACTCCAACCTCACCTTTAGAAGGCAATTGCGGTGAACACTGTGTTATTGATCCCTGCTATTCACTAGAAAGCAGAACACGCTCCGCTACGTTGTTTCCTGTCATTTCGGTCTGCACAGAAGTCTCACTTGTACGATCATGAATTTGAGTTAGGAGGTCCAGTTAATGAGACTTTTCTCTTGAAGCGATTCAGTACTTTGAACGTTTCTTACATCCGAATGCGACTGAACGTTCATACATGATTATTCGGTCTTACCTAACGTGGGATCAGTGGTGCAATGGTGAACAACATCGCCTTATGAAATAGTACCCTGAGTTAGAACTCCATCTGTAGTAAGGATATGTACTGTTGACGAACACTAACAAGAACAGTACTGGCGTGTAGTGTATCTTTTCAGAAGGGGCTGACTGAAATATATGTGAAAGTGACGGCTTCGACTGCTTGAGAATGATGTTCAGTTTATATAAGTCAGAATCTCTTTCCAAATGTCTGTAATTTCTCAAGTGTAACAAAGCGTCACACAGTTTGGTCACTCAAACTTGAAAATCGCTCAAAAACCATTTTGTTACTTAATACGTAATCCTTTCGTAATTTCCATGATTCCTCAAGGAATCTTAGATTCTTACTGACATTCTTGTTAGCTATGTTGAGGAAAGTCTATTTTTTCGCCTAATTTCAACGTGTACAGTTAAGGATAAACCGAACGGAAGTTTGTAGAAAGCAAGACAACTAGTCCGGAAATAATTTTTAAGTTATGTCGAATAATCTACCTTACTGATGGGAAATTGTTTTTGAAAGCATGAAATTTCTCCAATTTTTCCACATTTCTTCCATATTTGTCGCATCGTATGTCTTGATTACTTTTCAAGTTGGCAGAAGTTGATACACGGCTATATTCTCCGTTCTTCACCACGGACCACACAGGCCATTCAAGCGCTGTGTAAATCACTAAGCGTTGCGTGCGCTATGGCACAGATAGGTCTACTGATCGAATATTGACCGGTTTTTCTCGTGTTGTAATGTTTTCAATGAATAAGTTATAGGTCTTCGTGTTGGTGTGCGTAAATTAGAAATTATAGTCAAATGTTACTCAAAATCAGTTGAAACCAGCGACCATATTAAATGAATCTAAAGTGTTATGATCTGCTTTGAACTAATCGGTTTAAAACGGAAAAACGTCAAAAAAATGGCCAGCGATAACTTCAACTGCGTCCAGGTAATCATCATTTGTTAACGCGAGGGCTTAACAGAGAGGCACACAGGAATAGAGAAAGCCGAATGTTAAATGTCAAAACGGGGGGGGGGGAAAGATGAAATCTAGTTCATATCTAAACTCAAATTTTCAGCAACATGGCGTCCACACTTTGTAAATAAACGGCAAATTTGCAAGCAAGAGTGAAATAATATCGGCAAAACAATTCATTTGTAGGTTTCATTGTCAACATTTATTAGTTTGAATTATTTCGTCGCCAACTCAGACACTCTACAATAATACCCATTTCGTTCAACCCTGTTAGAAGCCACATCCTCTGATGTTTTCCAGCCAGCGGTCAGGTGGATAATACTAACAGTGGTCCAAGACTATAACTCGTAACTTATTAGTGGTTTCTTGATTTCTCTGTGTCGAGTCACCAACTGACCGTCTTCTGTTTTTATGCTTGTAACTAGGTGATGCTTTGTAGAACGCAATACGATGAGCTTGCATTACTAACAGATGGATTACTTATCAAAATCTGCACATTTTTAGAGCTTTGGAGAGTGCATCTAATGAATCCTTACCACCAAACAGTGATACTTTATTGACAGTCATAAAAACAGTGCAGTGCACCGTTATCTACAATTTAAAAACTTGTTGCCGCCATTTTTAGAGTTGTGGTACGGTTTGTCATATGAAGAGCTGCACCAACGGAATGCTGATCGTCCAAAAAACGAGACATGGTACTTGGCAGTTCTATCCATTCCTCATTGGTCAGTGGTTCCGATTGTCCCTGAACTGCCTCCACTTCGATTCGACGTTTCAAGAGAACTGAATTCCATCAATATGAAAATGATCACCATATCCTATTACAGAATGAACTATATGAATGGAGTTTATACGTGAATAAATCACAAGCTGTTATGTGGCACAGTAATTTTAATTTACATAGCAAACTGAATCAGGTGCTGGCAGGCTTCTCGTGGGCGAAAACAAAGAGTAATTCGAGCAGTTTACAGAAAAGTACACTAGTTTAAAAATTAGCTCAAAACAATGCAAACCATTTTCAGATTCTAAACGCTTTACTTAGCTGGGTACATCTTCACAAACTCTATCATCTATTCGTCTGATTGTTGACACAAGGATTTACTTCGTCTTCAAGATAATTCCCCAATTCCCTGCACAGTTATACGATTTGGAGCTAAAGAAGCGAAATTCACTACAAATATGACAATTCAATATTGTTTTGAATTTTGCATGTCCTGGCGCTACCGTCTGACGTTTCTGTTGTCACCGTTGAGCTTTCTCGTTCAGCCACTTTCAGTACACTTGCTTTCAAACTGTTTTAACTTGCTGTAATTCGTCACCGATGCTTCCCAGAATACGCCGCTAATTTAACGAAACCTCCTGACACTTTTGTACACATTTGGAGCATGAGACGCAAATCCGGAGTCGGTGGTTAGCTCACCGCTCAGGATCTCCCTAGAACTTTGATTTTCTCACTTTCGACAAACATGAACTATTTGTCGCTGACATCTCTGTCTACGTAAAACAAGAGTAAAATATCCGCTTTACCCAGGTTATGCCTATGCGATACTTAGTTTCGTCAGTCACAACCAAGGACTCCTCCATTGCAACGGAAATTGGAAGCGTTTAGTTGGAGCTCCCTAAACATGGAAAGGTTCAGTTTTTGCGGCTGTGTAGAAGTGTGCTGAGCACGTGTGCCGGTTACACCATCATCTCTACCTTGATAACCAACATGGAGTTTTCCCATTACTGTGTTTCTTCGTTAGTGTGCTGACTGAGTTCCGCGTACTGTGTGAATATAAGGCAAGAGAATTTCTTTATCAGTACATAAGTGAGTTTATTAATATGCTTATTAGGACTGATGTCAACACCGTGGTTCATAATATTTTTACTCTTCAAATTGCTGACCAGTCCCTAGTTTGTCTCTGTCAGTGGTAAATTATGATTCATTTCCTACCTGGTAGAAACTGTAGTAGAAATTGTAAAACCGCCTTTAATCTGAAGTCCTGTCTTTTGTAAGTCGGCAAACGCTGTTGTTAATCTCCAGAGATCCTGATTATTGAGTAAACTTCTACAACTGGAACCTTTGAAGAATTGTTCAGATTCGTTGGGGGAAATACTCCTGGCATTCCCACGGAAGATTGGTGAGGAAATCGAGTGCCTCTGTTTGTCGGATACAGCATTTCAGTCAACCTGCCTAGTCAATCTCTCGGCTGAGTGCATCCACTGAAGCAGCCAGATTGTTATAAATGAGCATCTTGTTAACTGGGCTTCATCACTTTTGAGGAGAGCAGTGACCGGAAGAAACGCTACCGTTATGCTTCCACTGTCTAAACCACACATTGCATCCCCCATGCTTCCAAGTATTCTGATTTTACGCATAATCGGTTTTCATTGTGGCGTGTTGATAACTGAAAGCAAAACTAGAGCGGTCCCGGCTAGGTTTGGAAGGGTGTGCATCTACTGCGGTCAGTTGTTAGCCCCATCGGTGTTCTCTAGAGTATAACATGGCGATGCATTTGACGTCGACTTGACTGCAGGAGTTTTCGAAACGATATTAGATCGACTGGTAGACCGTCTTAGAGCTTCATTCCGGATTTTCATTTTGTTAATCAGCCTTGACTTCTTATGGAGGAAACCACCAGACAGACGAATCGTTTGTCAATGGCTGGAATGTTTGTTAATGTCTGTGCTAGTTAACATAGCACAAAAGGCAATTAGATGCACAGGTGTATTAGAAACTTTTTGTGGTAATTAACCTATCCTATGGTTGTATAACGAAAAAGCCTATGTGATATTCTTGGAACATCCGGTTACCCACTGGTAATACTCTGACTTTTCAGATTCCACCACGTGTTGCTCCCATAAGTCCGTTCATCCGGCAAAAATCATCACGAGGAGGTTATCACCAATATGTACCCGACGAAATCTACATTGCCATCCTAGTTACCGAGATATAGCTATTCCATTAAACAGTCACGCGGAAGAAAAGTGACACTCTAAAGGCGTAAAGGTTGGTGTGCCAATAATTATTAGCCAGAGGAGGGAAATTAGTTTCAGTTGACCCAGATGTTGTAATCATTAATCCGAATTGGTGCACTTAGTACCGATTTCCTCTGGATATTCACCTGTTTGAGGAATACAACCAACCTCAGAACAGGTGTTTTACCAGTTGTAACTTGTACAGTAAGACTGGGCATTGTGTGAACGTATCGTGTATTTTAGCAAGGTGGGAAACTGAGAATATTCAGAAAGCTATTGGAAACATGATAAGTGTTCATAAAGAAAACTGTGTAAACAGCATGACAGTTTGTTACCACCGATATACGGCTGTATGCGGAGACAACAGACCAATTATCATCCGCTGTAGTGAACCTGCACTTCCAAATGCGGTTAGCGGATGTCATCAGTTTTACACTCATCTTAAATTAAAATCAGTTGCCTTAAACTGTGTGAACTGCGGCCTCCATCGATTAACAATGAATTAAGTTTCTGTCAACTGGATAAAGTACAGTTCTGCAAATCATTCATACCTGTCAGGCGTACCCTGCAACACGATGTAAACCATTAGAACGGAGTGCTTACAGAAGCTTCAGTATAAATGTAAAATGGTTTACGACTGTCAAACTTCGATGCTGCGAAGATCAAACTTTCGCTTATCCAGCTATTCAAATTACCCCCCTACAGCATACTAACAGTATGGTACTCTGATTTTCTATTCGCGTTGATGCTCTAGTTTTCCTGTGTTCGATCACCGAATTAATGTCTCATTCAACCCAGCTTATCCCTGAACGTGTGTGAGTGGTCTGAAAAATCAAATGCTAGCAAAATCTATCGATGCTGCACGTTTCGTTCCATTGTTTCGCATAGGTTCAAACACCTTTTATATCGATACGGTATGAGTGAAGTGGCTGTCCGTGATGAGAAAAGTTGGTTTGAACAGGAGACCACTAACGTCTACCCTAAAGTTGATTTAAGAAAAGGTGACCAACATTTTGCCAGCTTCTCGTAAGGATGTCAGGAGATGCTGATTGTATGGCTATGAACTTTCTTGTCATTTCTAATCACAGTTGGAACTTCGAATCATTGTCAATCTACTAAAATTTGTGGTGTAGGTGTATTCAGATGATCACTAACATCGATTTTTGAAACAGTTAGTTCCCATCATAAGTTTGAACAAAACAGTTAGAATACAAAACTGGAAGATGCGAGCATTTCGTATTGACTTGTCAATATTAAATTTACAATAGCATGGATCGGTTTTTTATAACAAACAATTCAAGGGGTTGATAACCAATAGGCGGGTTATGATAGGTCACTAACTCCAAGGA
>JTDE01000143.1:112430-131332 GCA_014338405.1 Paragonimus skrjabini miyazakii
GTATTGTTGGAGACGGAGCAAGTAAATTGATTAAGTTTGATTGAACTTACCCTAGTTATTGAACGAATGCAGAATACCTCAGGACCATCTAGTGAGTTAGAGTTCGGAACCGTGCGCAGACTCATAGATGTATACTCTACTGCCATCAACCTTATACTAACAGTCAGAATAATTGTCTAGCGAACAATGCTTGCAGTGAGAACCGGTGCTTGAAAAACACCTATTTCAGCACAGATATCATCGCCGTTATCCGTGTAAGCTAGTGACTTGATAGGACGAGCTTCTAAATAAAGAATGGACAGGGCATACTGCAATATCAATTCCCTTTCGAATTCAATTAGAACATGGCTGTTGTTGCAGTTGACATTTTTTTGTTTCTCCTCTGTATGCCTTCAGGCCACCATTTGTGAGTTTGTTTCAATTAACGAGCCGACAGAGCAGAAGTATTGATTTAAATGTATAGGCATTTTGACTATGTAGTTCATTGTAAAACGTTCCGGCAATGTCAAAAATTTACTCGAGTCATCTACGAAGAAGAGAGGAAATATGGAATGGTCTATCCCATTAGATAACCAGAATTCCGGTTTCAAACCGTAATGGAAAGAACTGACATAATTTTTTTGTGCTGTTCAACAGAGCCCTTCATAGATCATTCACAGAAGCTTATTCGATAAAATATAGTCAGATATATAACTGAAAACGAAAAATGTATATTCGTAGATGGAAGTGCAAGTTCGAATATGCGAATGAGAAGTCACAAGTAAAGATAAACAATAATCTATACTGAAACACGGCAACAACAGTAAGAACACGAGGTTACTGTCGATTATATATTCCTCTGATTTCGCCAAATTTTGTCAAATAAAATATATAGCCAAAGTGGCCCAATGCTTGAGATTTGGCAATGTGGAATATGCCCTATTCTGAATAATCTGTAAAGTGTTTAGCGAAACAAGTTTTGCTTTCGACAAATTTGGACAGAGGGGTTATAAACAGTTTCGCACAATGTAATTCTCGCGCACATTTCTCTGCATCTCATCAGGTACATACTGCAGTCCGCGGGTTTACGTAGCATAATTCAGTGGACATTGTGAAGCCAAACAACAAAACCAACAACAACGAAAACACATAGCGATACACATTAGTTACCAGGGTATTTTGGTACTGATGAACAATTCGTTCTGTGCGCAGCAGAGTGGCTTGCATTTGTTAATTGCTACCACCTCCGTGGACCGTAGAAGCCTTCGATTTTTGTTGCGTAACGTATCCGAAACGCCTTCTCCAGGTTCATTTGGGGTCGACAAGTGAACAGGTGTCGAGCGATCGATGAAACTGGTTCCTTGTGACTTGAATCCGACATTGTGGAATGCATGAGCGTTTTGTAAATGCACACTGGAATGTGTTTATTGACCCGATTACGTAACTGCCGCTCCGCTCAGCCAACGTCAGTGGCCCGATATTCATACGAGAATTCATAGATGATGTAGGATTTAGCAATGAGCAGTAGCATTGTTTTCACTGGTGGTGAAAAGCACGACCAGTTGGGCTGCATAGGACGTGCACCCCATAGCCACCGTGAGACGGGTCTTCAACACAGTAGAAATGTCACCACCCTTGTAAAGTAAACGGAGGTAGCATATAAGTTGCTGAAGCCATCGCGGCGGTCAGCTTGTTTGCTGAATTTCTTCACATCTGCTGATGGATAGCCATTTCCTTTGAGCGTCGTTCTCAACAATGACATCTTTTTGGCCAGTGTTGTTCACAGATCGATTTTTCTTGCACGACAGAACAAAGTCCTCCCTAGACCACGCTTGTACTGGGTCGTCAAAGAATTCTGAAGGTTCAGACAATGCCCAGTTCAAGTGCGTCTCCGGTAAACTGGCCGCAATAAGCAACGAATTTTCCGGCGCTTCATGAGAATACTTAAAAACGCCAGGGTTTCGTCATGCTCAATGGTGAAGCCAGTTTTGAAACTCAACTTGTTCATTGAGTTAAGTATAATTGTTGCCTACTTCTTGGTGTCGCTAAACATCAGAAATTATCCTGACTGATAACACCATCTGCGTTCTGCTGCAGGTGGGCAATGAAAATATCGGCTAGTACCGGATCCAGTGAGCTGACTATAGCAATATCATCGATTTGTGTATAGCTAGTTCCCTGGGAGTAGAACTTCAGGTCCACTGTGCATAGCAACCGAAGGCGTCCTAACCCATACGTAGACAGTTCAAAAACCATTTGAGACGACTCAATATACTGACAATTTTTGTCAACCATAGAAATATCTGTAAACGAAGAAACGATGTCCGAAGTGGCGATGTGTTTACTGCTGCAGTCCAATCCATCGAGTAAGTCAATTAGTTCAAACTGTCTCTCACAGTTCTCCAAGTCGGCGATTGCTTTGCGGGTCGTGGAAACTGAGTCAGCCACTGTGCCAACTTCTGTTGTGGTGAACTGGACATGGATAGTATTGGCCTCAGTGCTACACCAACTTTGTTGGGTTTAGGCATGCCATACACAGTTGAGCAGTATGTGATCCTCTAGGTGTAATTGACTTTGCTGTTGACTGATCAATTAAATATCAATCCAGTAATGCTTGTAGTTCCTTGTTGACACGTCGCACAAGTTCAGGTAACTGATGTGTAATGATATTTGTGTGTTTGTATCTCTGTGAATGTTGATTTTGTTGTTTGACTTCACAATGTCCACCGAAGTTTGCTACGCAAACCGGCGGATTGACGAGATGCAACGAAATGTGCTCAAGAGATACACTGTGCGAAAACTGTCTACTACTTCTCTATTCTAAACTGTTTATCTAAGCCAACCTGGGATTTAATGTTTTTAATGGTAAATAACAAGATTTATTACTGGTAGTTTACAGAAAATCTTATCGGTTGTGTTATCTGTCATGTCAACCCACTGTTGATAATTTACAACAACAGTATTGTCGGTTTGGGACATAGTCAATTGAAAAACGCAAAAGTACCTGCCAGGCTTTTTTTCCTTCTCTGCACTGGACGCCTTGTAGTGGAGTAAAGAATTTTTCACAGCATACTAAATGATTCAGCTTTTTCCATAAGCTGGTATCTGCAAGAAAATTGTATGAGCATGCCCCATATTATTTAGTCCTCCCAGATATGCTTTCGAATTGGAAGTTTAGATGAGATTGTTTCGATGGTCGAGGTATAGCATGGAACAGATTGCTTAGCAATCATAGCGGTGTAACTACTACAGTAGTATTGTTCCGCTATTCTCTGATTACAAAATTCATGCATTCCACAAACTGTACCCCTAACATAGGAGGTAATCCGATTGCAACTTCCAGTTTACATGCATGAGTGATAGAATTAAATAATTTGGATCACGCTCACACGCCATCTTTTCATATACCAACATGTGGAGCGTAGATAAGCTGAATCGTCACATATGCTGTAAAATTGACTCTATTTCGTCATCTAACATCCAGTGATGATAATAGATCATAATGCCAGATATGTGCGCCTGTTTTTAGAATTGATCTTACTTCAGCTTGATCGTGACATTATAATCAGCTCTGAATAGTTGGCTGCTTAAGGTCATTACACAGATGTAGGGACCTTCAATCAACATTATTTTAAATGCTGTATTTCTGGTTGAGATTGAACAGACTATCTGCTCAGTCTTGGATGATCTGAAGCAGTACAAACGGTTCCGGATTTGAACAAAATAAGAAATAAAATGAAAAAGCTATCCACCCTGTTCCCTCAGGTCTACCGTTAACATGTGCACACATACAATGGAAACGTTCGCTGTCCTTGTGCATTTTGAATAGATGTGTCCCGATGGATTTGCTGAACTTTTGACGTGCTGTAAGCCGACATAGACAGGATAATGCATGAATTTTAACAGTTTCATTAGTAATGAGAATAAAATGTATTTAGGTTCTTATTTGTTAGAATACGCTCGACACTGGCTAGGCAGTCATAAGTTCGGAACAACTAGTGAACAATCAGCAATCTGGCTTAATCTCAGTTTTCCATCTCTTTTCTAGTTTGTACTTTGTTTTACAAAGTGTCCAGAATGTGACTACAGGCTGAGCAAACAGGAAGTTGTTCGTCCTAGAAACTTCTCAGAATGCTTCTGGGAATTGGGTAAACGTAGTCTTTCAAAAAATGACATAATGGGTGTTTCTAAGAAAGACGCTGGCATCAATCTTCCTTTCAAAACTGACAGTTTGATGAACAACTTTTGGAAAGACGATTAACACCATCTAATACAGTAAACTTTATCCTGTTAGCACAAGCGACTAGGTTGAATATATCTCCGTCTAATACAGTCTCACATTCTTTACTGCCGGAACTATCCGTAACTTTTCTTATATGTAGGAACAATTACATCTTTGAAGTAGAAAAGACATTTGAAACCAGGGCTAAACAGTGTATTCCAAAGTAGTCAGCTGATGCGTGATTACCATAGATCACACGTATTGCGTCATCGTTTAAGGTCCTGCTAAATGCTCATATTTTACCAATGTGCAAACGTGCGAGAACCTTATTGATCAGTCATTAGCAACCTATTATGTGTTTTCAAAAAGACTGACTGCCAGTCCTTGTCTGTCATAGGTTCAGTTGTGAGTATCTTTCTCAATCCAATTTGATGCGTATTCTCAGTCATGTCATCTAAATCTCGATTTGATTTCCACACTGGTCGCACGTTCGCGACGGATGACAACGTTTAAACTGAATTCTATTTTACTAAGACTAAACATCATGTTAGTGTGTAAGCTTAGGTAGTTTTAACCAGCGATAATGTATATGCTAGGAATTTACTTGTAATTTCCAGTGCATTATGCTGTCGCACTAATTAACTATATACTTCAAAACTTACCTGGTCATAAGTATAAGCAAATGTGAAAGATGAAGGCACTATAACGCCCAGTTACTGGCCAACATAAAAAGTGATAAACTCGAGGTTACAATCAACACAACCTGTCAGTATGGTCACCCCACAATCACCTTGGTTTCTGAGGGCCGGAATCGACGCTTTCCATTATACCACAGATAATCACTGCAGCGGCCCGCGAATACAATTGGTTCAAAAACACAAACAAAATCTGAACCACAATTTAACTGTTAGGGTGGATACATCGTTTGCTTTATCCGCATGAACGTATTAGAATTACGAGGAGGATTTGGGGGGTACCTCTAACCGTTTCGACACAAACTCGCCAGTACAAACTCCGTCTTTGCTAAAATGAAAATTCGTTCACGGATTGCTGCCTTTACTTGAATGTGAATAACAAGCGTATAAATGTGGGACGGTGCGTTTAAGATTATCTCCATACTTCCTTACTATATGGATTGGTGTATTGTCGCCTGTCTGCGTGTTCTGAGTATGATTAATGGACATGATAGTGGGAGTTTTCAGTTGTAGTGACTACAGAATAAACCGTAAAAACTTGTTGATTTCAATATCTGTTTTCGTCAGGTCATTCAGTTAAACATGCTATTAAACATATAATCATAAGGAATATTAGGTGGATACAATGAGCTGATAAGTAATCTTTGCCAAACAGAAAAGTATCTGATAATCTGATTCTGAGTCATTGAGAAAACAGTGTGAGTTATAAACAAGTATTATGTTACCAACCGTGATTATGACGAGTGGATACCTGTGGTAGCGGTGGTGTAAGCACTCCACGTTTGGCAACATAGCATGAACAGACGCAACAACAAGTTAATCGAGTTCAATGTGTATATCAAGCAACGTTAAAATTCTTTTGGAATGCATAGTATCGTGTTGTGAACAGTGAGGAATCTCTTTAAATACTTAATCAGTAGATAAAATCTAGTACACATTGATGGTTATTGTGCCACTTCTACTACTCTGTTTAAATGAAAAATATGTGTGCTCCACATTGTTAAAAGACTCTAATTCAACCAAGATAAGCTTTTCATACTTAGCATCCAGGCTCAACGATATGTTCGTAAAAATCAAGTATAATAAATTAGTAGCATGATATTGTTAGTCGAATGAGGTGGTAATGTCAGGGACTATTTGCTTTAATTTTCACAACAGAGTTTCTAAGTATACAACTTTGTGTTCATTAGACAGAATAAAGTTACAGCTCAGGGGAAACCACTGATGCCTCATATACGCAACAGAAGTTAACCAAAGAGGTCTCAACGCAGCAAATTCTGTTAACTCCACAGTTAGACATCTGAGAAACAGAAAGCTGTGAGAATATGTATAAACTGGTTTATACTCACGTCGTTATCCGAAGGATCCTGCGCTATTTTGGTGCTGCTCCTGGGTGAGGACAAACCTCATTAACCCATATGCTTTGAGTCCCATATCAAATGTTTCGGGCAAATCGACGAAAATGTTGCCCAAAAATCTGTAGTTTATCAGTCAGACCTTCTCTGTTTTGATGAGCAACATGGACTCTTGACTCATTTAAACTGAACATCACTCAACAAATTACAGCTGTCGCATCCTCGTAGACTTTACGGTCCATCTTTTGAAAAACAGTACTGTACAAGCTAACTTCGTCTGCGATTTCGGCCGGGAGAGAAGTCCCAGTCATAAGGTCATCGATTGGAGTTAACGGATCGTTTACCTTGTCTCTGTCTCGAAATGATCGAGTAGTCTGAGTACTACTCACAGAATATAGTGGCTGGGCGTTTGTGTGCGATAATACAGTCGTGCTCAGTGTGAGGTCAGTGGGACAGTGGTCAACACGGTTGCCTCAGGACAACGTGCCCGCACTTCTAGTCTCAGCCAAGGCAGAGGTATGCACCACAGAAGAGCTGTAACAAGAACAAAACTGAAGTCTAGTGCTTCATTTCAAAAGATGCTTGTTAAAAACTCTATGAGAATGCGATAGCTGCGATAATTCGTGAAGTATTTTCAATTAATTACTGTTTATCACTTTCAAGTTTTCCATAGAAATACTTTCAAATTACAAGCACAGAGATAGTGTTAATATGAAATCCCATCCAGACTGGGTAATGGCTGATACCCTTACCGTAAGTGTCACTAATTTCCGATGAGTAGTAGGTGATTTTGATTGTCATAAAGACTGGAAGTCACCCACAGTTGATCGGTGTTGTCACATTCCCATAGACTATCCAGTCGACCCCTTTCGAAAAGCAGTACTAGACTCTAGTTTCGCTCTGATTAGAGCTCGCCAATAGTGCATATTCTCGCAACTGCCAGGACTAGAACCACGGCCACGCTGTTCATGAGGCAACCGTGTTTACCACTGCGTCATCGACCTCACATTAGGCACGACCGAATTATCATATATGAACCCTCAACCACTTTCGCTTGTGGATTCAACTTGGAGAGAAGTCCTGGCCGAGGGGTCATCGATTGGAGTTAACAGATAGTAACTGTGTCCTCTAGAGGCGTTCGGGCAACCTGATCATTACTCATAAGCAAAAGTGGATGAGCGTTCTCATATGATAATTCCGTTGTGCCTAATGTGAGGTGAATTGCGCATTGGTAAACACGGTTGCTTCATGAACAGCGTGGCCGTGGTTCTAGTGCCGGCAGTGGCAAGTATATGCACTACTGACGAGCTCTAATGAGAGCGAAACTCGAGTCTAGTACCTCTGCTGTTCGAAAGGGAATGCGACAGCTGCGATCAGTTGTGGGTGGTGTTCAATCTATATTACCCATATAATAATATAACTAAACCGGTCATGAACCTTGCGAGGTCAACTATTCAGTGATCAATCTAGTCTCCATGTAAATCACTGCGTATTTGTTGTACGTTTATTGTAGAACAAGCAAATAGTTACTTCAAATCTTTAGGGCCCTATGTCAAGCGTTGCCACCACCAAAAAAAATTCAAGGTCTGATACTGATGCTTCACTGTTGTATATTCGATAAACTAGGTAGACGGAACGGGCAGGCGAGGGATATGAGAAGAAGAAAAAATGTGACAATCAATTGTTTTCGAGAAGTCGTCGTCAGATAAACACACTGGTGAATTATCGAAAGCAATTGTTCGTCACCTTTTCTCTTTCATGAGTGAATGAGAATTTTTGCGAGGATTAAAATGTAACTGAACTCCGATTTGCCTATATTCAATCTTCTGACAACGGGGTTGACAGACGCTGTAACCTAACAACCGAAATGCGAATAAAAGTGGGACAAATTCTGCTAAAATATCTTCATAATTATTTTATTACTTCACTTCTTCAACAGTCCATACTTCACAGAATATGGCTAGGCAACAAATATTATTCATGAATAGAGCTGAAACGGCGCTCGGTGACTATGGGTTTAGTATCCCAATCAAGTTTACAATAATAGCACTGTAAGGAAAGATAAACATTAAAACCCAGTTATACGTTAGTTTCGTACACTTTGACGTTCCCTGCAAGCTACAGAAAGAACACAAATGTAGTCATACGTTATTATTTCTTTTTCATTCGTTAGTCGCAAGTGTCAAAAATTCGTTTCATATATCGACCTAGTGGAAAAACACAATGAATGCAGATACATACCCTCACACAGAGCGTTGTGCAATCTAGACCGTGGTAACCATATGAATTGCGTCAGACACTTTAGTTCATTCATCGCTCGTCAACGAGTTTTGATGAACCTCGCCTCTCTGAAGGTCATTCATTCTGAGTTCCGATTGCGTAACAATAAGATGGTTGCTGCCTTGTTGTGAGGAGAGGCTCAATCACTGAAGAGTTGGAGTTTCCAGCAGCTGATTCATACAAATGGCTCTGTTGCGTCATTGGTTGGTTTGGCTAATTCGAGGTCTTCTTCTAAAAGTTTCTTTGGGGCCTTAATACGACAAATACAAAGCATACTGTGTATCCGAACCAACTTAACAAGCCCGCCGACATTAACTAAACCTAATTGAGTGTAAATAATTGAATTGTGGATAACCTCAATTGCCAACTGAACTGTACCACTCAACAGACTAATTTAATCTCAACAAGTTACCCATCAACCTCATTAAAATTTACGGAATAATTAAATTTTTCAAGAGTGACGCCTGAAATTGTGATAGAAATTTTCGAGTGGAAAATCAAGCCCAGTTTGTTGCAAGTAATCTAGCGGGAACTTACCTATCCTCAACTTATTGATGTTCATTTCACTTGTGTTCATTTCCGACCACTACATACCTGTGAACATGGTATAGATGGCACATATCGAAACGTTACGTAGAAATCACACAACAAACTGTCCTATTGATCGTGGGCACTATAATGCATGAATTGAATTTGATGGATTGAACCGAACAGAGTAGCTCAGGTGCAGAACGTCCGTAAGAAGAAGAAAGACTCTGGTAGTTTGGACACTGGAAACAAAGGACTATGCAAACGTACAATGTCCGTTAAGTATTATTATGAAAGAAAGGTTGAGAACTGGCTGTATACTCATGAGGTTTATTGTACTATAAGGAAATTGTTTCAAGAAATTAATACCATAATATTACCGGAAAGTTCGTCGGAAATGAAAACGTGGCTAACGACTTTATTTTCGGCCCTTTACTCTCAGGCAACCTACAACAGAACAGATGTGAAAATTGCTGACGAGTAATAGCGGATTTTGGTTTTTAGATAAACTGAACATTATCCACAACTGGTCGCAGCTGTTGCCTTCTCTTGGACTTTCCGATCGGCCATTTTCGAAAAGAAGCATTAGACTCGGGGTTCACTCTTGTTGGAACTTGTCAGTAATGCATATCCTTGTTACCGCCAGACTTCTAGTCCCGGCCGACCTAAACCAGACTGGCTGGTCTGTCGACAGTTTTGTCGCATACGTTTGAAAATAGTCGCATGTGCACGAAGGCCACCTACCTGAAATAACGAGTAGTATGAATGGTTTATTCATTTTTTGGGAAACTGAGGGTATGTGAAAAAAAATTGAAACATAACCACAAAGATAATATGATTTGTGAACTAGCCACCAGCTGTGACCATTACTCGAAAACACATCTTCAATCCGCAGTTCGACTTGGACGAACACTCATCTGTCTATTCACAACTGTGTAGAGAATTGTTTGTAAGCTGTCCCATAAAATGTTGGTTCACGAGTTTACTTTGTTTTCGTCCATGTTCTTTTTATCGACAGCCTTTGTTTAGAGACTGTGTGCTGACATTCGGTCTGATTTCAGGCATGTCTAACAATAAGAATTGTCTCTTAATTGTTCCGATGAGTAGTCTAAAATATCAGTTGTAAAAACTGCCATTTTCGATGTTTATTATCAGATTTTACAGTTACGTAAAACGTGTGTGCACTACTTATTGAATACGGAATAGGTAGTTCAACGGCTGGGAAGCAGTAGGGATATTTTGGTCAACGCGAATCTGATGTTACTCACAATGAATTACAGTATTCACATACCAGTAGACTTCCGACCAGTTTTGTTCAAAGTGACATACTAGACCTGAGTTTTACTCTCGTTGGTAGCAGCAACACTGTGATAGCCCTAGAGTGGCACTGTCAAACTTTGAATGTAATTGGAAAATATTATTACGGTATTACCTTCTTTCTAGTATGGAACACGTGGGAATTAATTATGTGGAATACGATGTCTTGAACCATTGTATATCTCTGGTAGCAGTTATCCCAGCTTACCCGTCTTTGCAGACATGCAAACACCCAAGAACAAAGAGAATCTAGGTAAGCTACTGTTGAGCTATGACAACATCATTGTGCTGGTAGTTAACGATGCGATATCCGTGCCAAATTTCATCCCACAATCGGTTCTAATAACCTAATCCGGAACCTCACCTTCACATGGCAAATCGTTAGAATTTAATTATTTCTTGCCCTCTGGGCAAGTTCATACTATATTAGATTGAATTTTATGTGTAAGTATTTTCGAGAATACATGCCATAACTAAACGTATTCTAAATATGCTAATACTTGTCATGCTACCCCTCAGACGTGTAAATTCTCGGCGATTTAAAACCAAAGCAGCGTACCAATATTCACTTGTATTTTCTTAAAAAAGGACCGTGAAAATGTGTAATTTGTACTGGTCATGGCTCTTTCCCTTAGGTAAATCTTTGAACTCACCATCAGTTCAACATTGAAAATCTACGTCCTAAAATGTTACTCTGTTGTTGTCACCTACTTTATGCTGTATAACATAGTCTGAAGTGCACTAGTGACCTCAAGTATCACAGTCCTGGAATTATCGCTCTTTATGTACTGACGAAATATGGTGTTTGTCTGGCGGCCAAAGATACCGCACTTGTGACGATTGACAGAATAAGTGTATTCCTAGTTTCCTTGTTAATATAGCAGTAAGCAGCAGACCTAAAGACGAACTGGTTGATAAGCCATTGTTCTGACCACAGTGTTCAACAGTAAGACTGAAAAAGACGGCGTAAATTGTAATGTTTTGAAAACTCCTCTGATAAGCTAACAACAACACCGACGTCAAGTGATTGGCTCTACATGCGATTAAACAGAATGTCAACTTGCTCACTTCATGGTATGACTGTGAGTATGGGGATAACGTTTAGAAAAACCAAGTTGTGATTAATACTCTTTACTGAATTTGCAATGCACATGAAATCAGAGATGTCTGTTAGACCAAATGATATCAATCTTATTTTGATCCATTCCAGTAAGTCCATTGGTCAAGGATGAAACGACCGTTTGTGCAACTCAAGGGTCGGTGTAGGTGCACTCTATCTACATAATCGTTAGGGAGAACACATGAACAAAGTGTGATTATTCCTGCCGGTCTGACAGATTAGAATGTATGTGTATCAGTTGCATTTGAGTTTCTTACTATAAGGAACAATTTGAGCGTCCTTTTCTTTAGGAATTCTTGTGTTGACCATCAAAAAACAACTGTTCACGAACTGTTCTTTTTGCGAACTCGTGAAGCATTCAGAAGATGCCAATACTTAAGCGAACACGTGCTAATCAGGAATTAATCGGCTAGCTCAATAACGTTACAATGAGATTTTTGTTTCTGTGGCTAGTGTAATGTACAACCGAAACCAGCAGGCGCTCACGAATTTAATTTTAATTGGTGACGGAGTGTGCTGCTGTGTTCTCGGCGCTGTTTTAGTTTTAGTTTGTGTAAGTCGTGTGCATGGCTTACTGGGCCTTTGGATCATGCCTGTTCTTGTTGTTTCCTTTTACAGGACTGTTGTTAGAACCCCTACTTCGGAAGAACGCTGTCCCCCGGTGTCTCCACATTACCCCAGAGTTGGTCTGCAGGTGTTACTCTCTTTCAACATTAAGGTATGCAACCAGATGAGGACAAAGTGGGCTTCAAAAGTGCAGTTCAAAAAATTTATCATTTTGCGAAGTAAAGTGCGTGAAAAGACCTAGAACTACATGACAGCAGAATACACAACATTGTAAACTTCAACGACCATCAGATGTGGGCACAAAATCAGTCTTATTAGGGAGTTTGACATCGTAGCCGTCAGCTATTTTGTAATCACCATACATATTTGTGAACTGAGGGTTGAGTACTTATACCATCGAATTATAATTTCTCATGTCGAATTCAATGGCTCCATCAAAACTTCTTCCTAACGAATTTGACTTTGAACCGAAAACCATTGATTATCTTGCTCAAAACATTCACACCGTCCAATACAACACCCACTTTGGCAAATGCCAGCACATTGCAAGCAACTTCAATAAATATGCCTCAGTTTCTGTATGAACCGTTTAAAGGATGACCAGATAAAAAACTGCGTTCGAAGCTTTTTTAGAGTAGCAGTAAACATCACAATATCCACACAACACGATGATTTCAACAGCTTACAATAGGCATGAAGTAATTAGGGGTGAAAGTCGAACATTCTCTAAAACTCTACAAAAGAATCAGCAATGTGTGCAAACCAGGAGATTTCCGTACCGTAAACTAACGCTCTTGAATCCCCCACATACATCTCCCACTTGGCCATACCGATAATTAGCCTAGAGGTTGGTGTCTGGACTAAGTACAAATCTAAACACTCATTCGTTTAAACTAGCGTGCACATCAACACAGACGTTGGTAGTGATCGTCGTTCACGTTGACTGCACTCAGTTATTGATTTTGTTTATATCACGCCGTTCTCACTGCTTGATTTTCAACTAACAAATTTTTCGATCGATTTATCGAAAGTGAGCAATAGGCATGCACGGCGCGTGACGCAGTGTATTCCAGCGACTTCAAATAAACCGCATTCTACACATGTTATCTAGTTCTGATTCATCCGGTAAGCATAGGTGCTATCTAGACATGAATAAATTTGAAGGGCTTGTATTTCATTGGACTTAACGTTCACACTTGTGCAAGCTATCATGAATAATAGTTCGTTATACAAGAAAAATAGCTTCATCCTCGACTGTCCTTCTGACAGTCTAAGCGGTAACCGGAACTTTATTCTGGATGTCTTTCATGTTTTGCGTTTGTCACTCCCAACTCTGCACTCCAAAATGTTCTCCATCCATCTCAGAAAACAGTAGATAAAAATTACAAATTATTTTGTGTTGTATGTCATGGAAACAGATTTATTACAGTTGAGTAGTTCAAACCTTATTGAAACAGACTCGAAAAAGGTTGATGATGTACTATGCATGCCAAAAATTCGAGTAAGTATATTGCTTGGATGAAATTCTCATCGGTTGAGAAACAGTGGGTTTGTTCGATACGTAGTTCATGATAACCAACATTCGTGTACATTGGACATGATTTTACTTAGATGTATATGTATAAAATTGCATTTCACTGCATGATGTTCCCTTTTTTTAATCAATCGGATTATTAACTGATTTTCATTCAACACTGATAACGGATGCTGCACTTAAAAATAATTTCCAGGTGGTTGGTTTCAAAAGGAAACTTCAGATTTCCTGTTCAGAACCCATCAATAATCCGCATTCTAATGAAGCAAACGTGCTGATCATTGAGCAGTTAATCTCACATCGTTCAGAGCTGCTGAAATCGGAGGTTTTGATTTAACTAAGAAATCCAAATGCTGAGGTTATCGACCAGATGAGGTGACATAAAGTAAGATAGTTTCTAATCGGGGTGATCGGTAAATCGATTGTTGCTCTCGAACGAGGGTAGGTGATTGCTTTGACAGGATAATTTGGTCCGATACATAGCTTGTGCAGTTTTAAATGCTGCTACATTATGAGAACATAAACCGCAATGAAAATGCCGATGCTGACAAGATTACACAATACTGGTAAGCTCAAAGAGGAGCGGAACTCGAACCACGCACTTGCTTCCATAAGTGACAAGATCAAATGCCACAGTTAATCTGCTGTTAAGCGTACATCCCTTGGCTGATTTACGCTTCTTATTGGCCACCTGGGAAGCTACTTACAGAAGACGTTGAATACGACATGCATAAGTATTTCATTTCAGTCATTCCTATAGGTTCATTTGCAGTTGCGTTGATAGGTACATAAACATGTTTTAGCGAATGATCACAAACGGCTGCCCTGTGAGTGGCACATTCGGTCGTGCGTATAAGAAGGTAGACGAACAAATGAACGCAGAAACCGGCGTCAACAACTTTCAAGCCTATCTTGTAAACAGGCCACGATATCGACTAGATCACTTCGTTCACTATGCTGCTGCAGCACGCAGCTCCGAGCTCACGATCATCACATAAACCGTGTTGAACAAACACAGACAACCAATGCTCTGTGAGAAAACCTGATTAAGGCCCCTCAAGTTCCTCAGCAGTGACCTTTTGACTGTAAATCGAACTCTTTAAATTTCTGTCACTGTGCCTCGTTTTTACATAAGCTGCCTAATTTAGTATGCGGTTGACCAGATAAAGCAGTGCTAACATCTCGCCTTGCTTTTTTAATGAAGTAGATCGAGGGAGTCCTGTAAATTTTGTTTATTCAAGTGTTCACCAGAACATCTGGACTAGTCTGTTGACTTAGCAGAAGAAACTACTTGAGCGTCCGACCTGAAGCACAGAAGTACACAGTCGCCAGCTCGATCTGTTCTATTGGTGCGTGAGGTCACATGAAAACGATCTGCCGTCACAGCAACAAACAACCATTGTTTATAGAATAATGCATGCAAAAAAAGGTTATAACGCAAATCAGATGTGGTACGCTATCAGGAATGATCTTGTAAAGGAACAGTGAGAATAGATGGGCCACATTCGTAAAACGCTGCGAATACTTTTACTCAGAAAACTGAAGTAGATTTGATTATGGTCCCCATAAACAGTGCCATGTGATGAATTTGTAATACGCAATCCAAGCACACGATCGTACCAACCGCGTCTAAAAGATGAAGCACCCACAATGTCCATCTGAACCCATTGCCTAAACATCATACAGCACTACCGTTTGTTGTAGTGTTAATCTCAATTCATTGGGTTAGAATCTGACCAAAAATAAAATCTATCCGCACGGTCGAACTTCTTCCAACAAGGAATTAATTTCAAAAGACAATATCGTATATGTTGCAGTGTCTAACTATCTAATGCATTAATCCAATTCAACGGCGTCCAACAAAGTCTGATAAACTATGTTTTAGAGAAAGAATGTTATGATGTTATTTAGGAATGTGGTCAGTCTGTAATAATGTGAGTTATGCATTGCTAGAATGAACGTCGGTAGGGTTTTATGCTAAATGTAGAGTTGCACACCTCTGTTTCTTGCAGATATTAGGTTTCAGTTTTGAATCTGAGTGACAAATGGAAATGACCCACATCTTGGCTTATCAACTTGAAGTCAGCCAATCAAAATTGCCCAGACTGGTGGTTCATGGTCCCGAAATATACGTTTTTGAATACTCCCTGATCGCTTGCTACACTTACCAACTATATATTACTATTTTTTATGGTTCTAAATATAGCCTGTTAGAGGGCGACGAGAGGACACGGAAGGGTAAGTGGGTGGGGCGAAATTTACACAAGTATGAAAAAAATGTGTGATTTGTGTTAAACCATATTCAATATTAGCAAGTAGTTGTCATGGTTGCAGCATGTTCGGCCTTTGCAGTAACTTTTGACCAAGTTTATAACTTCATAGTAGAGTATGTGAAATAATATGGCTATCTAAAACTTTTCCGCTCTCATTGCTCATAAACAACATGTGAACTAGAAGGGCATTACGGTTAGAAAGTAGAAAGGAAGATTGAGTCAAAATAACGAGGCTGTAAGCTGATAATTTGAAACGGTTGGTACCTTGCTTACATAAAAGCATGCGGGGTACCGTTTACCTAATGACTTGGCATTACAGCTTTCTTCAGAAAAAACATACTGACCTCTTTTTAAAACAGCCAAACTGGGTAGACCGTGACGTAATTTATTCTCTTGCGAGCTGATCCGTGGTCATAACAAACAATGGCACACACCATTTCGTTGAACCATATATAACAAAGACATGTTTACAGAGTCTTAACCAGTCAACTGACACCAGTTTTTGAACGTTATATTGGAACGGCTCTCATAGTATCTTAATCTATGGATGCACATCTGTATACTCTCAGTCTTTTGTGGTTTATGACCAAATGATCCCTGCCTCGAGCTAACTCACAGAGAGAGACGAACCTTTAGTGATCTACCTCGCAGTGTTTTGCTTTCACAATACAAACAAGTTTAATAGGTCATTCTTAATCAGTGGATATGTAGTGACCCGGTCGACTGATTCCAGAAGCAAGTATTTCATGTCAATTTATTCAGTGCCATCATCCAAGTGCCGACACCCATTAACGATTAAAGTCCAAACCCATATGCATTTATCACAAGCTACGTTATGAAACATATATTTTACATGTACTTAGTATTCACCTACCCAGTCACATTAAGACAGTGTTTTTGAAACTGAACAATCAACTTCGTTGACGTAATGGGCACTGTGATAATCGGGTTGTACGAGCTTCACATTGTCTATGAATAATCGTCAATCTCCTTTGTCAAACCGTCGATCCACTGTGACAGCTTCATCTTTGATTGGTTTCTTTAGGTAAAATATTTCGAGTATTATTTGAACCAGTAAATTTTATATGAGCTATCAAATTCACTGTCTACGTGATCACACAGGATACTTATTGAGGCCTACCGATCAGATAACGAATGCTGTTTGTTCGACCATTGAAATATAACATACACACGCCGATTATCATAACTCTTCCACTTTACGTGGTGCGCAATGGAAAAGGAAACATGAGTTTTATCTTTTTTGATGAATGTAACTGGTTTGAATTTCAGGGTAGCTATTCTTTTGTGCTTGGTCACATCAAAAGGAGACGGTAGATCATTGATTTGGGACCATCACTGAAATACAGTTGAAACTTTATCACCCAGTTTGACCAAAGCCCATACAGAGTGAAAACCAGGTGTGTACTGCCAGACCCGAGTTACCAGTAAACATCAGAAGAAACCCAGCATTTAAAGGTTGATCGAAGGGAGATACTAAACGAAACAACGTCATGTATCAATCAGTTACTTAATGTTTGTTCGTTAGGTCTGGTTGTCTGGTGATGGGTTGTTCGGTCAGATGTTAACATATTCTGTTAAGCTTAGTGAGTTTGTTTCTCAAGTAATAATCTTATGATACCAATGTATATGTTGAATGTCCGGAGATATGCTTCATATGATCTAACAGTCTTCGAAGTAACCAACCCAATAATTGTTAGCAACTGTTGTTTTTGCAACCGATAACGAAATAATCCTGACTTCCTATATGACGATTGCAGAGTTGAATCCCGAACTGGCCATCCCTACTTGAACAGCGCAAATAGGGGAAGAATATATGAACGTAGACTTATGAGACATGCATCGACACACATTTAATTATATGCAAAAAATATTCGACAGTCACTTTTGTGAAATGACTGTTATTCATCGAGCCATTGTGGTGTTTAACAATCATACTGCTAACAACTCTGGTTTTCCTAGCAGATATTTGAGTCGACCTACATAAGCCTTTGATAAACTGAAAAGGAACACAAACCTATAGGCAGTTCTCATTAGAACGTACATCCTACGGTACAATTATGAGACCAACCACTATTTTACGGGGAGTGCTACGCTATCGGCTAACAAAATGTCTGCTTGTGGTAGCCACATACTAAATATCTATTCCCATCATCACAGTGAAATAATCTGATTGTCGTGCACCCTTCTTGAATCCCGCTAGAATGATTAAAAACTGGCCGCTATACGATTACTAGTCCACCCACCTGACCACAGAGCTTTGGCAACCTAAGCAAGAAGTAAGCAATATTCTGACGACACCAGCGTTGTTGAAAAAAATTGCGTTACACCCAGATGTTACTTGAAAGGATACACAAGAGAAGGTTAACCTGCTGTTATAGATTGATAATCAGTTCTGGTGTTTATAATAAAGAATGGTCAATTAAATCGGAAGCGAATCCCAGTTATTCATGGACAGATAAAATGAACCTAAAAACTGTTATATTTTCCCTTTCAAGCCAATGAATTTGAACCCACGGCAGATCGATAAGCAAAATCTTATAACAAAATGTCTTGTCCTAAAATTTTCCCAATACCAATCTCCACTGGTAAGGAATGATCAAAACGGCTACCACTGAATTCAGACAACAGAGAAGGAAGCAAGTTACACCTACTAACCTCTACAACGACAGGGTGTAAGTTATCAACAAAAGTACCCCTGCGCGAATTATTCCAATGATGACCATAAGTGTAATAGGAGGGTGATGATAGTACATTGAGGAGTCAACATCTGCTTTGGTGTGGAACACAATGATAGTCGACCAAAACTGATTAATATTGTGAGTACAAACACGAACTTTAGAGAGGCAGATATACTGACATTGAACAAAATCCTGCTTGTTATACTAGCATATCGAACATTTGTTTATTACAATTGATAAACGAGGTGAGAATAACACAACGTTACGAGCAAGCTGTAATATTCTACGTCTCAACCACCGGAGGTGGTTGCGAAGCTTAAGAACGAACAGTTG
>JTDE01000143.1:132445-146294 GCA_014338405.1 Paragonimus skrjabini miyazakii
GTTCGTTTCACCCTGACAACTATGTTTCATATAAACGGTTATGTAATTAGACTGATGATGAATAACCAAAACGAGCTTGTTCGCTACACTATTGCTTCCTGATAACTACCCTGGGGATTTTTAACCATTTCTGTGTTTCATAGAATCGACTGCCTTGATCCCAGAGGCTCTTAATTGTGTTTCCAGAATAACATAGTTCGTCTCTTAATCGTACACCTAATATGGTCTGACGGCCACGGATAATGACATATTTTGGCAAATGTTCAGACCTTGGTGACTCATTCGTTGTAGAGCTACTGACAACGACTGGTCTATCATTTATCAATTATTTAACGATCACGTTTTGCTCTTTATTTGTTTTCCGCGCCAATTGTCCTGAAGTGCTCCTAGCTGCACTAGAAAACAGCCAAATGATTGTTCCATATATCATTCGTAGGAAGCTATAATCGATTTCTGTCAAATCAGTCATATGTACTTCAACACATGACCGCATAACCAAACAGACAGACACTCCTACTTCTAGCATGAGTACTGTTATAATTGCTGTCCGATTGTCTGTACCGGATGTGTAACGAGTTTACAGAAGCATCATACGTACGCGCACAAAGTCGCTGGAACCTCGTGAGAGCAAACTGGAAACCGGTTGCAGTACAACACCAGATAGAGATAAACATGCACGGCCATTATGAATACTAGTATGCCCGTTCTTCCATACCTAAGTACTACACACTCAGCATTGTTGGCGTATGTAAGATCTAAAGTCTTCTTCGGATTAAGTTATGCCTTTTCCATTAGAAGTTACTCCGGAGGGTTTTATGAACAAAAAAGATTTTTGAATTCGGTCGTTTTGACGCAGTCAACTGCAGTAAAGTCAGACTAGGTTAGTTGTCATATCAGCATTCAACTGAACTCTTGCCTGTTAGTGACAGGACATGCTATACGAGTGGAGACAGTAACATATTTATAATCTCCTACACGAAAGAATAAAATGGACAATGAAAAAGACATTGATTACTCTCCGACGAACTTCTTATGCTTTAATATACAAAGCCTTCAACAATTTACAGAAAATATACTAGCGCGGACTATTTGGTGAGGAAAACTCTGGTCCGTAACTTCATGTGTCCACTCACAAAATGTGTGCTTCATTCACACTGATTGTGCCAATTCTGAACACCTCTTATCGTCTGCAGATTCATCGGGTAATGAACGTCATCAGTACATTATAACCAAAACTTATATTGTGTAGAATGAAAACTGGTTTCAAGATGTTTTATATGTTCTAATCAACCAAACTGAAAAGGCAGGAGCAATCATATATTTGCGGGTGAACAGACGCAGCTAGAAACCGTTTCCAGTGGTCATTGTACCCACTGCTGGGTTCTACTTTGTTGTTCTCTCATTTTTTCTTCATCAGTCGGCTTTATATATCATGGGTGTAATATATTTTTGAATGTAAACACCATACGATTCGAGGTGTCAAAGTGCATGCTTCCACCAAGGGAATCAGGTTTCACTAAAGTGATCAGATAGATACATCACAGTTTGGGAACAGGATTTCAGGCGCCAATGTGCGACAGTAAGCAACCCAATTTTTCATGGTTTGATCTCATTCGGGATCTACTTACTTAATAACGATCCATACATCAAGTTTGACTGCTTAAGTTATAGGGATTTTTGGTGAAAGCTTCCTCCGGAATAGCTTCCAAACTGCTTCACCTGAGACCGCATAATTTGAGTGACTGGTATGGACCATTGGTAGATTTGGCAATACTAGCTTATTAGAGTCACGTTCAAAAGACACTTTCGAATATCAACTAGGTTAACACACCTTATAAGTACGCCATCAGTGGATAAGCAAATAACATTTACAAATTCCTCATTTTGAAAGGTCATTTGGGCCAACTGCATGAACAGATGAACTTTTCACGCAATAGCATAATTTATACGGCAGAGTTTGCATGTGCCCGTGAAATCATTATGCCTGAATGTCACGTTCTTACATTATATCAAACAGCTCCCTAACTGGAGGCATCTATTACAAAATACTCAGTTATTGACAATAATTGTATTCTTAATGTTTCTTTAAGGTTTACTAAACGTTTGGCTTTGCATGCAAAATACTTCAAAAAAGTATACGATTGTTACAACTAAAAATTTAAATTTTCCGAGCTCCTGGAGTAGCTTCGTAGCTCAGCTGGCAGAGCGCTTGCCACGTTGAAGCATGGTGTTTCTGTCGCTGGTTCGAATCCAGCCGAAGCCCTGACTTTTCACAATTGGGTCTCATCTAAAATTCAAGGAAGAAAGTCGGTTTACGTTTGACGCATAATCAAACAAAGGTAATTTATATCGGTTTATTGGTAGTCAAGTTGAGCCAGTCAACTCAAGGTCTTCATTGTGAATGTTCTCCACAAAAATATCCACTGATTTTCACCATTTAAAAGTATGACGCTTTGGTTCTAATCACAAGTGGAATTGTAACACAACCAGAGTGATTTACCGCGCCGCAGTGAGTTGGCAGTTAGCGAAGTTAACAACAGATGTTCCAGACACCTGAAATACCCATTCATGTTTGATATATAGTTTCACCTATACTTGCGGATGCAAATATATCAACTGCCTGCTGAGTAAAACTGGCAGGCGTATTGATTAAAACAATCTGTGTTGGCTATACAAAACAGGACTGATTTTGTTCGAATAGCAAACGGGTAACTCACACAAAATGAAACCTTAACACAAAATTAGATCAACACGTTGCTTTTAATACCCCCCTAAAAATAAAAGAGCCGAACTCTGTTGAAGTTTTTATCAACTGCCAGTGCACGCAGAAGCAAACAGCTATCGGTCTGCCATTCATTTAGCGAAAACGTGTGTCCGTCGTCTCCAACTTCGAATGTATTGCCATTGTTCTACTTTGAAACTTTCTATCTTTGTTTTTCTGCTGGTTCAGGAAGTCCCTAGCCACCCTTGTCACAAACAACATTTCACAATCGCGTGACGTACCGACATAAATTTCACAACGTTTTTATATAAAGTCGTACTGACTTCCTTTCACACATTCATTCTATACAGACCACATCACCTAGAAGACTGTGCTGATCTGCTAGCCACTAAGATTTCAAATATACAATCAACATTCCTACCAACCGTTGCAACATCGGGTCGTTTTTTAACAGCTAACCCCACGTTAGTGTGGAGGCGGACGAAATAAATGCGTATAAATTAAACAATTTAGACTTTACTGTCAAACGTTTTAGCGAATGTTTTGCTGTCACTTGCAAAGCAGTTTGGTAGAGGGCATCGGAATTTCACAGTTTTCAATAATCATGTGATAGTTATCAAAAATCGTTTGAATTGCGATTTACTTGACTTGATCCTTCCTCAGTGCTATCTTTGTGTATCAAACTAATAGAGGTCAGTCTATGGGTCCTACCCTACAACCTCTGTTTTGTCTGTAAAACCAAAATCAATCAATCCGAACTGTTCTATCGGTTTTGATCTTGTGCAGTCTGATTTGTTTGTTTTTCTGGCGTAATGATGGTTCATTGAAGTATGCTGCGCTTATCTGTTAGTGGGTCACTTATTTGCCAAATTTCGCGGTTGTTTAGATCCAAGACGAAATCGTTTCTGCATTGCTTTTCGAACTTTTCACTTTTATCCATTTTCTCCTTATCTGATTCCATCTCCCAACCCGTACTGTTGAACTGTTTTGTTCGGCTAATCGAGAGATCGGTCCCTTTGTTGACGAAGTTTCCTTTGGTGTGTGCAATGGACGCTATTTCATCCACTGACTCTTTGTATCTAGCGGCCTTGTCAACTCTTTCATGAGTTTCAACTTTTTGTTCATTAGCGTTTTGTCGCATAAATGCCATTTAATCATTGGCTACAAAGTGAACCTTGTTTAAACAGTTTAGTGTTGGTCTCACTGGTACATAGGAGAATCCCTCGTTTTCCGTTAGCGCATCAAACAATTCACTCATCTAATGGACAGTTTGCAGTTAGTTAACTCGTCTTGACTTTACTCCCTGTTGTTGTAACAGTCAAAGTTGCTTTGATACCAAGTTGACCTTATTTTCAGTCACATTTTCTGTGTTGCCTCGCACGTTGTTCATCACGCCGTTTTATATATTTTTGGTAGCACATTATTTTGTCCATTGGTTTTGTAGAATCGAGGTCTTCAGGAGAAATCGATATTAAGGTATGTTACGATTCCCCTGTTTGATATTGCTCTGTTTTGTAGCCTAGTACAGTATTGCTCCAGCTGCAGCTTCTAACTATGAAACCCGAACGGGTTGATTAATTGATGACATTTGAGCCATTCCACACTAAATATTCCTTCTACCGTTATCCACATGTCGCACAAATTTAGTAATGAAACCTGGTCTTATAAACTGCGTCTTGTCAACCGAATTATATATCCTTCAAAAACAACAGCTAGAGTTGGCCGCCTCAAAGTCTATAGCATGTCAATCAAGTAAAGTGGTTATCGGTCTATAAGGAGAGTATATATTACCATGGCAATGAACATTTGTCAAATTTTTCCTTACCATACATCCGCATAAAACCTAAACTCCATTCCACAGTCTTGAAACATTTTACAAATCACAGCGGTCAGTGCTTTCAACAGGTCAGCGGCCATTCCACGAATTAATTATTTTTACGTTCACTTGGAAGTGATCGATGCGGTTCTACTCTATTTCTTTCAGGTCTTTGTTTCAAGTGTGATCATAAATATATAACAATGAGTAGATCTCAGGCAAGGTGGTTCACAGCGAACATTCGGAGTAGATCATTTATGTAAGAAGATTACAATTCTCTCCTGCATATAATATGTACTGGGGAAAGTTTCGCTCCATTGTTTCACTGATAACCACCATTTACTTGACGATTAATGAATGTTGTGCACTCATTTTGTCACAATTTCTTGTACAACCTTTTATGTGACCACCATTAGTTCCTTGAACTCAACATCTTTCCGCCGTACTCTGCATACTGACAGACAAAAATGAATAAGTTTTGGATGCGAATGTAATGCGCAAGCGGAACAAGGGTATGGCAATTGTAAGTCAACAAGTTAGATAAATGTGCACGCGTCTACAGATTACATGGGGATTAACCAATGATTGTGTGCACATTCTAACAACAAAGGAGGCTGATTTTTTACTTCATGTTTTAGTTCTTATCGGTTTGTCTAAAAAACTGAGCTGATATTTGTTAATCACACCGCCAGCGGTCGGAGTTTTGAAGACTATTACATCCGGTGATCAAACGACAGCCACCTGTAGGAAGCAGTGGGAAAAAGTGACTGAAGGAACAGTTAGTACTCGACTACTGTAAAACGATGATTATGAAAATTTCAATTTGAACATCACCCACAATTGATCGCAGCTGTTGCATCCCCATAAACTTTCCCATCGGCCTCTTTCGAACAGCAGAAGCAGTAGACCCGAGTTTCGTTCTCATTAGAGCTCGTCAGTAGTGCATATCATCGTCACTGCCAGGACTAGAACTCCGGCCACGTTGTTCATGAGGCAACCGTGTTTACGACTGCCCATCGACCTCACATTAGCATGACCGAATTATCATATGTGAATGCTCAACCACTTTTACTTGTGAGTAATGATCAGGTTGCCGGATCGTCTCGAAATGGAGACACACAAGCGAAAGTGATTGAGCGTTCACATATGATAATTCGGTCGTGCCTAACGTGAGGCCGATAACGCAGTGGTAAACACGGTTGCCTCATGAACAGCGTGGCCGTGGTTCAAATCCTGGCAGTGGCGATGATATGCAATACTGACGAGCTCTAATGAGAGCGAAACTCGAGTCTAGTGCTTCTTTTCGAAAGGGGCCGACTGGATAGTCTATGGGAATGCGACAGCTGTGATCAGTTGTGGGTGATGTTCAAATTGAAATAAACCAAATCCCCGACTACTCATTAGTGATTATGAAAATGACATTCGCAACAACGGGTCGCACTAATATATACGGGTGAATGAACATGATCAGCTCATATGTGGGAAGGTACAACGGTTGAATGCACTTGGTTCGTTGTAAGCGTATGTGAGTCTTGCTCGTTGAGTACTGAAGAGTACCGGTTTACGATTTGTGTTTAAGTGAACTGATAACCGTAAACAGATATTTGTTAATTCATGTCCACTGTGACTAAACTCAAATTTTCCGAAGAATTTACTACGTTACAATGTACTTGGAGACATTTGTTGGCAATCATCCAATAGGAACATTTGAACTGATAGTAGTCAGACATGCATTGGTACGTGACTTTGTGTGCTTGCAACGCATACCCGGTTGCACAAACACACGCTGGGACAACCGCATACGCACACTGCACACAAACATAATCGGAGTAGGCTGTCCAAAAGGCCGCCGGTTTTGAAACACTTTAAATGTTATTCCAAATTTCTCACTGACGAATTTGAAACATCAAAATAATAGATGAACCACTGAGCAGTGGCACGTGGTCTCCGGCCTCGATTCTCCTCGATTTAATGGACATCGTGCGTTGAGAGGGCGTGAGGGCCTGCAAACAGTTTGTTTCACATATTTTGTACGAAGGTCAGTTTTTAGCGCGCACGAAGAAAGTACGGAGTCTATTTGTCAGCTTAGCTGTCTGATAAACAATTGTGTTAGTTATTCAGCATAGCCGTAGATCTCCCAACTTTTGACTTTCAACCGATAGTCTGGAAAACTGGTGACTATGTCGGCGTTCGGAAATATACGTGAATTTTTTGGTCACTTGGGACAGAATTTTCAAGCAGTTCTTCGAGGGACTTGGCACAGCAATGCATCTGATCAGGTGCCGAAAGCTGGTAAGCTCAATACAGTTATACTTGCTGATGCGGTTATTGATTTGACGATTCCTGTATTATACTGCAGCAGTAAAATTAAGACATTACCGCATGGCATTTAATGTTCAGATAACAACGTTTTGGCTAGTCTATTCCAACTTTGGTCGTGATAGTTATGAATATACATTTAGACAAATTTAAAGATACTACAACTTAAATCCTGAAACAAATTTTGTTCAGCTCACTTCTAAAATACACTACAAGTTAACGTTTCGCTCATAAGTAGTGTACAGCTCGGTCATGCCCGGGATTTGTCACCCGGTTTACATTTTCACTAGATGACTTGTTGACTACTGAGTGTGTGATATCATGTTGGACAAGACCGATTTATTATATCCAAACTGTCAGCAAAACGCCTGGAGGTAATGCACAGGTTATCACGTCTTGTCTTGTGGGAGGTAATAGACATCCAACTGCCTACATTCAGATACCTCACAGCCACAAAGTTTAGTTTAGTTCAAACTACAGTTTTTGTTAGTCACGCTGAGTTAAGCATTTTTGTTCGATCTTTAACGGGGATAAAACTTAAATCGAGTGCTTTTATCGAAATCGGTCAGAAGCAATGTTCATTCAGCACTCTGACTATCTGACACAAAATGAAAATTCATCACAGAACGGTCGTCAAGAATGCGCACTGGTGAACTTTTCCTCTGGATGTGAAAGCTTTCAGCTGTCTGCTTCCTTCAAGGTTCTCTGCTAACAGATTGAATCGGCAGCTAGTATGCATGCAAACGAATGTGGCTGAGTTTGGATGCGATAGGGTGATTTAGGCGGGTTAATTGAACTAACTAGATGGTCATAATGACTGCTTCATAACCAGCGTGGACTTAGTTCAAATTTCAGCCGTGGCATAGATATGCAGGATTGATCAGCAAAATTAAAAGTAGAACTGGTTCTAAAAAATAAGACTGGATTGTTTACACGCACGTAACAAATTGGATCATGTGCCAAGAAATTTGATTTATAATCAACAAATTGCCTTTCCATTTTTCGGTAACCAGTGTACTACTTGGCAAATTTCGTGAAATCTGCAGTCCACTCTGACTTGAACTGATTATAGCCGACACATAGTTGAAGTGTTTTTATGTAGTTGATCTAGAAGTCTTCACGGTGCGCAAAAAGGCGTACTCCTAAAAGATTAGTTGAATGTTAATGTTATCAGGACTATTGCATATTCAATAATATCATGGTAAATATCAGTATCTCACAAAAGCTCTGCCGTAAATCAAACCTCAGAATTGACAGAGGTTTGCACTAATTTAACGAACTGCCAAGTAGCTTCACGAGTTGATTATGTCCACGACGAAATACTGTGTAGTCTATGTCCAGTTGTCAGATCACTTCTCATTATAGTAAATCGCACGTTAAAAATTGTCGGTGGATAGGAATACACTCATTGAACTGTAACTGCTTATTTTGTCCATTCAATATAACTGTCATTATCACGGACAACCCAAATCAATATGCGATTTTGGTAATAGCTCCATGAAAATCCCGTCTTGGGCGCTCACCTGGTATAGACTTGCTAAGAGAGGATGAGCAATCATCCATGTTGTGTGCGATCACATCAAATGCTTATTGTACTTTTGTGAACAGTTTCTACGATAAAGCATCATTCTAGCTCCTTATCATTACAATTTTATTCACAGTTATATGAAGACATAAGGTTTGTTTTTTCATCTTCATCTGTTGACCTCTTCAGATCACTTAAAGTAAACGGACTGCACATGAATAATTCGTTCATTATCTATTTTAAACCTTAATGTCCATTCAGTACATTTTATATTTAGACAGTTAAAAAATATCTACAAATAACTTAACATTCATTCTTCCAAATCAAGCGTTGTGTCACACTAATAAATTATACAACAACAATAGTCAGTGTGCCCGTTTAAAAACTATTTGGCGGCAAACTGGTAAGCAAGATACAACAATACTTTTTCAAATCAACTTTATGTGTACTCGATACACCTGGCATTGCGATGCTACCACGAAGCTGAGTTAAAGCTGTTGACTTTGTCAAGAATGCATTGCGTAAAAAATGGCCGACCATTTGTATATTGTCAATTGTTGAAAGTAACGTAGGGAGTTGAATATGAAGATATGAGTTAAAAGTAGACCGACCAAACTAGCATTCATATTTGGAAAGGGACGTATGACAGGCTGTTTATTTTTATATGCTTTCACATGGGAAAGCTTTTCACCTCAAATATAAACACAGGGGTTTTTAATGTTTGTGGGCCATAAGCAGGCAGGTCTATTGTATAGTAGTGATGAACGTTGAGAGTGGATTTGTTGTGAATTTCTGCTTGTCCACTACTTGGGAGTGCTCTCATAATTATTTCTGTGACACACCCTGTTTAGTTCAGGCAATAGATCTTCACTTCAAAAAGTTTTTCCTTTTGTACCAATATCCAATTTCTTCCATACTGGATGATAGATGATTTCTGTTTATCGAACGTTTGCCTAGTGGAATGTTATGTGCTTTACTTCTTTGCAAACCTATAATTTAAGGAATAATCATATGATTGAACTATTCTGTGAGGTTTCAGTTCGCGATTACGATGTGTCACCCCCAATGGGTCATATAATGTTTATATGTTTCACAACGTAGCTCAGTTCAACAAATCCGAAAGATATGATTACCGAAGTCCTGGATTTCATTTATTGTTGCAGTTTGTGTAAATATAGAACTTGTTAATAATTCGGTTTGAGTGAGAAAACGCTTGTTTCATTTCCGTTGAATTTGCTTAAATTGTACGACCACAATGAACTTAGTTACACCAAATTAAGGCATTATACTTACAAACCCTTAGCAAATAAAGTAAATCACCGTTTGCTTCACAGGTGCAAAATGAAGAAAACCTACGATGGTTTGCAGTCTTTTAAATGGATATGGATATATGAGCTGGCCGTAGGATTGAATCTCTCTTTCACTATATCTGGCCAGCGGAAAACCCCATTTAAACGATCATACTTAACCTTCTGATACACGTTCATACGAGAAAATGTAACTCAGTGCTTCCTCACTCACGTTAGGTGAGACCGAATTATGAGATTTTGAAACTCGGTTATGCAATTTCATTTCGTTTTTTTGAATTTAATCAGTCAGACGTTACCTAATATTAAAGAGAGCCAACGGTTTATTTCCGTAATTGTGTTCCATGACTAAAACGAAGTACTTTTCATCTGCTGGACTGCTAAGTTAACTAATTACCTTCAACTGGTTTAGCACGGTTCTAAGCTAATTTAACACTTTTATCTAGTGTTTGTTTGATTGACCGAACTCACTTTAGCTAGGTAGTGCATATACGTGTATTCATATGCACAGGTAATCATTACCCAAATCTTACTGAACTCACCGATACAAGTCTGCTAAATATAAAATCAACACGTTAAACATTTTCAGTAGATGTTAATTTGGTCTAGTCGCATATTTATAACTCTGCCGTAACTGTCAAGTTTTAATTTAATGCACACAGAAATCTATAATTCGAGAAGACGCAGATATTTTATCGGTTGTTTTATCCAGAGATTATTCTATTGAATATGAAATGTTCAACATATTAGACAAAACGTTTAAAGTCATATGGTTTATTAAGTCGGTGAAAAATACACACATCAACCTTTATCTTGACTGTAATACAAAGGCTCTTAGGTCTATTCAAAGAAATATGGATGGGATGTAAACCATCGGTAAGCAGCTCGATCAATCAAACATTCCGTGTGGACTATTGGGTGGTTTGCTAATGAGTGACTAATAGGCAAAATTTTTTATAGATTAGTATTTAATCTCCTGTGGAAAATATGTAAGTTATTGAAACTAATGTTGTGAGTATTTTCGGGTATGTTTTCCTATGTATTTTCTTGAAATATGATCTTTGAAAGTTTCAATAAGCAATCAGACGATTGATATTATGTTAGACTAATCGATATGCCCTCAACATCACACACTTAACAGATTAGTCAATTGTGAGAAACCTTTGGAGCGAATTCAGAGAAAGATCATTTCTTGTCTAGTTTAAATTATTTGTATCTTTCTGCTAGAGCCATACGACAGATTGATGTTGTTTATCGCTGGCTTTCTGGAGACTTTCTTGTGAGATTTTGTTATGGACTGTGGCGGCCGTTGAGTAGTAAACTCACATTGTACTTTAGGTTTAACTTCCGAGCATGACAAGCTCATAGGACTAATTAAGCTCAATAGGAAGTAATATACTCTTTTCTAATGGATGACCTAATGGGCATTGTGAATAAAAGTGACAGATGGTTGGTAAAATTTACGCATAATACGGCGAGTGTGGAACCGAATTAAAACAATATATTGTACGTATATTGCCAAAAAGCTCCCAATAAAAAGTTCCGAACAGCAAACCAGTTATCTGTTCCGAAAACAGCTGCATTTTAAAAATGAGATCAGCTTATGAACGAACTGCGATCAGGATTTGGAATGTTTGCTCATAAGTTCTCTGACTATAGTTCTTAATCCTTTTCCGTTATCACCCACTGTCTACTAGATTATCACCATAGCAGCCACGAGACAGTCCAAAATGTACTATGGCTAGAGCCGCCGCTCACCACAACAGAGACGTGGAATATTCTGAAAGAAAACGTTATTAAGAAGGTTAAAACTAAGCTGAAGAACTAGAAATGACATGCTTGCAGGCACGTCATTGACTGCGACGCACCACCATCCCGGATAGAGTCTCTAACCAGCTGTTGGAGTGATCACGAGGACCCCATCCGGGCAGGCGACACCTACCCACTTTGCTCAATGGAGCAGTCAAGGTCTTCGCATTTTGTGACCACGTTGTTGCTTGACCACCACGTGGTTTTACCCAACTGTTGGTGGCCTCAGCGTACAATGCCCGGTACGGTAAACGATTAGATGACATACGGAGTACGTGACCCAACCATCGCAAGCTGTGTACCTCGATTAGCTGACCAATTGATCGCGCCTCCCAAGCGTTCCGGAATACGCGTCGGCGAACGACCACGTTGCTCACGCGATTAGTTCACTTAACATGGGCCAATTGGCGGAGACAACGATGGTCAAACACAGCAAGCCTGTTGATGTCTTCTTTGTGAACAGGCCACGTGTCCGAACCATAAAGTAATATGGAATGCACACAGGCATTATATACCCTTCCTTTCAGCGACAAACGGACGTCTTTTCGACGCCACAGATGACGCGGTTTGGTAAACGCAACTCATGCCTTTGCTATCCTCGCTGATATCTCATCAGCACTATTATAGATTGACCAGGTTTTGCTACCCAAGTATGTGAGACTGTTCACAGTCTCAAGTGGATTATCTGCTATGAAGAAAGTAGAAATGGAATTACTTCAATCTTGAAGCAACACGTTGTATTTTGGAGAAGCAAAGTGTATTTCATAAAAATCAGCTCGGTCACTCACCTTGCTCAGCATGGTCTGCATGTTTTCGGCGGAGGGGTAAAGTAAGACAATATCGTCTGCATACTTCAGATCGGTCAACCGGGCGCTTATAAGAAGCTCAACACCAAGGTCACTGGACTGCTCAAGCGCACCCTCCGGAATGTCGTCCATGGCAAAATTGAACAGTAAGGGAGAAATCGAACACCCCTGACGAACACCACTAAAAGTGACGAACGCCTGAGGCAGTTGTCCATAAATTCTCTCTCTGCTTACACAGTCAGCATACAGTGATCTCAGGAGATTCACTTATTTACCTGTAACTCCTTTGCAAATAATACATTTCCAGAGAACATTATGAGCAACCGAATAGTAAGCAGCTTTCAGGTCTAGAAAGTCCATGGCCGTCGGCTGCCTGTAACGGTGCCGATGTTCCTAGATCCGTTGTACCCTCAACCACATCGAAATCTTGCCTGTTGCTCGTGTATCTGACTTTCCTTTGGCTTAGTGAGTCGACATAAAACCAGACCAGCGAGTAACTTGGACGCAAATTGTTTGTCACACTGACTTCGGACCCCCTTTTTGAAAATGGGAATTAGTGTTGATAAGAACCAATCCCGAAGTACCACTTCAGTTTCCCAAATCAACCTGTCGCCACCATCCTTGAAAAAAGAAGGAGGGAGGAGGTCTGGACAAGGAACCTTATTACGCGTCGATAAATTTAGCTCCAGAGCCACTTCTGCTTTCGACGGAGGGCCGTCTGGATTGCATTAACTGACAATTTTGGTCCTGTCGTCTACAAACTCTGCTTGAGGTTAACTGAACTGTTCTTCAAAATTTTCAGCCCACCTGTCAAGTCGGCGCGATTGACTGATGATATGTGAACCATATTTTTTACATATTCTCTCACTTACACTGACTCGACGACCAGTACAACCAAGGATGGGGAAAGAAAGCCTTCTGCATCCCTGTTAACATCCGAAAAGCTGTCTGTTGGAGCGTACGCTGATATGATGAATACACAACGCCTTTCTGATTTGCCTCGACAGACTTCAACCGACGTATTTAGTCCAACGGCGTAAAAGCGATTGCTTATTGGGATCCAGGCGAGTAAGCACTGCTCTGCTCTGGAACTCAGTGCCACTCTCAATCCAGCCTGACCACGAGATTCAGTTTCTGCATCACCAGAATCCATGAGAGAGAGAAACGCTCGGATCGACAGTTATCTAGAGGTGAGCTTAAGTGAATAATGGTGCTACAATAGTAGACTCGCATCTTCGACACGCAGCACACATCAAGCTCCATAACTGAGGGGGTGCTAGCCATAGCAGCTTGCTGGCCGACTTGTCGGAGAGTGAAAACAATGAAGTCGCCAAAGTTTGCCAGTGGTCTTGACCTCAGAAAATAACTATCATCCGAAGGCAAATGGAATACTGAAAACTTGAGATGTAAAACACTAAGAAAACGTCGTCTTGGATGAATGTCACTGTTAGAATAACGATAACTTCTGATACTTTCCGGTCGTTTATGCCGCGGAATGGGGTTGACTTGAGGGACCCCACCCCGAGTCTCTGACTCAAAAGTCTG
>JTDE01000143.1:146394-190372 GCA_014338405.1 Paragonimus skrjabini miyazakii
GGGGTTGACTTGAGGGACCCCACCCCGAGTCTCTGACTCAAAAGTCTGACCCACGAGACAAAAAGATACAGGGTTTTCTTTGGGGACCATACCCGGAACCAATGACCCAAGAGTCTGACTCACTTGTCATTGAAGGGCTCGCCTAGCCCGAGGGCGCAGTGAATGAGACAACGAAGTCTCATTCTGAGCACTGCTGCGCGCAGTGAATATACTCGAATCTGCATCAGGTTTTTGGGAGACACCAAATGTTTTTCGACCATGTTGGATAATAGGTCGGCGGCCACAGTCAAACGTTGAGTGATCGGAGTGCTCTTTGTTTGAGAGTACCTTTTCTAACTCCATCCTTCATGATACGGAAGACAGCAGTGCCGCAACTATAAAAACAGTTCTACTGTATGCCCATAGGATCGTGCCTCACTACCTAAGCACTCCTACTCGGTCAGTAGTGCGATATACAATCCTGTGAGTTTAACCGCTTTTTGTCTGACTACTTCCCTTTGGCCTGTCTGACAAGTTTGCACCTGGAAGGAACGGAGTCCTAGTCAACATAGTCTGCCAGATCAAAACAGCACACAAGCCCGTTCACCTCGCCAAGGCAGCAGAATAGGTGAGGATGGTTTATTAAAACCAGTTATATGTTACTTTTCCTTAATGTTAAAAGTAGACTGGTTCTTTTCGTGGAATCCAGCAGTAAGATAACTACAAAAATGTGAGTCCAGTTTGGGTTGAGTGGTTCTTAATACACTGTGAGTATCAAATAATCTGGAAGTTGCTGTGGTGTGGTATCATTTGTTTCACCGACCTCTTGAGCGTTTGGATACAAGGTTTTTGTCTTCAGGGATGAGACCTTCGCGTTCGTATTCCAATTTCCCATGCTCTGTCCAGTACACAACATTTTAATCTCCTGAGGTAAGCAAGCGCGACGCTGAATATCGAGTTAAATGCAACAGTCACTCTGTGCAATCAGTTTGCCGTGTTGACTAACATTTCACGGGTGATCGTTCGGTGCTGCCCAGTCGTTATTCAGACATCTTGTGTAATCGATTTAGTCTGCTCAAAACAATATAACATAAAAGGATGGCGCTGAGGAACACAGCACTAAACTAAAAGCTTGCGACTAGATTTTGCATTCTGTGCTGGATTCGGCCCGAACTGGACAAAATACAGGTCCGTTCGCCAAGTCTTTCAAAGACTGTTTAAATGAACCTAAAAAGTTATAATCCTTTTTAACCAGCTTGTTTCTATCTTACGAACGGTTGGAACTTTCGTGTTTCAAACTAGCAGACTTTCTATTGAAATATCACTGACAATAATAGTTATCTTTCGGATTTCTGAATTGATTACTCATGAACGCACTTGTCTAATGAACTTGTTGCAGCATTCACGTGAGTTATCTCTGTGTAGCGATTGTTGGGCTCACGCATTCATTTTAGGCCGTTCACATCCTCGGCTACGATCATGCCGTTTTTAGCCAAACGCCAATAGTTTGTGTATAAGAACACTCGAGTTGCTTGCTATAGTCGAGTCATGTGATAGGTACTCCGAGGTCTATGCAGTGCTTGAAGCGCTCGGGGATTATGAGAAAACTAACGCTCTGATGCAAATTACACACAAAATGAAGGGGGAGGTAGGCGTTTGACGCATGGGCGGATGACACAACTGCGTGGGTGTACTCTTTCAATAGGCGGTAGATTAAGTAATCATGCCTTGTTAGCACACTGTGAAAATGTTCGAATTACACGCTATTCACCTTAACTACATCTATAAGTATTTCAATATTCGGAATTGTATATGTACCAAATAAAAACAGACAACTGGAAAGCCATATACGAGATGATTGTTAAATTCATTCTACATGGTAATTTTAAGAAAAATGTCCGTGCAATTTGTCCGTCATATTCTGACAGATTAGTTAGTGGTGTGTAAGTGTAACTGTTATCTAGCACATGGAACACATCCAAGGACATCTTACGGAATTTGATATCTGATAACTATTGCTTAAGAAAGATAAGCTTTTATATTGAAATTGCGCCATTTATCAAGTAGCTCACTTACTGTCGTGGTACATATATCCTGCTAGACAACCTTAATAGAGAACAGAGCTCGTATTTACAGCGTGCAATTTAATTATCCATTCAGAGAACAAAAACGTAATGGTATACTTTGGTCCAGACGAAAAATCTGCTTTGGTTCTGAAGGTTCCTAGAAATTTCCAGTGTTCAGTAGTTTAGCAATGGGACTTAATAGAGGATCCAATTTTGAAGACGGCGACGAAAACATTAAAAGCAATTTAATTTGTTTAATTATGTAAAATAATGTTGTTGTAACTTGGTATACGGTCTACGAGCGCGTAAACAGACAACGGGATAACGGTTAGTAGAACGGTAGATAACGGAAAGATGTTCAACGGTTCTGAACAACGGACTGCGAAATATGCAAGATAAATACGAATCTTCCCGGCCAAATCAACCACCCAATGCTAACGTATAAACACAGAGAAAAGGCAGGCCTCTGGACAGAGCCACTTCATGCCACTCAATCCGAAGACAACACGGTCACAAACTAGACCACATTTAAAGGGTTCGTGACCAATCAAGAACATGGTCAGAAAGCGGACCAGGCAAAGATTCACACAGTACAGTGATGTCCCAATTTAAGGACGTGCCTGTGGGCGGGGCGCCAGAATTTAGCACAAAGGTTGAGAACGCACGTGATGGGGGATGTGGCACATTACCGTGCCGACTATGAAGGTCATTACAATCAGTAGTGAGTTAGGCCACTGCGAAGTCAAATAAAACGGTATTTCCGGGGAATTGGGTTCATCCCCGACAAATGTGATAACTGAATTTACCATAGGGCTATACAGAAAATGTTGACAGACGAATGAGAAACAGATCAACATGAAGGAAGTTCAAACTTAGTGTAACATTGGTAATACTCAAGATTACTGAGGCAGACGAAAATGTCCTTCCACCACAACGTTTTTTGTAGGATTACTAGCCCACGCACGTGTAATTACGGATCAAATTTCAGAACCAATCTAAAATATAACAATGGAAAGTATAATGTCACTGCTGACCGTATGTAACCGGCTTATGTTGGTAATCATTTAAGTAAATTTTGTAGGAATGACACCTCGTAGTTACTCATCAGTTTTGATATCAACAAATGATTTATCACGTTAATGGTACATATATATTATTGTTAAACTAACGTGGTTGTTAAGGTAACTTATTGTCAGGATTGGTTTACTTGCATTGAACTGATAAAACTTTGGCGTGGAGGCAAAAGTGAAAAGTAAAATTTCGAAACAAAACATAGATATTATGTGGACAGTCGTTTGATCAGTTTTCGAATAACTGTCCATGTCTAGTGACGGATTTGTGCCGTACGCTCAAGCAAACGATTGTTTCAAAGGCTTGTGAGAGTTTGTTAACTTCACAAACGCAACAAGTCAGCAAAATTTGCAAAGTAAATCATCTTCCATTTTTTTCCACAGTCCCAAGGAATTCATAAGAAGTCAAGTGTACGGGAAGTTGTTTCCGGTACTCTTCATCGGGTGTTTGCAATTACTTAGCGGTACACGCGATTTATGAATGAAAAATGAGAACAAGCAAAATGGGTCACTAAAATTATAGGCGTGGGATCGGGTCACAATCTACTACAGGAAAGTGGAGGTGTTGATAAATGTGTGACACTATGTGCATGTATTAGAAACACAAGAACTGGGAGGTTAATTCAGAAGTTTCTACACAACAACAGTTAAACATTTAGTCAGTAGATAAACAGGCAAACAGGTGAGCTGAATGTTCCGACCTTTAATAACAATAAACAACCAAAACCTCAAGGTCGGCGGTGACATATTTTTCGCATGTGAATACTGAGTACGCATAAGAATGGCTGGAGAGGTATTTTGCACAACAAGTTTAGAGCTGATCCGGACTGTATGAAGCCGGTCATTATCTGAGTCTTTGCACACAATTCAAACTACCTTTATGTAATCATGGTTTATGCCCTGTGGAGTATATGCTGCAAAATTTACAAAATTCAGTAAATCATAAAATGATTTCTAATATTTGAATAAGCTATCGCTGATCTGGACATCTCACTTAGTGTCTTCAGAATTTGGCCTTCCTCGGTAGCCTTAGTAGAAGTCTTCGTTTTAGATCAGTGGGGACCTGTCCAACCTCTTGAAGCTTGCAAAAACTTATACACAAAATATTTGTTAGTGAATCTAACTACTCGTCTATTTATTCAATGCATTTTTTTCCCACTGACCTATCAGATAAGAAAATAACTCGTACCAAAATTCCGTCCGCAAACAGTATGTCCATTAACTCTCATTTTCACGCGTTAACTTTATACTAAATACGCGAAGTCTGAAGTGCTCCAAAAGTCTATTACATTCACAAAACTAGGACGTTTTTTAACATAACTTCTTGTTTACGCACACTAACTGTTGTGGATTTATTCGATGAGTACGCTTCACTACAAATCGCCTACTGAATGAAAGTAAGTTTACTTACTCTTCTCAACAGTTGCGCTGTCGCTGTTTATGAGGTGCTCCGATTGGTCGTTTGTGTCTGGCAAGCAAATTGATAACAGACAGGATTTTGCAAACAGTTGGTTTCGGTTACCACTATCGATGTTCCAAATAGCTATCCTCCGTATCAACGGTGAATCAAATGTTTTGCGGAAGTCTCACTCAACCCCTTCTTGATCTGTGGTGCACGCTGGATATTTACTAGACCAAACATAAGTGATGATCGATTTCAGCCTATGAAAAATGGAAACGTAACAGCTAGTGAAAAAAATTCACAGATTTCTGTAACCTCGGAACCGCGATGAAGTGTATGTGTTTGAACTAAGACCTGATGCCTATTTATCGATCTTGAATACGATTAATCATTGGGTATGCGCCTATTGAGACCTAACGATAGATATTCACTACTTCGCTGATGATCACTGGGGCTACCTGTTTGTAAGCTCAATCTAATTTGATTACAAAAATCTGTTTAAAACCGTATGTAAAGGATAAGTGAACGACTACTGTTTGGCGTGAATAGCTTAGATCATGTGGGAATAGAAGATAAATCTAATAGTATGCTCACATTGTACCTTGATATGTGATGCTGATAGTAGCTGGATGATTAAGTTCCCAAGTGAAATCCTGTTTGCAAACTAATGCATTTTGCTGCTTGTTGACAAATTCCTTTTGGCTGAGGAACACTACTTGGACAGATAAGTCATGAAATACATTGTAGTCCCCGTAGTTCCGAAACAACACCGAAACGAATTAATCACAATCGCAGAGTTAAAGGTGTTGGTTGAGAACACTGGTTGATTAAAACCATTACTCTGTTTTTCAATCACGGTCAGATGGTTATCTGATAGTATGTTCTGTTCTTTTCTCTTTATATAATCCATACCGTTATATTGAAATAGAAGTGTCATTTTGACAGTTTGACTGAGACATCCCGCGCGATTCGGCAAAAATTCATGTTGACCTGGCAGAATTGGGAAACGTACTTAAGAATACGCAGTGGGTTTATTTTCTGATCCTCTCATTTCCGTATGCCTCAGTCATTGCAGTTTTTGATACAAGTTAGTGGTGAACCAGACAGAAATTTCAAATCATGCACTCTCGGACGATACATCATGTGATAGAAAATTTAGATTATCTGGCAAGTACACACACATAAATGCACACTTACCACAATGGTCGGACTATTGCACGGCCTGATTTTCATCACCTTAACATTGTTAACTGACTGTGGGCTTCTTTCTTAATCGCACATTACGAAGAGATAGATCACTTGATGCAACGAGTGAATGTTTTGTTCCACTCCGTTAGTCAAATAAGTGTTGCGTTTAACCTGGCTGTCAAATGTAATGCTAAATGTCAAGTGAACCGTCGGTTCATGTACCTAATTTCAAAGTCGTTTGTCTTGGTTTTTGTCCTCATCCGTTTAGAACAGATATTTTCGTACGGTATTCACTTAAATGACCAACGTGCATGTTGGTTGTGATCAGCTCATATTCTGGTTCTGTAAACCTAGACTTCAAACACTCTTCATCAAAGTTTGCGGATTCAAAAAACTTACTGTGTGTCAATAGTGTAAATAATTAGTAAAATTGCATTCAAGTCACGGTTTTATAATAAGTAGAAGAGTTGTTTGAAGTGCAGTATTTACTGAGTGGATTAGCATAGTGGTTCTCCAATTTACACAACTGACACGACTACCTCAACCGATAAACTTAAATCAACTAGCTATTTTTTGTGAACGTAAAAAGCGATCGTCTGCTTTGACTCCAGATGTGGTCTAGAAGGCTTCCTAATCGATTGAACTCTTGATCCATGACACTGCCGGTCATTGGGACCACCTGCTTAAAGCGTAAAGGTGCTTATCTAGAGATTGGATAGAGTGCCGGACACCGTGACACGTGAGCTTGATAGCATTATCTGTTAGGCCAGATTAAAAAGAGGCTGGCTCACTATGGAATGTATGAGAGTCAGAAGAGTATCTCAGCAGAATTCATATAACATTAAGGTGAAGAATGGATCAGTTAGCTAAAAATTTATCATAAGTTAACTGTACAGTAAAAACAAAGAAAATAATAACAAATAAGTGTACACGCGGACAGTCCTATAAAACTGGACTTCAGTGTCAATAGGTGCTTCCAATGTTTTGTCATTGTCATCTTCGTTAACTCAAAATCAACTGGTATGGTAACTGCAGTGTGGTTCACAAACCTCTCTACGCAGTCGGACATCATACGCCCTTATACCGCTAGTAAAATTTCGACAAGTGAAGTTGAGTTAAACGTGATATCGTAACTCTCTTAATATATGTCAGTATGTGAAAGCTCGAAAGTTAGCAACGAAAGCTGCTCATACATTATGTTTTTTGCCAAATACGTACTCGATCCTAGTTTTCAATCCCTAATGAGAAGCAGGAGAATCTATTAATGTTTTAGTTGACTACAGACTGAGTGTTCAGAATGCTTTTTGTGAATAATTTTTGAGGATAAATACGAAAGATCGGGTGCTCGCCTGGAGAAGAACAGTGTGTCCCTTAAACTACACAGATAGATTAATTTGGCAACCTCCCAACTGGCTGTAAGTTTAAAGAATATCACATTCCAGTATACTGCAATCCGGTTTTTACTTATGTTCAGCTTTGACGTTTATTTTGCATTATGCCACAGTAGGTTTATGCTTCTTTTAGCTAGATCAATTTTTAGAAGGTCTTGCAATGAGTCCTATGTTAATAAAAGCCAGGTACTTTCCCGTATATGGAAGCGTACTGGACATGGCACCGTAAATTTCACCATCGATAAATATAATCTAGATGACAATCTCACTTTATTTCACTTCAATATCATGATAAGCTTCAGGATCGAGTACGTTCCCAAAAGTAATATTACAAGCATTTTAGTAAATATTCTTAACTGGGATGGCAGATTATCATCAAAACTTTGTGGTCTATGTCAAAGTATTTTCGCGTTTCAACAGTATTGAATATGGTCTCACAAACAAACGCGAGCCAATTATAAATTATCCGCGAACAAAGCCAGTAAAACCCAGTTGATTGTCAATAAATGAACATCGCTTTTTTCAACACCGCCAAACGGTGCATTTCGTTCATACAAATGTGTTAAATCATCTTGTTCCATCATATTTAAGAAAACTGTGGCCGCTAACAATGCTTCTGAACAGACAATGTCACCAATATGTTTTGCAAAACTAGAAACTCTCAATTAGACCTTAAGACACCCGCATCAAATCTAGTACAAACAGTCAAACAATTTGGACGTCTTGTCCAACCTGTTTTCAATAGATGGACTGAGAAAACTACAAAGTTACGAACAATCTGTAATACTCAACATATCAACCACCTCCTGCGACCTTCCTAGAGAGTTTTGACATTCAAATTATAATAATCCCGAAAAAGGTCATCCGAGGTGTTTGAGACGTTGAGTATTACAGATTGCTCTTAACGCTGTGTTTTTCACAATCCATTTGTTGTTAACAAAGTTGTTGAAACCACCCAAAAATGTATGTTGGTCCGGTTTCTCTGAAACTTTCAGCCTATTTAGTGACAACACGTCAGTATTTACAGGCGTGGCCAGAAAGTAGTGTTAAGGCAGGTTCTATATTTTGTACTGTTTCTTAAACGTGTATCTCAAAGCTTAACTTGCACAAATATCTAACTTGTTAACGTTGCGTGCAGACAGTTTTTATGTTTGGTTTTTGTTGAAGTTTCAACATTCAGCTTACTTGTACTTATTCCTATCCAACAACCATTATTTGTCAATACTGTGCTATCTTGACACTAACCACTAAATATACCGGGATGCTGTTCGCATTATCCATTTTCTGTGAGATATAATCCCATTTAACCAACTCAAAATTTGGCTTTCAGTTTAGCCTACTCATAAGTAAGCGATGATATGCTGTAAAAATGGACTACCGATTCAGTGCGAAATAGATTGAACATCGGAAAAGATACGCCGCTACTAAAGAAATTTTGCATTAAGAACAGTAAAGTTTAAAGGCAGAGGATAGCTGCAGTAAGTAGTTTGACAACACCAGGATCAGGAAATGTCATTAAGTCCAGGGCAGGGTCAAGTTCACGAACAATTGCTTCTGTACACATAGGAATGGCGTCACTCGATTGGTTACGACAGCTTCAGCAAACCGCACGAATCTTGGACTGGGATGATGCAATAAGATTCTGAATGCACAAACCGGGTCGATGACGTGACCAGTGGTCGGAATGTGTTTCGCGATTGCGGAAACTGGTTGTTTGTGTGTTTCAATGACATTGCTGTTCTTCGGTAATACGGAGTTCTGCACCCATTTTAGCAAATGTTCCTTCACTTTGGAGATCAAGCGCTTCTCGGTTCCTCCTATGTAACTTTCTTTGCAGTTATTTGTTAATTGGTGTCCGCAATCGCAAGACACATCCTGACCACTGGTCACCTCATCGATCCGGCTTGTGCATACAGAATCTTATTACGTTATCCCAATCCAAGATTCTTGCGGCTTGCTGAGGTTGTCGCAGTCAATCAGCTGAAGCCGGCCCTGTATGTTCAATAACAGGATCGTCAACAGGTTGCGTGACGAAACACCTTGAAGCTGAATCTTTTCTCGGCATCCACATCCAAAGCGTCGCTTTAATACCTGAATGGCAGTGTTGTTTTAAATCGAACCAATTTTCAAGTTTCATGAAGACCGCAGTCCGCAAAGCAACCTGCATATATGAAGAAGAATGCAATTCATGCATGAGATGACTCCGTATGTCATTTAAAGGAAGACTTGACGGTGAACTGCAAAGTGCCATCTTTTGTACGCCATCGCAGTTGATGTAAAATCTAGGCATCGCAACAAGTTTCTACCCAGCCACCTGAACTATTGCATATGAATATTATTCTCATATAACACCACATCTCACAACATGACGTATTACGCAAAATATATATATTTCCATTTAGAAAGACATTGTTGGATAGGTGTTCAACACCAAAATATGAAGCAACAACGATAATGAGTTCATAACATGTTCTGCAAAGATATGAATAGCATCTTGTGCAAAATTCCAAAGTTGGAGTGGCAAACCGGACGTTTAAAATTTCGGCGAAGCATTGTCAAAACTTGATGAATGCTGTCCGCAAATCAATTAATTTTTTACCCGTGCCTCACAGAAGATGTGCTGGGTTGATATTGGGTACACACTTACCAATGTTTCTTTGAGCGAAACTATAAAATGTACGTGATTGTTTGTCGTCCCGCAATTTTGCAATTCATCTCAAGTGTACAAACTGTCTCGTTTGGACTTTATTTCACCGGACTAAAATAGGGCGATGGAGTAGCATGTGAGGAATCTACTAACTCACTGTCAAGTAGCATACTTCTCAGTTTGATCGAAAGTAGATTTTCAACAACGCTGTTGTGGCCACATTTTGGTAACTCATCGTCGGTGATATTTTGTTGGCTGGCCATTTCTTCATTTTTAATCTTGTGTACTCAGTAAATCCGGGTTTAGATCATCCGCGAAACGACGCTTAAAATTAGATAATCTACTTCACACAATTTATTGGAAAGTAAAGAACACATATTGAAGTCATGTACTTATCATAAAGCCTCCTGGAGCAATCAATACTTTCAGATTTCCAACCGGACTGGTATTGCACATATACACATAATATCACCAAAGTACGCAAAATATATCAGCGAAGGACAGGTTGACATAAGAAACACAGTTGTCTACCGAGACAATGTTGCTGAACAGATATATATTTTAGAGATTATAAGCAAAAAGTAAACGGAAAATGGGGAAGACATAACAAACGTCATGCTGAAGAACCGGACTTTTCAAAGGCCGTTATTCCGTGGACGTCATACGGTTACTACTGTGTGCCGTAACCCCCAATAAACCTTGAACTACACTTAACTTATTGTATTCTATCCGGACAGTAAGTTTCATAAATGCGATGTGGACTTCTGGTAGCTATGTATGTATGCTGTGTTGCAAGGAAATATACCATGGTGGTAGTTTTCGTGTTTGCTTCAGAGAATGGCAGAAAATATCTAATATGTGCTGATTTATACGTTGTGCCCGGGAAAAAAGTACATATCCAAACCCACCATTCACAAATCATTCGCAAATCACCGTCTGGCAACATGCCAACATTAGGCGAGTCGACCTCACCTCGTTTTATTTACTACTAATCCAAAACTACTGATAACTATTAAAGTACCCTTGAGTAAACAATGATAACCCTTGTGTACATAAACCCGACATTAATTTATTCTGTCAGTCTATACTGTTTTTGCTATCTGGCAAATGTTTTTGGCCTGCTTCTATAACTGGTCACGTGTTGCAGATCATAAGTGTTAGCCAGGTGGAGTTTACGATATAACCAGTTGGTAACAATAACATAGGCACGGAGGTTTTGTAACATTCTCATTTTGCAAATGAATTTTGAAGAGTTCGGCTTTTTACACTTGCTGTCGATCACCTAGGAGGCTTTCCTGACAACCAGCAACTCTTTGTGTGATCATTATTCACATGAACCTACACAACTCTTGTCGTATTATTGAAATGCACACCACAGTTAGAACAAGATACACGGTAAGACAAAATGCAAACAGTTCAGCCAGAAAGATTCTGCTAAAGAAAGTTTATTTATTACTTTCCTTCTCGCATATAGGCGCCAAGTTGGTCCACAGGCCATAAGGAACAGTCTAACCACTCTGCTTTACCTGATGAGAGACCACGTGATGCGTTCTTGATTTATCTGTGGCCATGACCTCAAAAGCGCCAATCTCATATGCTAATGCAGTTGCAGTTTCTTATTCTTGGGAAAATCTTAGCCTATGTGATATGAAACATGGTCTGGAGGATGAAGATAAAAAAACTATCATATCAGAATACTCAACGAAATGTATAATAGGATGTGAACTCCATACAAATTTGCATCGGAGAAATATCATAGTTAACCCGCAGTGGCATTAAAAAATAGCCAACGATGCGAATCATCTCCGAGGTTCGGAAGTTCATGAATGATGTTTGATAAAGACCATAAAGTTGAATTTGAAATTGCTAGGCCACCACTATTCTGCCTGAAACCTCATCAATCCTACGTTGATTAATCCATTTTCAATTGACAGATTTGGTGGTAGCCACGTTGAGAGTGTAGCTCTTATCACCAAAAGTGTTTAGTCAAATTAAATGTAAAATAAACCTGAAATACAACTAATCTTAGCTTCCGACTTTTTAGAAACCTCTCAGACAACCTTATCAAAGAAAAAAGTGGCTGATAATTCTATGGGAAGCTAAAAGTTGCATTAAGTTGGGCGGTTTTGAATTTAATTGATCAAATTCTTTTACTTGGTTAGCAATACTGTCGAATACTGTGAATTATTGACAACAGGTGCCCCACCATATTTGACGAGAACCAAAGACTAACCGATTTAACTGCTATGTTACGATAATCTGAAAAAGCGTTTTCTGAACACTATTATGAAACCAATCCGCTAGGTAGTACTTATTACTCGGGTTGTTAAAAATCGGACAAAGGATTAGAATTTTTCACTAGACAAGGAACAGCTGGTGGTTTTTGTACGATATGGGGTTTTGGGGTCAAGTGAAATGAATATCAATAGCACAAAATTAGATTCCGAAACCCCGCTGACTAATTCAAACAAAAAAACTCTAGCACCTACAGTGTCGGCAAGTTACCGTAGTGTAAACACCGTTGTGCAATACTGGGTATTAGAGTTTCAAAAAACTAGTTGTACGTTGCTTATTATGACTTCCAGTAACCCTCGCCTTTGAAGAATTAACATAATGAGAAGCAAATACATTTAGGTGAGACTCGTATCATTTAGGTAGACCAATGGCAGAAAATATTCTTCTCCAGTGAGAAAGAGTTTAACATAAATGGTCTAGATGTTCGTAACTATTGTTCAGTTACCTGGGTAACCCAAGGTCTCTTTAATTAAATGGAAGTCGTAGTTGAACCTGAATTCAAGCAGCGATATGAAGTGTCCCGTGAATTGCGGAACGGCTGAGTTTTAAACATTCTTTATATTTAATTACTTGAAGACATTTTATAACAAAACTGTATTCACGGCAAGGAGTGTTAGTTGATATTATTCCAGGGGTAAAGCCGGATCGACCAACGTATATCTGTTGATTTTTTGACCTGAAAAGTACGTTTCTTGTGAACATAAAGTACGCTGCGCAGTTAGTCTCTAGTGCAAGATGAACAGTTATGGCTCAAACTTGCATCGCTCGGCATACCACGGTGAATGCCCTGCCAGTATACGGTGTAGCGTTTTATACACTATTTTCTACTTCATAATTTTTATTGTTCTTCATGCCTTTTCATCTTCTTCAACCTCACATGTACACATGATGTGAACGAGGTTCATCGATCCACTGGGTAATCAATAATTTCCAAAATATTACACTTCCGAGTTCGCAAGTTCTGCGTTCTGTCTGCGTTCACTGTCGGTGGCGTACAAGTCTTTGGGAGAGTTAGAATTCAGCGGAATTAACCATTTAGTTCGGCAAATTTATTTATCTGTCGTTGAAATCATCTTGGCCGTGGCATCGAGATTACTTGGGAGACACGTCAGATAGCATTAGTGGAAATCTTCATTTTGTGTAGTGGAACCCTAAACCAACGTATCTCTACGGACTATTGTGAGTTATTTGTTTTACTTTTCATTATATTTTGACCTCATATCCACACCTGAGTTCCACATACTGTTTTGATCCACTACAACGGTGCGAGAAAATGCAGCGAGTTGCGCAAGAAGGTTGTACTCTTTACACATCAGGACTGAACAGTCACAGTGACGTTACTCCCGTTCTTGTCTTGTTCAACTACGTTACAAACTAACCGCCTCCGAAGGAGCAGCTGATGGGGCTGGTAAAAGACGCACCCTCCTACAGAACGATATTGCATTGTGCTTTGAGAATACACTCAACGCAATGACAGTATACGAAACATCAATACGTCATCAATCTGTGTACGTTAAAATGTTTTAAAGCTCGAGCCCCTTTTTGACCGTAGTGAAGTTGGTTTTGTAATTCATACAGATCGAACATCACTCTCAAGTTTATCACAGCTGTCGCATTTCCATAGACTTTCCATTCGGCCTCTTCTAAAAAGAAGCACTGGACTCGGGTTTCTTTGTCATTCCATTTCGTCAGTAATGCATATTCTTGCCGCGGCTGAGATTAAAACTGGACTAGAACTGCGATCAAGCTTTCTTGAGGCACCCGTGTTTGCCACTGCGTCATTGACTTCACATTAGACGTGATCGAATTATCATATGTGAACACTCAACCACTTTCGCTTGTGAGTACTGATCCGACTACCCGATCGCCTCGATAGGAAACACAGTTACTGCCTGTTAACTCAAATCGATGATCACAGAAATCATTAAATTGTTGAGTGGTATTTTGATTACGGATGAGTAGTAGGGGATTTTGATTTTCATATAGGTTGAACATCCTTAGTTCTCAGGACCACCGTCCTGTTGTCGATTAGAAATAAACTCTGATCTCTTGTTACATGTAAGTTTAATCACTCTCGGATGTCAGTGTTGTTCAGAGTTCCAACGGGATCGGATAGACTTGGTATTCTTATGGCTGTAGTTCTAAATCAAAATTATATGGAAGCATGTACGTGAAAAATAAGAATTCATAATAGAACCGTTAGAATTTCGTTTATTCTCATCGCATGCATACATAGAGCAGCTTTGTCTCCAGGATTAGATCGCACTAAAACAACCGTGAAATTCGCCGATCGAAGGATTTTCATGAAGACCGTTGACGTAGATGCTATCAGTTGTTATAACATCAGGAGGATTTTGACAGCCAGAGGACCTATTCTCACGACGTTACATGCAATGGAAAAGAGAAGTCTTTGTTTGAACGCCGATGCATTACCAGTGTTCTGAGCCTAGAGAGCCTATGGCACACGAGGGGTGGTATATTTGAGAAAGCAACACGCGGGTTAAGCGTTTAAACAGAACCACAAACAAAACCACTCATTTGTACGCGGCACTCGGCCCCAGACCGTCTCCGTGGCGACAGACTCTAATGCTCAGCTCTTTTACGTAGCAAGGACCATTTTCGGTAATGCTGCACTTCGATGTTTCTTCCTGCATTTTTCCTGCGACTTGTTCGAGGTCAAAATATATGCTCTGGTCCTACTACTGAATTGCAGTGGTATGAGTAATATATTACAGTCGCTCATCCTTGTTACAACAGTACGTAAAACCTCAATTTTTTTGACCGCTTGACAGCATGTTCCGCTCTTGATGTTGTGGATTCCAGTCCATTCTGCGAGAGTAAACACCCCCACTGCAAGTATTGTATTGAATTATCTGAGTGACGGAAATATCCTACAGGCTACGCTTAGAACCCTGAACAACAATGCGTCTTGTGGAATATAACAAACATATATCTCGGGACTGTAAACGTTGTTCAGTGCAGATCACAGTATGTCACGGATTTCAGGATACAAGCGGTTTCAAAACAATTCCAGTGATTCATCCTCGTTGGTATCAACTTTTATCATATTATTTGTATGATGTTTATTTGCACCAATTTTTTGCTATTTTCCAAGATATTGAATGATAGGTTATTTTGAGAATTGTTGACTGCTCCTTTTCTTAAAATTGGAAAATGGGTAGTTCATTATTGTGAATGACTTCGTTCAACACATCTTAAGTCTACTGCCCTCCGATGTACTAAAACCATACAAAACAATGATATACCACTTCGATCTCCAGTTGGACGTTAACAAGAGATTAACTTTAAGTTTTGCTTCTTAATCAAATGAGTTCGACTTAAAATTCGATCTGGATGGATTAGACTTAGACAAATTCAGGTTGAGCTGAACGCTTTACTTACCATTTACTATGCTTTATAGCTAAGGGCTTTTTCTGTAACTTTGATTCTGAAACAGACAACTGTGAGCTTTTGGCTTCGTTGACGTTCAACCCCACAACCGAAACGGCTCATATTGAACTATACACACTAACGAACATGAACAAATGCACATTATATATGTGTACATTTGCCTCATCCGGGTTTCTGGACACACCACCTAACTGTGACAACCAGCATCAAACCCAAAACAGCAACGCTGTTGTCCAGGATGAAATCCCTTCGTATATGTCCCAGTGTTCACAAAATGTCTTCTTATCGCCAGCCTCGCAAATGCTACTTGAGAGATACACGGGAAGGTTACGGAAAGCAACGTAGTATTGTATGAAAGTCATCACGAAAAGTCTACCTTACAGTCGTACCGTGTTAATTAGATAGATATGAAACCCCTCTGCAATCGTCGTCAACGCTCACAAAAGTCACCATTGGACCTACTTCAAATTCTGTAAAACAACCGGGTTTGGTTTTCAAAGTATTAGTTAATGAAACCAGTTTTAGTTGCCTCCTCTAATGATATACATCAGTCCTTATATGTCCGTAACTTAACATTTCAATCACGCCGAAGAAAAATTGCTTTGAACCGCATGAGTTTGACTTACATTTGCTCCTCTGTAGTGATATCAGATAAATAAATGGACAAGGCTTCGATGCTGTTTCCTCGAATTTCTAGTGCTAAACTAAACACGCTGTTTATGCGGATTCCTATCACTTCATTAGGAAAACGTTTTCCTACGAGCTTCAGTGAACTCCATCTCTTTGATCTCAACCACTTTACAACATCTGTATACCCCTCATCCAGATTGTGCAAACGGTTTATGCCTAATAACACGGATCATGAAGAATATGCGTACGAGTTGAGTACGGGGTTTACTGTGTCAAAGTTTTGAAAGGTTGAACTTAAATAATCCAAGGACTGGCCGGCGTGCATTGTGATAGTATAGCCGTATGACCAAATGCCTCTAAGAACGAATCAGAGAACCATTCCTCTGTTACACAGAAAACAGTTGTCAAACGAACACTTTGTTAAAACGTATTGCAAAAGCAAATACTCTTGTATGTATAAGAAGTCAATTATGCAAATAGCTGTTTTTAGTAATTCTCACCGGGCTTTCACAATTACATAGGGTACGTATGTTTTATGTATGAAAAAATAGAGCAATTCAAATGAGTCATTGAAATCATAGACATAGGGCGGATCACTTTTGTAATCCAACATGTCCTCACCACTGTCATCAACCGAGCAGTGGCATTACTTCAGAATGTGTTGGCAACAGGTGCTGATTTTTCATCCACTGTGTTGAGGCTAGACAATGCTGCAGCCAAAACTTTCCCACCTTGTGCAATCTTTGAGGCAACAGGCATGTCATGAGCAATTTTACTCCAAACGAAAAGCTGATCCCGACCTTAGGACAACACGTTCAGCCGATGTCTGATCCACCCTGTCGAATGTAATGGACGTTAGCGTCCGTTCATTTTGTCTTAGTTTGAGAAACATTTTTAAAATTTCGTGACGCGCTTTGATGAAATCCGTTTACTTATATTTGCCTGAATTGAAATTATTGATACACTTAGTCACACGATTAACACTATAGAAGCTAAACTGAACACCAAACAAAGTTGGTCTCAACTTTGAAGTTCATACATCTTTCTAACTGGCTCCATGTTATATGGATTTAAATAGTCATGTATATTTGTTCGTGACGGATGAATACTCTACGTACTATTAACAATGGAAGATGGTTTTACCATTTGTTTAGAGGGTTAAGTCTTCAAGTTAGCATTAGCAAATGAAGTATCGAGTTGAAGTTGCCCGCGTCTATCAGTCAAAAGTTAGACAGTGTTCGCAACTCAGATCACATTCCCGTGTGAATACCCACGTTGATAGATAACAGCATTACGACAGAACGTGCGGTTTTGCCTTGTCGCCTCGTCGCGTTATACAACTGTACCAGCATTAGAAAATATCAGCTACAGTTGTGAACATATTAGTTAATTAGATGTGGTCGCTCCAATATCCACTATTAATTTGAAAGGGCTTCTCTGATGGCACACACTAATTGTACAGTTCAGACTCCATGTGGACCTCCATAAACAAATTGATCGAGTTGCCGTGGCACCACATATGAGTTCATTGTTAGCGATTCCGTTCATAAACAAACTGAAACAGCATATTACATAAAATGATTGAAGGCACGCAGTTCTACCATCGCCATCTCCATGGCGTGTTTTTGTGCACAATACAATTAGGATTTCCTCCTTAGTACTCCATTGAGGCAACGCAAACAAATTTGCTGACCTGTTTCATTCAAAACGGAATCGAAAGCTATGTTTCCTTTTCCGCATGTTGGAAGATCCAGATGAGCAGGAAGATATCATCAAGAAAATATACCGTATACTGGCCTGAACTAAGCAGCCCAAGAGTTTTGTTTTGCTCAAAAAAATCCAGTCTAGTTCAGGGGATCTTCTGTATAAATGTGCAATTGTAGTCAAAGGTTTTTTCTGACCGAAGTCTCACAAACGCGCTGTAACACTAGAGAAGAATAGCTATTTTGAATGATTTATCACGGGATACCCAGTGCCCGGCAGTATGCAAACTGGTCACCAACATACGGTTAGAAACATTTCTTCATAAACCTCACATTCAAGGGAAATTGGCGGCAACTTCTTTAATCTGCTACTAAAACAAAACATGGTTTTTACATGCTATTTCCCTCCATCTTAAATATGAAGTCTTCGGTCGAACATAAAGCATGCTTATTTACCCCCTTTTTATGTCGTTTTACGACGGAGGTTACTAGGAGTACTGTTAGAAAACTGTTACAGCAAATAGAAGAACACTACTAGGCCTGGCTGCGGTACAAGGCGGTGAAGTCAAAGAACAACCAGATTATTACCCATTTGTATGACGTGACCCCAAATTTGACCCGGCAGACCCCTTTATATCACCTACCATGCGTGAGCGAGCCACCTAAATTCGGTTCAGAGGCTATACAATGAAGCCACTGACAAGATCCTGCCCGGGTAATGTAGTCCGGCATCAGGTATTATTCAAAAGACGTTCGGCCCATTACTGAACCTACTTTGGCCTGAAACTGGCTGACCATCACTCGTCGTGAAGTAAACGTCAGTGCTTCTCAGTTACACATTAACGATACACCACAACGTCCAGCAGATTATCAGCCGGCATGGAAAAGTTCACCTAAGTGACGCGCTGATGGACATTTTTATCGTTTTCATTGTTTGTTATAAAATCGGGATTTATTTGATGTCTTGTGGATGGGTAAGTACTTGGTCAGAGTACCCTCCTTCTACCGATGAACGTGCGAGACATTTGTTGATTTCCGTCTTATAATATTATTCAGTACGTTGTCAATTAACAGTTTGTGATCAAACCTCTGCTGATGGACATATTCTGGTCGTGTATGAAATCTTTTCGCCAGTTCAAATGATTTGTGTCTTTGCATGAGGATTATTACTAGAGCCATACAATACGTATAATGCAACAGATCGACCTTGATGCCATATTTAACCATGGATACGGGTTAGACTGCTTTCCGTCGTTAGCCAATGAACTTCGAATGAAATAAGCAAACGCCACAAACGAAAATTTCGGATGAAACGTTCTCGTGCAGTTTAACGCCATAATCCATTAGACAAAATGTTGTTATTGTCTTCAGTATTATGCTGCAAAAGAGATCTGTTTGACTTATTTTTCTAAATTTTTCGCATACTTTCAACGTCATCTGACATAGATTACAAGAACAGTTTGAATTGCTTGTGTCACTAGCGCACGGAAAAATAACTGAGGAAACTTTTAAACGTAAAAACCGTATTGTTAGAAATCAATCGGTGTAAACTAATTATCCGACTTTGGAAAATAGTGAGTGTATTCAATTTGTCGCCGACATTATCTACCCAAGCATCTACCCTATTTGAAATAACAAAAACACGGATCAAACCTGGTCACTAAGACTGCACATGCCAAAGTCATTCATCATCATTGGATATTTTCGTTCTGCAAACATCTAGATTTGGTTCCAGGTCAATGGTAGAAGTAGAACATCATCCTATTGGCTGCATTTTCGGGTCATGTGAAATCATCCAATCAACGACAAGTGTTTGACAGATTCGAGGTCATCTGTTTACGGGGACGAGTCAAGTCTTAACGTAGCCAGTTATTAACCATTCACTACTGAGAACGTTCGGCCTCGTATCGCTTTTCAGCATTGTAGAATATCAGGAAAAATCATGCCGCTTATTGCATTTATCAAAATAACTGTGCTTTTCGGCTGACACTTAAGGGGTGATCAAAAAATGACGTCCGTTCTAAGCGCTCTAGCACAAAAGGTGTCCAGACGATTGAGTGACTCCCAGGTTCCATCTTCCATCCGTTTTGATGTTGACGGTAAGTTTTGGTTGGAACAAAATTATACTCTTCCAGGATGTATTTTCAACTGCTTGCTTATTTTTCCATCTTAATTGAAAACGTACATAATTTGACCCAAAATTTAATCATCTTTCGTCAGCAATGTATAAAGCCCCCTAACTGGAATAAATCTAACAGTTGAAATTAAGAAATATTCAACACACAAATCTTAGGTCACTTTGTATTATAGTCAGTCACTGAATTATATAATATGGAGTAACTCATGTTAAGAAAGCACTATTCGGACTTGCGTCCAGCTTGATTGCCGTAAGCAGCTGTTGGCTATTCACGACACACTTTGTGTTGCCAGTTGCTAGGTAAACGTACGGATGGGTTCAATGAGGAAATTAATCAGAAACAAGTTCGAGATATTAATTCACGTTGCTAGCTATCATATCTTGGTTTTCTATGGCTTAAAACGATAATATTCACCTACTACCAACCGCTTAATGTTTACACTAGCTGTTTGTAACAACGAAAAGACACCAGGTGACGTAGATCACACAAATATACTGAGTAAGTGTGAATTGTTTTTTGGCATTCATTGATAGCTTTTCGTTTGTTTCTACATGTTTTTGAACTGCAAATGCTTTCAGCTGTCATGGTCAGGAGAGATTTCAATTAACTGAAAATTGTTTGACGTGATTTTGTTTAGATAATTATGGTGAGTTAATGGCAAATTCTTCATCTGGTGGGCGTGGCTCACACTTACTGTTATTCCTCGTTGGATATGGATGGGTTGCCTGCCAAAACTAGGACGGAACTGACATTCACGTTGCATCGAATTGCGAAGGTCATGTGAGTGGATTAGGTCTGAGCAAATCAAGTTCAATCCCAGCAATCCGAGGATCGATATCAAATAATCTAAACGGAATTGACGAATGGTCGAGAACAACTGATAAAAATTGAGCAAAGGGTCAATCAATTAAGCTTTAACTGTCATCACATACGGTAGGTACTGGACAAGCGTAACGAAGGTAGTTCTTATGTGAGAGCTCATAAAAACGTCGTTTCTAACTACATATCATGTTCTTCTTTTCATAAATGCAGTGCATAATTGGTAAGTGGCTCATAAAAACCGAGTATCCTGAAAAAGATAATCGTTTTGGCTCACGATCTACCCGCTGGTAACTAGCGTAGGTTAACAAAAGCAGTTTCTGCAAATGAACATTCATACTGCGTAACAACTTACAAGAATCACAGGCTCACCAACAACAAAGAGATTGAACCCGTTAATGCCAATTTTCTGTAGTTAGTTAGAGCATCTGACATAGCTGATTACATAATCAATTGCAGACATTTTCGTAGGTACTGAAACCTTTGGCACATATCTGTGGCCCAAAGATTGCCTCAAAAGCCGCACATGCTGTGAGTGATACCTTACTAGTGGCAACATTCTACAGAATTTCACCTTGCGACCAGATTAGTGCACATTTTGTATGGTGAAAATTTCATTGCCAGTCTAGTCAGCGTTGCCACAGTATGCTCTAGATGACGGATGAAACACCGAAATGGTGGAGCTGCCTCCAGGGTGGAGGTGTGGCTACTCGGGGCCAGTATTAGTGCACTCTTATTTATCACCTCTGAATAAAAGGTAATGTCCATCTGCCACCCACTCTGTAATGATTGTAATCAAGACAGCAGCAGGAAGATTGTCTCAAAATGTCTTAGAAACTCAAATAATTGTGCATTCTTGGGGGAAAAGAATGAATCTATATTTTCGTTAGTCTCCCAAATTCTCATGCGGTCTCAACCGGGCAGCCCGTTCGCTACACTCAGTCAAATGTTGCGCACAAATATCCCGTTAGTTATTCGAGGTTCATGCTCTCTTTGGTGAAAGATATTCTTCTAGTTTGTTAGGACGATCTGGTTAAATCAACAAAATCGGTGTGGACATACATTCAACTGTCGCGTCAGGAAAAAACTGTCCAAATTAAATAATTTTCTGTTTTATCGACGTACGATAAGTTGTACAGTATTTGCTTCTGGGGGTTCTACAACATCAGGGTTTCAACAAAAAGTGTCTTTGTACATAGTATAATGCGCCAATTCAAATGTAGCTCACTGAATTTGTAACAGTAGGTCGGCCTATTGATCGGTGGGTAACTCTCATTGGGGGTTCAAATATGGTCAAACAGAAGGGTTCTAATAGATTCTTTTATAAAACCATCATCAATTTAACAGCTCCAAGGTAGACATGATGCATTTATCCAGGATATTTAGCAGATAGCTCAAGTAGTTCAAACTTTTAGTGTTGCCACCAGCTAGAGGATTACTGGCTTGTCGCACCCAGATGTGTACTTGTAGTATGTCTGAGAGAACATTGCCGTATTTGTGTCCTCATTTAAAGCCATTTAGTACTATTCCATACTGCGCTCTTGGTTTGACTCTTACCCTTAGCTCTGCCTCACGTTGTGCCCTTTATCGAATGTCCTCTCATAAATATAATGCAGTTTCCTATAACTAGTGCATCTTCGTTTAATCACAGAGGTATGCGATCCCTTCACAAACGAATTTTCATATAGAAGGATGGCACAATCACATATCAGATGATAAGCGCTCATTTTTTGCTAAATATATTCTTATTTACGTTCATGATCATCGCGTAAACAGTAGTATAACATTCTTGACCATTTTTCAACTAATCACACAAATGTTTAATTAGCGCTGTTTTCAAGTTTGCAGATAAGAAGTAGCGTAAAATCTCACTTTCACAATCTAAGAAACAGGAACTCAAAAACTACAAACGATAGCATTTTAATCGCTCCGAAATGATCGTACGTCCACAGTTATCACAGGCAATATGTGTCACGTTATTAAGATGATTACTGACGGCTCTCTATAGTACGAAATACTACTGTTAATGAAGATTACAAGATTAAAACCACGTTATTACTCATTTGCGTTGGGGATTAGCCCACCCTATACATTGTTAACGGTTCCTATCGTTTATTGAAATATAATATTTGGTTATTTATCCAGTTTTTGGTATGCTCGGACTACCTTTTTTAAAAGTTTTATGCATTATCCCGAAGTCTGTAAGCCGTCTATCAAACTTTAAGGAACAGTTTTTGCCAGGTTTCCATTTTTAGCCTATTGGCGATTGAACATATAAGATGATGGAAACTCAAGCGGGGTTCTAACTAAAATATCAGTCGCTTCCTCCTATCTTCAAGCTTAGTTTCTCATAGTAGACAGCATTTAGTTTGACGATTTCCGATATGTTTATTTAGAGGGCTAGCTAAAAGGTACTGTTTTAGTAAAATAAAGCATTCATCGAAGCTTTGGTACTGATATGAAAAACAGGAAAGATCCAAACAATTTTGTTGACATGGGCCTTAGTATTTCCAATTTTTCTGTGAGGACGAGTGCTTAAACTGCGAACAGAATATTACTCATTTTTATATGACTAAACGTTTCCGTTATATCCATACACTGCCTGTCATTTTGAATTATTCTGAAATCGATTAAAAGGTGTAAACATAGAAGCAGTAACGACAGTGCGCCTCAATAAAAATATCCGTTTGTTCCCATGTGACAATTATGCTGGTAGTGCTAAGAAATGTTGATGAGTTATAAGGTTGTATCTACACTTCCAATTCACATAATACATGCATTAAGGCGTATCTAATTAACGTCAGTAAGTGAATTAAGCTGTCATGCAAAATTCACAAAATAACCTACAACACTCCAATTGACGACAAAAAGTCAGCGGACAATATATTGGCCAATAAATTAATTAGATTAATTGAATTGCCATGGTTGAACACAGTCGGCTAATTATCCGTTTCCACTGAGTGAGAATGAGTGAGGTGGAATTTGCGATGTCTTAGTATTCACATCGTAACCAGAATTCCATAGTGACTGTCCATGTTTGTGTTTGTGATTTCAGGATGAGATAATCAAACTGATGTCAGTAGTCATTAGTCTTAAAAGCAGTCCAATAATACATCTTTGGACGGACGCTCTCAAAAACGTCTTTGATATTGGCATGTTTGTATCCATCCGACTTGTGAAATAAATTCACGTAACACGAACTATCCCACTACTCATTGTCAATTTCACGGACGGCCCGGTAAAAACGTGCCTTAGTTTATTCAACGATAGTAACCAATGTGAAAAAACCTTCAACTTCAAGTTGTTCTAAATTAATAATGCAGACCGTGCATGTTTGCATGGCTTGTCTGTATATATTTTTTCAGACAGTCACATTCGCGTTATAGGATTGTGGGTGGCACTGACCCAACGTTTATTAATGTGAGCCGGCAGCCTAAGACTGTACTACCGTGTGCGCTTTGGCTATCCTACTAGGCAGGGTTGATAAATGTAACTTGCCTGGGTGGTGAATCCCAGTTCGTTCACACCGCCGGTTGGAATCACCACCTAACACGGCAGTATACCACAGTCTACGACGAGCGAGAATCCGCAACTATATCGACTCATTCTTCTCTGCTTTCTCATAAATCTAAGTTGATCTTGTTTTCTTTTTCACCCTCTGTCTTCCGTCAACATCTACGCCTTTGTACTTATTTACTACTCTGCTGCGTCATTGGTTATTGCAACGGCAAACGACAGCCGCAGCTATAGTAAACAGGGTTATGGCCCAAATCTGGAAATGATGACAACGAAGGTGTATAGTATTTAAGTAGGAACAGACTATATATGGCTTCATTCATAATTCTTAAAATAATACGAAATCTTCGATATTTCACCATAAAAACCATGCAAAATACCCAACTCACGCAGTTGTGTTGCTTTATTAAAGACCGATGTGTTAGATAACTTCACTGAAGTTAAAACATATTGTGTCCGAGCTTCAAAAAATCCGTTTCACAACTTTTATGACACTAACATAAGTTCACTGACTAAAACCTTCAGTGCTACTGTCGCTGGGTTTGGACAGCAACGAAGTGATTTCTTCGAGTTTTATTTGTATTCAGCTTGACATGGACAGAAAAGACATGACCGAATATATATTTTTCATCGTCCCTACTCAAGTAAGTACAAACATGCAAGGGCTGCTCACAGTTATATAGAAGCATTGATCAGACTAACAATCAAAAACCGTACCAACGGCAAAATAAAGGTGAACAGTTTGAACGGCTCCCTAAAACACACTCGCTGGTCAACTGATTAATGATTATCATACGTTGATTCAGTCTCTTTGAGACTATGATATATGTAATATCGGAATAAAAACCCTTGTTTGCATAATATTCAGTGTGTTATGCTAACTACAATAGCATCAGCACCGCAGTTTGTAGATTACTGTAAAAACAACATTATTTCACATGATACTTACTTTTGACTAGCTGTGCTAGAAAAGTCGTTTTATCCTCTCTTACCTCAATATGCCTCGTATTACGTGGATATTGTTCTCAGATTCGGTTTAAAGATGTCCAAATGCTCATTAACATAATGAGTGTAATATGACACTTACTTTGGTTCCGCATAAGCACAAAAGATGCTTGAATTAAACATGTAGTTCAGCTATAGTATTGGATTTGTTGAATTCCCTGTTTGTAGGTTTGTTGTGCTGCTAATGCACCACGCTCGGAGGATTGAACTTTTCCATCCTGTTCGCCCCTTTGATGCATTCTGCAGCACTCTCATCAGCGATAATAGTTTTACAAAGTTGAACTCACTGGTTCATATGTCGCGTCAGCAACTCTATGTACGGTGCCAGTCAAACTTCGCACGAAGTTAATATTCTATTTAGGGGATCTTAAGCAAATAAAAGCATGAGTGATGACACTAACTCGTCAGTACCCGGTAGGTCGCGTCAAATCATGTTGCTTGTTTTTCAGTGTTAGTTCACAACCAACGAAAAGGTTTGGTATCTCTCCTCTGACTCATGTGTGTAATGTGTCTGCGGTTGATATGACTGAAAGTATTGGATATCGTACAAAGGTCAATGTTAACTTTGTAATGATGGGTAACTATCATACTGTCTAGTAGGTTCAAGGTAGCAGCGACCTTTCGTTTTCGCCATAAATGTAGAAGTCGGTTGAGTTCCTTGTGAGGACCCACTTGGGGCATTTAAATAACATAGTATGTTTACCTAGCACTAAGACAAAGGATTCGATTACGTAGAAATATCTCCACTTTCATGGTCTGATTTGATGTTTATGGGGGTGTGAATTGGAAAAACATCCAGCACTATCTTAGTTACCGAAAGGATATGATTTGCTACTTTATCACTGCAAAACCTGTTTTATTTAGATTCAGTGATTGAACCCATTAGCAGAATGGGTACTTCTTAAAAAGCGATTGCAGAATGCATCTGAGACCAAAAATATTTGAACCAAACTTGATTTAATGGGTCTGTCTATTGGTTGTTTAATAGACGACAAATCATGGATGACTTCCCTGAGGCATTATTGCTGTTGAATGTTCCACAGTGAACATTTCAAGTTCACATCGGCTTATTGGTGTAAACTGCGGGGTGGCCAATCGATGACGAAACATGAAGACAATCACTCACAATTCATGAACTGCTGGGCTTGTTGCTAACAGGTTCGACTCCTGGTGGGACTATCATCAGTATTTTGCCTAATCGGGATCATTGGTGTGAACTTTGCTGTTTTTTGACTGACTTCTCTACGAAGTAATATAAAGTCATTAGGTTGAACCGTGGAGGCATATGGAAACAATCACACAGATGCCGCCTGATTGACATGCGCAATTCTGTTGTTTGTTTGAAGCTGCAGGCAAAATGTTATTGGTAATCGGAACTGATGTATATCAGTTTGAAAAACTAATACTCTCCGATCCTCGTTCCTATGTTTGCTTCTTTTATTCGCTTTCTTATATCAGATTTATATGACACATAATTTTCGGACCAAATATAGCTGCTTATGGTGACATTGATCAGTTTTGTTAATAATATTAATATTTTCAATTCGTGTGCATGACCTGTTCAGAACAAAAGTGCAGGAATAGTTTATATTCCAAAAGTAGTAGTATTGACAGCTTCAATTAGACCAACTTTAGGGTTTACATATGAGATAATTCGAGAACAATATGACTGGCATATCTTTTGGTCCTAAACGAAAACAAACCAACAAACGGCACCGTAATCTAGAGCGAACTCGTTCACGAAATCGATCGTTGGGTAGTAAATAGACTTTGTCCATGCGTTTGATAGAGAGTGAAAGCAAAAATTAGACTCATAGTCTACAAATGTTGTTAGGGAACACGTGGGCGAGTACGTAGAAGTGACAAATCAAGGGCTGTGAGAAACCACGGTCGTGAATAAAAAAAGAATAACATCTTTCATGTTAGGGTGTGAAACTAACTTACGTTGTCAGTTCAATAGATCAACTGTTTGCTATGGCACAACGCTGATCACACAACGCCACGACGTAACAACTAATCGGAAGTGATCGTACAGTGTAGCCAGTATTCTCTTGTGATGCGAAACGGTGAACGATGGAATGAGTATCTGAAAGTTAGAAAACGCGCACTGATAAAATACGATGGCGATGTGGCAGCATTTATAGTAAAATGATTTTCAAGAGTATTCTGATCGGTAAGTTTTGAATACCAGATTAATAAATGTTTTGGTAAGACTGTATGTTCACTTATTGCAAGCTCTTACTTCATAACCCGGGAATCAGTTTGAAAGCGTCGAATTGCAAGCATATCAGAGATATCGATCAGCTAATCTATCTTTAAATAGCATATGATTCGCTGAGATGGAACTACATAGCTATTGCATTGTAGGAGCCCACCATTTCTGATTCATATAAATGAAGCACTCTTTTATGTTACCAATATGACTGTATTGCCAGTAAGCCTGTGTAGGTTTCATACTGATAGCATAAACCCATCCAACCTGCCCTGGAACATTCCTTTTGTTGTCAAGTTGATCTATTAATTTTATAACTAAGCGTTGAACAGAGATTTTTAGTTGGTTAACAAGCATAAAATAAGCGGAGTGGAATTTGCCTTTTTGATGCATATGATATTTATATATAACACAGATATTTGTAGTACATATTATTTAGTCTAAAAATAAAAACAGTTGTCAGTCCCAATTATGTTGGCATTATTCGATCGAAAACCCATTCTTATCAAAACGCTGAGTACAGTTAGAAAAGATATTCTGAGAAATGCATTTGAAACAAACTGATAGGATGTTTCATGTGAACATCCGTCTAAGAATATTAAGTTAGGTATCTTCAGGAAATTCTATCCCGATATAAAACATGGTGCTTTAGCTTCCCTTGGATAGGATATAACTGTTGAGAATTTCTTTAAAAACAGAAAATTCCAATATCCTCGTGACATTTCGTGTTTTTACATGCAGCAGCATTGCAACCGACCGAAACTTGCTCACAAACATAAGGGACCATTAGTCTGCTTCACATGAATTGCAAATTGGTGTTACTAGTTCAGATCAAAACGTGTTAATTGGAAAATGAAAAATGTTACCAGTATTGTTTATTCATCAATCAACTACTAGTTAAGTACAGACTTGAAATACCAAAACGACGTAAATTGAAAATAGGAGAAGTTATTCTATCTGTACATTTATTAAAAGTTACCTACTACTGACAAAAAAAAGTTCTACGAATGTTTACGACCAAAACAGTACAATATATCAACTGCCGTGATCTAAATGTTCTCGGAACGCACATTTTAATCGTAATCTCACGCCTAATATACACTATCAACTTTTTCAATCTCTATTTTGTTGAGTTTGAACGACCAGGTATACTTATGTAGATTAGAGTGTCCTCCATTAAAATGTAATTTGTAAAACCTTGTGTCATCTGGAAGGAATTTTCATTGTTCACACAAAAACTGAAATAACAAGATGAACGAAATTAGGCACAGCACAACTGAATTATCCAACGTGTATTGGTTAATTTGTAACTGTTTAGATGAGGTGTTTTACGGAGTAAATGATAACGTCTTATCACATCTTGTTTGCTGAACTGACAAATTATACAGTTGAATACTCTGACTGTAGATATATCCACACGTACGAAAACATTTTCTAAAAGGTGACAATTTTCGATGAACATTCATTAATTACTAAGCTTGTATTACCAGCACCCTGTTCAGTCTGAATTGATCATAAAATTTAAAACAGTGGTATATATCCTATTACAATGTCGAGTGGTTCCGATTTGCATTCATGTATAATGAAAGTTTAACTTGTCTGAAATTGCCTCACCAAATGAAAGGTACATAAAATGTTCATGTTACTTTCCTCTGCACCATTTAAACAGTTTCATGACAAGCGATACAATATCTCTAGAGAGTAAATTATTTTCATTTCGAACGATGTTTGATGTAAATAGTATTCACAGTCTAATAATGTGCAGTAATGCATCAAAGATTTTTACTGACAGAAATTTAAACAAACCAACATTAGGTGATATGAAGCAACATTAGCCGGTCAGCCTTTTAAAGCTGTAACGTACTTTTAGGAATCGCTTTGTCAGGAACTTAGTGTTTAACCACTGAATAGCCTTATTTTAAACAAGAGTTATGAGTGTATCCTTCTCTAATATATGTTGATTACATAAAGCAGACCGTCTACCAAGTAAACCAGGAAGGTGGACGTCAAAAACAACAAACATTTAAAGACCACAATGGCTATATTTAATATAGAGGTAAAAAATCAGCGGTGTTGTGTAGATGCGAGATGTTAGTCTAGACACTTCGTTTGCAACAATTTCATTAAAGTGCCCTGCTGGGTAACATACCGCTGAATAAAGAATGTACAGCGCAGTAAGTGGTTCATGTCTGAGTTTTAGAATAAGATTTTGAACCTAAGTGGACGATTCCTGATAAGTTCAACTGAAAAAAAGATTTACGAAAACAAAAATGAAACTGATCTATTGCTTGCTGATTTATTCATCCAGAAGGAACGATAAGATTCCAATAATTAGTACGTTTGTCTCAAGAAATAGTGAACAAGTGGCTATCTGTATATGAAAGGTTTCACCGCCGTACAAACTTGTTCGATAAAAGTCGATGCGTTTGAACAAAAGATACCATTCTCAAAAAATTTGCTGTTTTGGGGGCGTCATCACAGTCCGATGATCTACCGATAGGCGATATATACGGTCCTGTATTAAGGAATTCTAATCTCAGAGCGTGTAACATATCTGTGTTTTATCGAATAACTATTACGGCATTAATGTTTTTCAAGTAGGTCATCGGCCGCATGTTTGTTTACCCGTGAGTCTGTAAAATATTATTTTCAGCAATCTTTTCTGGAACGACTGAAATTTCATAGCTTACTGTGAAACGGCTGGTTACGAGCCAGCCAGTCTCATTACTGTTTAGATGAGTAAGGAAAACGCCATATGGACAGAACTGAGCGCCAGTCACAATTAACGCCACAGGGCACATTCTAAAGAAGTTCATTTGATAGGTTACAAGAATGCATCACTTCACAATTACGCACAGAAGTAAAAAGTGCATCGTCCAGTACACCTCATTTTTCGATGTCTAGTTAGTAAACTGAGAGAAAACCTATTTTTTACTTCCAATAGTCAGCGTCACATACCACGACATCGCATCTTCCTAAAATTTGGCTATCTAAGCGTTTGCATGGGCCATTTCTGTTCACAAAGAAATATTTTGAGAAGAAACAATTATGATGATTACCGGTATTGTGACCATTTCTGCTGTCTGCGTAAGAACGGTTTGCTACCCGAACTCAGCAGATTTTATCTGGCTATAAACCGCGCGACAGCCACCTGCAATAAACCCATGTCTTAGAGTGAAACCTTATAAATGCCTGCATCAAGGCCATTACTTTTTACTTCCTGAACAAACCTGTCAGCAGAGACTCAGCAGTATAGTTTACGTTCAGCATACTGTCCTTTGTAATCACCTTCTATACTGTATTTAAATATACAAGCATTTCCTGAGATGAAGATAGAACGATTAACTCAAATATTTGGATTTATTCACTTCCAATTGGTAACAAATAATCATTTGTTGCTTTATCCACATATAAAAACAGCAGCTGAGAAGCGTTGTTCTCAGCATGTGGTTATATGTTTAACCAAGAAGCAATATCAAAAGGAACCAAACTGTTGATAATTATAGAGATTCCTGGCTTCATTTTGCATACCAGTAACTCTATCTGAACTTTAAGTCATGTGTGTGACCTTTTGGACACCCAACGAATTTATGGCTTTGAACAAATACTCTTTCAATATCGGACAAAATACAACCACCGACATATCATCAATCTTGACTGATTGCTTGATACAGCCAGACGACCAGAAGTTATCTGTCCTATCATTGGTGTGCTTTTGGAAATCCGAATTGACAACAATCTTACTTCTAATTGATTGATACTAGAACACGGAAGGATATTCGCTCACGTCTTCAATTATACTTTACTGATATAAAAATGCCAAGTTGATCGTTTTAAGTTTTTCTCAGCATCTTTTTCGGACAGTAACCATCTTCCATTGCCATTACGGTGATGCCCCGAAAATTGGCCATGCCCTTAATTTATAACTCTTCAGCGTTGCTGTGTACTGGACGAAGTGCTGACAGAAAAATAATCAGATTTATACGCCCATTAATGAAGCAAAGAATATCTACTTAACATTCACAACGTGCAAGCTATTAAACAGCCGTACCTGGTTGTCCAGCTATCAGTTTTGCCAAGAACGTTCAGTATGAGAGTAACCGGGGTTTACTCGTGTCTACTACATTTGTTTAACGTTATGTCTCTTTGCTGAATAATAAATAAACCCTATTAATGCGAGCCATAAACTCGAAGTTTGCCTTTACAAAATTTTTAATGTTAAATTCCATAACGGTACAAAGTTAGCATATTGTAAATTTTTCAACATATAATGAAAATGTTGGAAATATAGCAAACTGGAATATTTTTAGTTTTCACCTTTGGGACTTAACTGGTGATGACGCACTGAAATATGGAAATGTGAAATATGAAAAATATGATAATTTTGTTACTTCCAACTTGATGTATTTATGCACTGTGTTCGGCCATTTAATGAAGATTTGTATGATGTTTTTCAATTCCACATGTAAAATACAAGTGTACATTTGATGCGGACCGGTGAGTCATAATATTACGTTCTCTGTGGAAGAAACGAAACGTGACTGTAGATGTACAAGTTGGCTCTTTTTCCAGAGTATGATTTGAAGTATATGCTTCTCCGTTTCAACGTTGGGTAATTTTAAACGAAGCAGCTAATGTTTGAATTACTTCGTAAGTTTACTTTCTTGAAGCCAATCTCGTCTAGGTAGTAGGACTGAACAAAATGATGCGCGTCTGTTTCTATTTGATTCCCTCAAATATTCCTCAGCATGGACGTACTATTTAAGACGTTACTGATCAGCTCAGAACTGATCAGGTACGTATAAAGTGCGCTCGGACCGTTTCTAATTATATGTTAACAACAAAATAAGGGAGCGGGTTATAGAGATTTAAGTAGACCTGAAGCTTGCGGAACAAAGTAGAATGTGCATTGCATAATATCATACATATATGTCAATTGGTTTTATCTTTCATCTGAAGTTTACTGAGTTAAAGTGTTGCTCAAAATGGGCCTTTATTGAAGTGTTTAAGTCAAGTGCATTTGAGCATTTGAGCGCTCATAAAACTACCTTACGTGTCATGATTCACTGTCATTCCTTGTCTGATAAGCTTATCTTTGCATATAAATGACATTGATGGAAAGCGAAACATCTACGGAGTAGGTTTATAGAAGTCTGACAGTACAACATTGGAACCCATTCTTATAATAAACATCTATACGGAAACTACTGAAAGCAAGAACAAAAAATCAACGTGTGTGAATTGTCGAAAAATTCAATCCTGAATTCGCCACACGCAAGATAGTGTCCAACGTAATATAAAGTAGATGTTGACTGGCGTTTTATTATTATAAGAATCAAACATGAAAACTGTAGACATAAGGGCAGTTCTGAGTTAGACAGGTGTACTTGGCAAACATCCAATGAGGCTTTAGGTTCTATTTAAAACAACTGATGAATGATTACTGGTGAGTAGTCGGGGATGTTTAACTTGAAATTAATGAATGATCTAAACCTGTTGGATGACGAGAAAGATTTCGGGTAGAAACTGAGCACACTATACAAGTTCCTACATTCTACATACATTGGAACGTGAACTTCCAACAAGGCAATACCTCTGTGAACACCTTACACGAAAGTAGCATATCTTCTTTTTGATAAGGTACGTATTACAGCGGCTAGCTTGTTGTATTGAGTTAGACAAAGTCTAGCATACGTGAAATAAATTCATTCCAAAAATGTATAATTAAACTAGGTTGTGTTGTTTGGTCACCGATTTATGGAAAGCCGTTGGGTGAGAATGGAATAATCTGTCTAGTTCGCCATCGTTTACTCCTAAGAAATCAACCACTGATTTTCCTAGTCAAACTGGAGGAAAATGTCTTTCTCGCTTATTTTGTTGGACAGATTTTTAGTCCGGTATTTGTTTGCCGTTTCTAGGCATACTTATAAGTCACCGGGAATATGGCTGTATTAAAAATTATATGTATAGAAAATCCATGTGGTCCGGTCAGTACATAAACTTGAGTAGCCTCACACCGGTCCATCAAAGCACACACTAGTGAGTACACTATTCACAAGCACAAGATGAATCTGTCTTACGGAGGGGTTAGAACTGTTCACGTCTGTAGCACATTTCAGCGGTCATCAAAAAGGTTCACAGCCAGGCACAGTAGGCCAGAACAGGTAGTCACTATGAAAAGGAAGAAGGTTTACATAGAATTGCCTTCTAAAGATGATGCATCAAACAACGCAAACACTGATTAATTCGATTAAACGGACGTTTAACGCAACCGAACTGCATGCATTAGCTCGAACACAGTAGCTTCCAGTGCTTTCAATCAAAGAAGATCAGCTTGTCGGTGCCACTTCACACTGGATCTACCAATTGACATGTAACTGCAAAGAAAGTTACAGAACCGATAGGTGCTTGATCTCCAAAGTGAAGGAACATTTGCCTAAATGGATGCAGAACTCCATATTACCGAAGAACGACAGTGTCGTTGAAGCACACAAGCAACCAGTGTCCGCAGTCGCAAGCACATCCCGACCACTGGTCACGTCATAAGCCTGGCCCATGCGTTCACAATCTTATCACGTCGTCCCAAGCCAAGCTTCTTGCGGTTTACTGGGATTGTCGCAATCAGTCCACTAAAGCCGGCCCTGGTTGTTCAAAAACAATTGTTCACGAACTTGACCCTGACCTGGACTTTTCCAATCCATCAATTGACTATCCATCCCATCCACCCATAACTGTGCGATATAACAAACCGTTTCATGTTATTGTAAATTCGGTACTGAAGTATCAACATGAAATGCTCACACCTGCCGGTTCCCGTGTTCTAACGGTTTTGTTCCGATTTCGATTTGGCCATAAAGAGTTTGTTTAGCATCTATATTGATGTATTGAGGATGTACGTATATTAAATCGTGTCACTTTTAGGACTTATCATAATCTCTTGTCAGAAGAACCGGAAAACGTTTGATTCAAGTTTTATTGTGACAGCGTATCTGTAACTAATCAGGTGGCCGTCAATCCTCCTGGCAATATAAGGTGGTTCTCACCATATGTTAGTATCAAGCAAATAATGTCCATCTTCCGACATAGTTCTCAAACTGTATTCGATACTGCATGAAGAAAATACTCTTAGCTGTTTAAAAAACTGGCGATATTACTTCTTCATAACAAGTACCTCTGGTTGAATTAAAAGAATCCAACAACATAACTTGTCAATAAACATTTCGATGCACAGATGCATGATGCAGTCAATTGTCTGTATAGCAAAATCAGAGTGTTATCGAGTGTGTGGAGCGATAAAATCACACACACACAGGATACAGTTGTAAACACGCACACAATTCCGAATTGAGTTCTCTGCCACGTTGATGCATAACTCACAACCAGTACCAATTGATTAAACTAGATGTGGGCCTCAGTCAAATGTAGAAGCCGATCGTTGATAGCAGCGTAGACAAACCGGAATGGGTTGATAGCATTCACTTGGTAATGTGCAGCCAAAAGATGTACATGAATCAAAAATGTTGGTACTCGATAAATAGTGTTGGTATCATCGACGTGACACTGGTATATCGAATCTTAAATTGACTATGGAATTGTCCATATTGCACGTTCACGTATTCCTGCTGTTAAATGACCTTGACACCTTTGCATCATCAATTTAAAAGGCTGCAAACGAAGGAACGTGTGTAAAGTCGACTGAAATAAAAAGCACAACACATATTCTCGTTCTCGTTTCTGTCTGTCACTAAGATCGCATTCATATAGCTTTGCAACAGTCACACCGAATGTCCGGAACTATGGTTGCCGTCACATATATGGGGCCAGCGTTTCAACCAAAATAGAGCCTAACGGGTTGGTAACAGTTTGTCTACATCTTTCTCCCAGGACGTAGAAGTTCATGTGTAAAGTGCAATATAACAACAGCGTTTTGCATTCACCGGGTAACCTTCTTTTATTGATATGTTTCTTTTCAATTAGTTTGCTGACGATAATCCATTGCAGAGTCACATTTGTAAAGAGGGACTGAATGTTCATGATGGCCAAGCCTTTTACATAGATGTTTTGGTCAAGCAGTGAACATGACAGTTTGACATAATTTCTGAACGTATTGATTAAATCATATGTATTGATCAGTTTCTACAAGCACGCTAACCGTTTATTCAGTTTCTCCAGAGAGGAGTTGACCATGAAGCGAATGGGCCACAGTGATACTGCAGTTTCGGCAACCCCTGTATTTGTGGTGTTCGCATGCCTTCGGGTTTGCGTGACTTTCCGTCATTTCCGCTACCAGACAACCACACATCAAAACATGCGTCCCGAGAGTGACTATATTTCTCATTTCATTTATTTTGTCTGGATCAAAGTCTAGTAGGACTGAAATGAAGTTCGTACATCTATTTATACTCAGCTTTATCCATCAGACCAGTAGCGGAATTCTCTACTGTGTATGCGATTTCACTATCTGACTTGGTGACAAACCGGCTGAAAATGTATTACAGACAACTATTTAGCTGCTCTGCAAGTTTTAGGTGCACATTCAACAGTCCTGTTTGATATTCCTGTTCGATATTCCAGTCATAAATGTATGCCTTGAAAACGAATTAAATATATAATAACAAAATCATTTCTTAGAAAGCACAACGAAGAACGCTGAACAAAACCGCAAAACTGCTACAGTGTTGCATTCCTACTAATAATAATATATTTAATGCACTTATTGTTTTTCAAAACTAGCCTCACATTTTCTTTAGTAAAAAATTATGTCAACTTTGACGTGTTAAATTTTAAGAATGAAAACATTTCTGCCTCAGTTTTGTTCTGCAGTTATCCACTCCTTTATTTAGAACGTATATGAGTCAGTATTTTCTAATTATGAAAGATGAATGAATTAAAATGTCACATGAAAGACAACAATCCAACGTCGTTAGCAGCCCCTTTCAATATGAGCAGGATACAATTAGAAAACGTTCCCATTGTTGCAACTATCATTACAAAGATGAAATAGGAACTAAAGTAAGTCCAAGTACACATATGCATACCGAATGCATGCTAGTTACACTATCTAGAAATCCTATGGTTGTAATCTACCATGAGGTATTTCTGGCACATGTTGGTTTATAGGAGTAAACAGCACGTAGAAGGAAATGGAACCAACTGAACTGACATGGCACCTCGACTGTGCGGTGCCCATGCAATATCTGAGTGTATTACTGACGTGACTGGATTTCTCGTACTGTGGAAATTCGGTTTTTGTTTCACCTAATTCACATTTGGCCAATAAATGTAATCACCTATGCATAAAATCAGTTTCGGCTTCAGAAACCTCATACATAGTTGAGTATATCTGATTTACGTTTTGTTATTTTTCACAATGTGGTTGAAAGCTTTCATACTATGATATATTCATTCGGATTTCATTGCAGGTCCCCCAAGGAATTCATTGCAAAGACGTCAGAGTGGTAAGCGAATACATTACGTATACGTATTGAGAGTGGTATCTGGTCCGAGACTATTCTTTGATCGCGTTTAGCCAACTTATGAACTCAGTAAATTTATCTCACACCTATTTTGTAAAAACTAAGAATGCAACCTCCTTAACAACAATTTTACTATCCACAAACACTCTTTATCAGCCAGTTTTTGTCAAATCGACCCCGGTTGAGAAGTGAATAAACTTGTTGTGATAATCGAACAACTTATTTCCATTACGCAATAAAATGCTTTGCGTGACTACCAACTTATCCCAAAATATGAAGACAAAATATCACACCTCACATATCGCTATTCACACTAATATTTATGTCGACAAAGCAAGTGAAACGTAAAGTCTGACGACTTCTAGTCTAGTGAGTGTATATTTCCTTCTTTCAATATTTTCTCTTAACTGCTACAGAGGATTTTTAGAGTGGAACACTTAGTGACTTCATGAAAATATTTGTCAATGTTGTAGTCAACCAGTGTTTTGAAACAAGTTTGTTGAACCCCTGACGTTGATAAGCGTCAGCCTTCTAACGGACCGGTGAAATAGGCTTTAAGATTTCGACTGTTAATGACTTGGGTTTTCACGTATCCTTTTTATATAGACGTCTGTAATTCATATAATTAAAAAGACGTCATTCTTGCCTGAGATTCATAGCTATAACGCGGCGACCACCTTTTGATCAACTCCACAGTGTGCATCATAAGTTATTGAACGGTATAAGAATGGTCACATTCGTCAAACAGTGTTGTGGCAAACAAGGAAAGCAAGCTCAGTAGACTAATGAGGTTGCACAAGATTTTGTCTCAGAAGTGCTTTATTGATAATGTGCTTCTATTCTTAGTGTCAATCTCAAAGAACGGGTTGACATTTCTCTACTCAAAAAGCGTAAAATAGTTGCGCTCCAATTCCATCACTGCTTTCAAACAACAGCTTCATTCTCTATCCTTGAGCTGGATATCTGTTATGTAATCCAACAGCCAGAAGCAACACCAGAGAATTGTACGTATGTATGAAGACACTGTCATGATGGAAGCTGATCTCCCTCGGCACACGCAAAGTCATAACTGTCTACCAAAACCCATAAGTCCGCAGATATAAGAATTATAAACTTATATGCCATCTTATATAGTCATTTCACCCACGCCTCCTCTGTCTAAATGTATCCCATGGATTAGTTGCCTGTTGATTCTTATGCTGCTTGCCAAATTTCATCGTCAGCATTCAGACCTCATGCAATTGCCATATCGCCGCGTTCAAATCATTCCGACTAAATTTCTTCACCCCAATAAATATCACAAACTATTACTGGGACGTTCACAGAGCGTGACAGTATGCCCAACACAAATTATGCGGAATATCTTAGTGGTTGAAGGAAACTCGCTTCCTTTTGGCCCCGCAATCCAAAAAAGAATCAGTCTAGCGAGGCTTTTGAACGGAATCTTGTCGGAGTACCTGAATCTTTGTCGTATTAGACCGAGTTAACATGCTTTGAGTTTATTTTTGGTAGACAAAGTTTTCAGTCGTCCCGCTTTGCTATCATTTACACTTGGAACGGATTCCCCGGCAAAATTCACACACCTCAGATAAACTGTTAATTCGTCCGAAATAGTCCACAGTCTCTAGTTTACTTATTGGAAAAACAAATTCGCCTATTCTAAAAGCAACAGGCTTTGAAGCTTTGCCATGCTGGAAATGGGGACCACTTCAGTTGAATCTCTTTGACTATCTTACGCAACAGTGACTTCTAGTTGCCCTTTCTTGTGCTTACTTGACTGTGATTTTGCATGAGGCTTGCTCAGTGAATCAAGTTGATATGATATTTCCCGTTAGTAGTAGACAGTTTGGAAAACGCTTTCACCAGTTCAGCAATGAAAGGATACCAAAAATTTCTCATTGTAGTAACTCGTTATCTTGGTAGCAAAGTTACCACCAGAAGCAAGCACCTTATAGTTTGATACTGCAAAATTTACCTTTGAGTGCTATAATAGTTGAATTCTAAACTGTGCTAGTATTATGGACAATGAGGTTCTCGTACCTACGTAAACCCTTTACCGTAGTTTCTAGAAACACCTCCGCCTTAATCACTATAGTCATGGAGAAGTCTATTTCAATTATTTTTTTAGTGGCGGCAGAAAGCTTCGATCCGGAGGAAGATATGGAAGAGACTGGAGAAGAACACCGCCTCGTCTACCCAAAAACAGATATTCAGCGGACCCGACTCAGTACGGCTGTAAAAGAGATCCTCCTATTCAGATGTTTAGATGAGGTATGGTTATGATCGTACTATACTTCATATCATCGTTTAAGAGTGTGTTATAGGAACGACATGATTCTACCTGATCCATCGTATATCAAACTGTCCCGCACTTTCACGGACAAGTTAGTTATAGTCTTTATTTGACGCAATAGATTTTCGTGGTTGCACTTATATTTCAATGTTCAGTCTCTTTGATGAAAAGCACTGGCTTATTTGCCCTAACGTCTTCGAATTAGGCATGTGATATTGTAAACGTCTGGTGTACAAGTAGCAATTAGCATGTAATCTAAAATGCCCGATCAAAAAAACAACTTTACCAATTACACTGATTACACTGAATCAAAAATAATCCAGAACCTGGAGGATAATGTTGCAAGTTTTAGAATTTTAGTAAAAACAGAACAGTGAATGCCTGAAATGTGCAACCATACGCATTTTCACTATCATAACCAGATTATTTCTGTCGCAGTGGAAAACAGTTTATAAATATATTTGGCTATACCAGCTACTGGCAAACTGTTCAATTGTACCCAGAAATTTCATTAGAGACCGAATGGGTAACCACCTCCTTCCCGATGTGTCGCTTTAAGTCAAATATTATAAATTAATTTTCGCTGAATTAAATTTGGACTAAACTGTCACAATACGAACACTGGTAACAGCTATGGTTTTTTAACAATATTCATCCTCAAACGCTTTCGTGTCGATTATTGAAACAATATAAATGAGTTTAATCATTCTATCCTTAGTCATATACACTGCTGTATGTTTGTCGTTTCCTGATTTTTTTCACTTCACCGCCATAGCTTGTCGGTTTAGAGGGCACTCTTTGCATTTGTTCAGCACTTTGTTATAACTGAGAACAAGTCCGAGTATAAATGTTTCAAGAGGGTGAAACGCAAATACTTTTCTTCTGAAAGCTAAAATACTATCCAGCTCATAGACCTTCTTCTCATGTAATTGGCTTCAAACTCAAGTCCTCCTCTAGTTAGAGATAGTCAGTAATGCGTATCCTTGAAACAGTCTAGATAATAACCCTTGACACGTTTTGCGAGACATCCATGTTGGTTACTATGCCACGGACTTCACAGTAGACATAACTGCAAGCAGTCGCTCTGGAAATTCTACTGGAAAGGAATAGTTGCAAACAGTTGTGAAAGATGTTTAATTTATGGAAAGCAACTTCTTCTACTACCTATCAGTCTTCCTTAACATATTGCGCGAATTTCAACGGATTAATTTTAAATTCAAATTTATCGACTTTACTGAGATAACAATTTAAGAAAACTCATATTTTACATTAATATATTTAGTTGCGCCATTTGGTTTAGTGTGAAATTTGAAAATATTTTCATCATATATTTTCTTCAACACTTGCATGAATTCATGACCGACAAACTTTCACTTTAACGGAGTGCATGCAAGGTCAATCAAGGTCAATGAAAAGTACAATGTCAAAAAACAGATATCGTACGAAAGTGTGATTTTTCACACAAAGATGATTCCACTGAATACCCTAGTAAAAACATCGTATTCTACGTTTTTGGGAATTCAACAAGCAAAGTAACGTATGGATCGTTAAGGTAGTGTTATCTGCCTTTAATGAACATAAAAGTACAGGAGTAATTGCATGTCGGTGTAATTCAGATGTTTCAAATAAAAGTTGTAATTAGCCAGTACTTGTCCGAATTTATCACTCAGTGCAGCCAAATAAACGTAGTTTTCTAAGTGCTTTTTCTTGACCGGACAACACAGCTCACACATCAATGACAGAACATACAATGTTGATGATGACCGTCCCTAGTATGCACGTATACCCTTGTTCTGAGCAGTTAATACTGATTTTTATATTTCCAATGGATAATATCAAATTTCCTCGGAATAAACATTGATATGGTTTACACGCATTTAATAAAAGGAAATAGTAATTTCACATAACACTGGCGTCATTTTGTTGATAACTTTTGTTCCAGGAGCAAACCTCTCTGGTGATTGACGCAATGCAAGAAAAAATCATCAAATCTGGTGAAATTATCATTAAACAAGGCGATGATGGGGATAATTTCTATGTGATTGAATCGTAAGTACTTTTTGGCATGCTTCGATTTATTTTCAATAAAAACGTCCCCTAAGATTCCTCCGGACCAGCTGTTTTATACAGTTGATTAAAATTATATAAGTCAACGCAAGTCTAGTTTTAGATCAATCTAAATGGCATAACTATTACACAGACATTATGTGCAACATCACGAGCGTTCATCATCTACTTTGGTTCACGCTTGTTATTATGGTTGTTGACAGACTGTTTGCGTAACCTGGTGAATGGCCAAGTTTTGTCATAATACTTCCCATTTTTATATATCCTGGCTGAAAATCTTTTTTTGGTGAAGTTCGTTTGAGTAATCTAAACAGCTTGCTAAGCTAGTGTTACACTGATTGACACAACTCAGAAGCACGTTTGATATTGTTCGATATTCAGAGACACTGTTCATTATCACAGCAGTTCAGAAATGAGTAAAACATTATCAAACTCTTAACAAGGACAATTAGTAACCAGTTTGTGTTGGCCCAGCAAAATCGGTCAAGTTGAGATAAGCGTATTCGTTGCAAAAACAGCCATCGGCATTTTTACAAGAAATAACTCACGTACGGCTGATTAAGCATGTATGAATAACGAGAACCGTAAGAAAGTTTTTATTATTTTGGCTTCAACCTCTCAGTGAAAATCGTTGGGATTGACCAAAAGCGTCCGCAGAGTGAGTGTCATCCCCAGAAATTGAGCCTAATTTACGTAGTGATCGATACAAACAGAGTGCTAGTATCCTGATTAAGTCATATTGCTTGCCTAATGAAGTCACAAACTCGAATCAGAGGCAATGTTACATGCACCCTTGTCAATTTGCCATTAGCTTATGTGTAGTTGTGTCAAACCTCAATGTCGGTCCAAAACACGGCTCTAACACGATTCGTATCATGACTCATTTTTAATGAGTGGCAAGATTTATGACAATTTTTTGTTTTCACATCGTCTTCTTTCTGTTTGCCTTACATATCTGGAGCTTTTTTGTTTCATTCACGTTGTTGTTATTGTGTTCAGAGATACTACAGAGTAAAGAGTTCAGTATTGCCTGTAATTACTTTCTTGAAACATTTCTTCGTGTGTTGGCTATTGAAATGTTACAGAAAACTAAAATAGTATATGCTCCCACTAAATGACGTGGTGAAAATCAACGCAAAATTGGTCATCTTGGATAGTGCCTACAAGTGTGCAAGTTTCATGTGATCAGATTAAACGAATTTGTTTGGTTTACATTGTTCCAACGGAACTTCAAATGACTGATGAAATCGACATTCATTAAATGTGACATGTATGAAGTCACTTTAATACTACTCTGGATAAACTATACTTTTTTTCCTTGATTAAATTTTCGTGACGTGAATTAAGACAATGATTCATTGCTTGGGAGACAAAATTATGTGCACTGTCACTTTATTCACAGAACGTGGGATTGCTCGTTGTTCAGCTGACATTTATCATTAATCCTGTCCACTCACTCTGCAGATGTATCTTTACACTTGTATCTCAACAGCATCTAGTTTAGTAGTAGTTTGATTCCACATTCCATAATCGGTAGCATTTCTAATAAACAGTCCAGTCGTATAGCTTTGAAAACGCGGCACAGAATATATATGCACACAGCAACACGCACACACATCAAATAGTGCTGGGTCAATTGGTTTCTTTCAGGTACATCCACTACAAGAATGCTAACAGCACGCGTTCGTCTGAAAGATAGCAGGTTATAAATAGAAACTTGACCTAAACATGAAGTTAATAATTTGCGGCGGTCGCGTTGTATATTCTGAGAACGATGTAAATGCATTATAATTGCGCAATTTTGTATGACATGCAAAAGCACAGGAGTGTCCAAAGGTCGAAGTCTATATGAAGTGCAGGCGGCTTTATCAGTATGACGATTTTATCAGTTTGATATGATAAAGTGAACTTACGAGTTAGGTAACGGTTGTACGGAGGTTTTAATGATGATTCTTATATATACATGGAAAATTAGTCCGAACGCACACTGTTTATCTATAATGAGGAGGTATTTGAGGCTGACCATGGTCAAAATAGAGAACCTTGTATTCGGTGCTCAGAATACTATTCTTTTCAACCAGCATATATTAAATATCGTCAATTATTCACACGATACCAAGAGTTCGTCCTCAATGTGGACACTGAAAATAAAATAACGTTAACTGTAAGTGATGCCAGGATGATTAACACTAAACTCTAATAGAATTCTCCACAGCATTTCATAAATTGGGCTTTTTATATTCATCGTTATGCAAACATATGTGATATATCTACAACTTTAAGTTTAGCGCACGAATTTGCCATTTTGTCATTTTGCTTGAACAGTGGAACCTACGATGTTTACGTCCGCACATCCTCAGATGACCACGAAGAGCTTGGGAAAAAAGTCTGCTCTTACACCGATCATGGTTCATTCGGTGAATTGGCTCTGATGTACAACACCTCAAGAGCTGCTACTATCAAAGCTGTTACCGACGGCGTTCTTTGGTTCATGGATCGAAACACATTCCGAAAAATTGTGCTCAAGGCCGCTTTTCTGAAACGGCAGATGTATGAGGAGCTCTTGAAAGAAGTGTCCGTGCTCAAAGAACTCAGTCCTTATGAGCGACTGAATATCGCGGACGCGTTGCATTCGAGAACTTACAATGATAAAGCATGCATTATATCCCA